>KZ061728.1:39821-110330 GCA_002091835.1 Anopheles maculatus | reverse complement strand
CCCGTGTCACATGACTTTCTCAAATGGGTATTGAAAGCTCAAAAGCTTCGAAGTGAAGTTTGGTAACTTAAGTGTAAACTTGGCACACATCAGCGTGTCCATATCAACATTATTTGTACTTCGTTTTCTTGTTTTGTTTGTCTATCGGTAGATTGATTTGACGTTCCAAACATGTTATCCAAAAAAAAAAAAGTTCAATGTCATCTAACAGCAAGCAATCATCCATATCCAAGTCCCAACTACGAACACCTTTCACTCAGTAGCACTGAACGATGACACCTTGCAAATCATACTACAACTGATCGGTGTCACGTTACCAATCGTTTACTCGTTTATGATTTCCAATGCGGCCTCGTCCCTTTCGCCGCTCGCAACTCCCAAATCACCTCAAACACACCTGCAACACTGCTTAATAGTGAGCAACGTTGACAACATCGACATTGATGGCCATCATGAAATTGTGCTACTTTTCTCAGCTGCCTATACCGCTCTATGCATTGACAGTGTCAGAATTATGAACCTTCAAGCTTCCTACGTTTCGACAAATTTTCGTTCGTAACGTAAAATGGATTTTGCATTTTTTTTCCTACTCTTTTTGCCTTTAAAACGAAATTGGTGGTTCAAGCGAACAGCATGAAAGGCGCCCACTGTTACCGCTGATGGTGACAAAAACCTTCACCGTGAAATATTTAAGCTGAAAGTATCGCGGCGTTTGTTTATCCACAACCGGAAGCAGTACCAATCGGTGCCGGTTCCACTGGATTCCAGCGGCTGGCAGGAATGGAGCGTGCCACGCTTGTGTCTGCTGCCGTTATTGATGGAATGTGATAGACTCAATTAACCTATGCACCTGATGCGTTCGGTACACGGTTACGCTGCTTAAATGAATAAAGTACCCAACAAACTAGTAGGCCCGATAGTGTAGCCGCCAGGTGCGGAAAAGTGCAGCGAAAATGGAAAACAAAAATCAGTTTTCTGAATCGAACAAAACAAAACAACGATAATCAAAATGTGTGCTCGGTGCACGGTCGCGGAAAGCGGGTCTAGATTGTTGATTTTTTTTTGTTGTTAGAGACAACATGAATCAGTTTAACGAGCAATGAAAATTGACGAGATCAAAATAAATTGAATTTTTGATCATGTTTACGGATCTACCATGTAAAACAGGTGGCCAATGCAGTGAGGTGGCCGGTGTCATTGGTAGAAAATTGATTTCAATGGAACATTTCAACAAAATTGTTTAATTGTGATTTGTAATCGAGTGGTTTTTACAGGAACGAAAAACATTTCACAGACTCGTTGCTGTTACGTTGCAATTTAAGAAACAAGAGAAAAACAGACGATTAAATGTAACCAGTAGCATAAAAAAAACTCCTGAAACAAACTGTAATCTTGTAAAATAAACACATAAATTCAAATTCAAATTGGAATAAAATAAATCGTATCCCAAACATGCATTTCCACTGACATGCACACTCCATAATGGCTAAACGTGTCATCAATGTAAATTCGAAGCGTCTCACCATCATCGCTCCTACCCCCCAAAACTACAACGCCCACGTTACATCTGGTCGCTTTATCGCCCATATGCTCCGAGAAGATGGGGCACCACATATTCATGGCGTGTAATGAATAATCCATCATTCATTTGTTTGATATTTTCGTGTCCCCGGACAATGAACGGGGCGCAGATGTCCTGTGACGTCCTCCGGTGCTGTAAATGGTGTTCCATTTAGTCTTCCGAAAAACCGAAATCACACAATGAAGTGACCATTCGGCATTCTGATGGATGCAGGCATTGTCGCGAATGATGAATGCCACTCTTTTCCTTTCCACGCCGGCCATCTGACCACCAACGACGGCAAATCTATCGCACTGTCTGCGGTTAAGTCACTCAATCCTTCAATTGCACGCT
This sequence comes from Anopheles maculatus, assembly GCA_002091835.1. Taxonomy (NCBI): domain Eukaryota; kingdom Metazoa; phylum Arthropoda; class Insecta; order Diptera; family Culicidae; genus Anopheles; species Anopheles maculatus. Next base: position 108,415 of record KZ061728.1, on the reverse strand, counting down.
AGAATTTACGTGCACACGTGCCCATTCCACTTCGACTGCAAGGACACATCCACCAGGAACCATCGCTCTTCAACGCGATGTCAACCCGTCCCGGGGTTCACTTTGGCAAGGTTTTGATACGGTTCTGCCGCTTGCATGCGTACATACCGGAACCATATCAAGCGTGGCATAACTCAAAATGATTTGTTGATTTTTACACAGGTCCGGTGATCAACGCAGGCAAAACCATCCTGGCTGCATCAACCGTGAGGGGTTGGTTTAGGTTTAGCGGCAGCTATTTTGCCTACATGAGCTAAACTCTTGTGCTTTATATCCTGTCAGCACAAATGACCACAGACAATGTTCAGGCAAGTCAGTTTAGCCACAGTACAGCGCCAAATCGGGGGTGATGTAAAACAGTGCTTCGGAGGTTAAAAATAGTTGAAAGAAGAATCCCTTGGTAAGACTTATTTTTTCTCTTGTTTACTCTTGGAGGATGAAAATTGTTTTTTATTTTCTTGTAAAAAGTGTATGAAAAAAAGTTAACTAAATGCTGTTTGTCTATACTGTGTTTATCAAATAAATCAAACAATCACATAAAACCTGACAATCACTCAAGTTGATCGTTTTCACTCAAATTCTTTATCCTCTCGTCCGTACCAGACGCATCTTTATTGCGCCCATGACTGTACAGCAGTTGGTTCATTATTTTCTCATTTCCTTTCGAAGGTCAGAACTTGTATTACTTTTGTGCTTTATGCGAACGATTATCTTGCTATGCTTACCACGTCAGAGCCAAACACCCCAACCTAACCGACTGAACGTGCAACAGCGTGCATGCGGTCATTTGATAGGATAGGCGAATCATCTCCCAGGTTAGCACCATGTTTGCATAAGCCATGATGCCGTGGCCGCCAGCAGCGACCGTGCACCTTGCAGCCCACCGAATGCAGCCTGACGAATCGAACCGGATTCGTGTGCAGACCACCCAAAAGACAAACGTTAGAGCCCTTCATCGCTGGCAGAAAGCGTTCTACTGCACGCCCCATCAGGACGTGCTCGAAACCAACACTCAGGTGTCATGTTGACGCGGAAAAACAAACAGACATCCTGACGCTGGACGCTGCTTCACCCCAAAACGCATCCTTCGCTTAAACGCTACGGCCTTTTCGCACTTTTCACACCCCATCCGTTCGTCATAAATAGCGCCCTGACGAACGATGCAGCCAGCTAGCCGACCGGCCAGCCAGATTCGACGAAACGCGTCGACACAGAGACGCAATGCGCCGTGACGAATGCTTGTGGTCTTTCCGTTGGCTTGCCACTCACGCTCTCTCTCTCTCTATTCGCATGCAACTATGCATCAGCGTTAGCTTGGCCTCGATCCAAAGCCACCGGTGTAGGCAGCACTAGCAACGAAAAATTAGCGACGTGTTGCAGGTCCTGCGTTTGCATAACACACGAGTGGATGATGCACAGCATAAAGCTACTCAGGACTACTCACCCAACCCGCATCCGTCAGCCAGCTTGACGTAGTACCTGGCGAAGCAAACGGAGGAAACAAAAACGGCCGAAGCTCGAAGAGTGGAGCAGAGATCGCACAAAAAATGCACCATGCCATAGACACGGCTGACTGACAGTATGATAGTGGAGATTTCTGAGGTGGATGCATAGACTTCCAGCGCATATACAGACACACACAGACACAAAAAACGGATGAATCAGCTCGACGATAAAGAGACCAACCGACAGACGACTACGACTCAGCCCAAGCAACAGTACGCAACAGCAAACCGTTGATGGTGGTGCACGCACGACGCATCATGTATCATCGTCAATCTGTTTGTGTATGAAAGTTACTCACTACAATCTGCGTTCAAGTCATCTGTGCACGGTAGTGGCGTGAGTAAAGGCTCCTGTTGCTTCTGGCTTTGCTTGCAACAAACAAACGCTAAAGCGATTAGGATAAACATCAACAGCACTCGTGCTTTTTCCGATCCCGGGCGGGAAAAATAAAACTGAAATGGACGGATGGAAAACAAATGCTAAATCGGCTATGTTGGAAATCTACACAAAAATGACGTTGAGTGGAAAGATGTCAAGAACTAATTAGGCATGATGTTTTTTTAAAACGCTTTGTAAAAAATATATATTATTGGTCTAAACGTTCTAAAGCATCCATCACAATTTTGATAACTATTGATAGGACCAGGGAAGGACCATAACTCAAAATTTCTCTGACAAACGTTCAGCATCCTTCTCAACTCCATCGCCACCTCCATCACCCATGGAACGTTCAATAATGCGACTAGTGGAAGAAACGTTAGCTTGGTGCTGCTCCTTTTCCACGTTAATAACTATTTCAGACTTTGAGGCATTTGCCATGACCGATTCACATGCACTCTGGCCCACTACTGCAAATGCATCACTTTGCGATTTACGCAAAGGAGTGTACGATGCTCCTTTCTTTGCCTTTGTCGATTTGGTTTCAACCTTTTTCAACATTTCCAATACATCGTTACGCCTGTAAACAACATCAACTTAGTATATGAAAGTGTGAAAGAAAATAAACTATCAACGTACGATTTTATCAAAGCGTTCATTTCAAACTGCAGTTCCTTCATCTGTACTGCATAGTCCCCGAGTTGCAAGTGCTGTTCCTCAAGCTTTGACTCCAGCTGGTTTCTTCTATTGCGCTCGGTGTTCAGTTGCATCTCCAAATACTCACAGCGTTCTCTGTAAAACATCGAAATCATAGAAGAAAGTTTAAGTGAAGGATATTCCAATAGAAGCAGCTTGTTCAGCAACAAAACGCTCAAACATTCTTACCTCAATCCTGTCATCGTTTTTGGATACTTTTTAGGTGTTGACCCAGAATCCGAGCCATCATCCTCTACCTTTACTCCCAGCTTGATAAGAATCTCATGGCACGCCTCGTTAGAGATTTTGTTGTTGTCACGGATGTCGAACTTTTCGATCGCGGCGTTCATATTCAAGCATTCAATGAGAAACTGTGCCCCAGTATCGGTCAATCCACAGTTGCACACATGAATCTGCCGTATCCAGGCGTCGTCCTTTAGAACATCCGTTAGCTCGAGCAAACCGAAGTCCCCGATACCCGGATTATGGCTCAGGTACAAGTATCGCAAGCCCATCAGCTTATCCTCCTTAATGTCGCCATAGCGTAACGATTGCTCCCAGCTTGTTGCGTAACGTTGCATTTTCTGAAACTTGATCACCTCCGCAATCGCTTGACATCCCTTAACCGTCAATTGGCACGCGGTCAGGTTCAGCACGAGCAAGTTGGGAAAAAACTTCACCTCGGTGCACAACGCTTTGCATCCTTCATCTCCGATGGAACATCTGGCAAGGTTCAACTCGGTCAGCGAAGTGTTGTCCACCAGACCCTGGGTAATAGAGTGAAGCGCGATTTATTCATCGAATGCGTTCATACGCTGATGTTCCATATATTTTGCTTACCGTTATAAGCGTGCACAAGCGAACACCTGCCAGCGGAAAACCTTCCATTGCGAAATACTTCACTACTTTGTTTGTACGGAGAAAGATTGCCAGTGTGTCCACCAGCTGCTTGAATAAACGCTTGTCCAGAAAAACCGTTTTCTCCGTTCCATATCCTTCCGTCGCGCTTGCTGGACTTATACCGTCAGTACCTGAGGGTACGTAAGACAGTAAGAATAACTTGGAAATATCATTTTTTGCGCAAGAAACGCTCAAACTAGCTCCTACCTTCGGTGTACGTTTTTCGTAAACGTAGTGCCAAATGGTTTATCGAATTATCCTCCCGTAAAGCATCCACGATCAGCTGCCAATCGTATGCCTTGAACCGATCACCATATACATCAACAAACACATGATCCTTCTGCTTCGGTTTTACAATTTCCGGCAAGGGTTGGAAGTTTTTCGAGCGGCAAAGTGCCAGATAACGGTGATGGAAGTTCTTATTGCGCTGTCGATTACGACGCTCACTGCGACTAGAGGGTTTCATGCTTGAATTGTATGTAATGCTGGACATAATGCAAATGCGTCCGTGACCGTTTCGTCAATTGATTTTTCACAAGAGCGTATAAAAGCAGCAGGTCTGGTGTACAAACGGGACTAGACTGATATGAGATGAAAACTTTAAGGCTACTTTGATTAATTTCCCTAATCATTCCCAAACACGTTGGCCGGCTATCCACTTGAGTGATCCAAGAAACCCTAGTATGTTAAGAAAAGTGTACAGTCTACAGACACTTAAAACAGACTGTACACTAGCAAAATATTCTCGAGCAGCTTCACTTTCTTCTGTGAGAATCATTCCTTCGCAAGAATGTCATTCATTTGTGGCACATTAAAATAAACCCCTCTTCATCCGATGAGCATGTGCACAACAACGAGAAAAACAGACCACCGAAAATATCTACCTACTCTATTCAGCACCAAGAATCTGCTACCTTTTCACTCTTTTTGTGGTGGCCGCATGCTTCTGCTATCTGTCACGGTTTAAACGCGTCAAATCTTTCACTGCCCAAAACACCGACAAAAATACATGTCAAACATGTATTATTTCCATCCCCCGTCCTTGATGGACATGGCATCGTACTGTAGCACTGGCCTGCGTTCGGTGCCGAAAACAGTGCTGCGAAATCCCAACAAATCATGATATTTCGTGTATTTTTTTCTCACTTAATTTGATGTGACCGTGTCGGTATGCAACTGAGCATCATTCATCACAACATGTATTTATATTTATATTAACACGCTTCCCTGTTTATGCTGTAAGAAACACATTCTGGTTGATGCTCTAAGGAACGGTTTCATAATGAAGCGAATCGATCAACTAAATCGTTTCGTAAACAGATTTTTTTACTTCAACTAAGTTGCTCTATGCTCTACAGATGTTTGGCTATACACAACAGCAATACAAGTTACCGATATTTTATTCATCCAAAGTCTTAGTACTAGGCTTTTAATTGATAACATGTTTGCTTGAGTTGAGTTTTTCAAAAAAAATTTAACTAGCCTCATCTTCCTGCTTCTCTTCACCGTCGTCATCTTCAACGATTGGTTTCAAATCTTCCAAGAGCGTCCTAGGCGCAACTCCCAACCGCCGCAAGCTGCGTTTGTTCTCATAGCTCCACAAATGGTGCATGTTTGTACCGACGGTGACGCATATCTTGTCACGACGTTCCTTACCTTTCATCAACACCTCCACAAAACTGTCCATCGAGGGCAGATAGTGCGCACGTAACACTTCCTCAGCTTCCGATTCTATTCGTTGATAGTCAGCAATATCTGCTCGATACTTGTTAATTTTCTCATCCCGATCTGATTCATCTACGATTGGCACCGATTTCACCGCAGGGCGCAGTAGTTTATGTACATTTGCAAAATCAGTGCTGGCAAGCGAAATGTTCGCAGCGATCGCTTCCCGTTTTTCTGCATTGTACCTACGACGTTCCAATTCCGGACGCATCTGTTGAGCCATACGTTCGGGACTAACGTTTCGTCTAGCCATTAGTTTGCGCAACAATGTTTGGAAATGTTTTGCTTGATATTTTTGCTCAAGACGATCACTCAAAGGCATACGCTTTTCCATCTCCAACATTTTCTTTGACTTCACCGCTTCGACTATGTCCGGTGGGGTTGATTTCGACTGCTCAGCTGCCTGTTGTTTCAGTTCTCGAGCATCAATTTCTGCTTGAATTTTCGCTTCAATAATGGCCACATTGCGTTCGTAATAACCCTTTTCTCATGCTGCTTGCCGGGCCTTGCGAGCAAGCTCGTGCTGTATCATATTGCTGAATGTTTCCTCCTCATCCGGTAAAGGCTTTACAAATGCAACGGCTACTTTGAAAACTCGAATGTTCGCATTATGATCAGCAACGGACAAACAGTTTCGAGCACTAGCTAACCGATGCAGCGATATCGTCGTCAATGCCTCCGATCCCAGATTCATGCACACCGTTGCACGAAATGTTTTTACTGTACAGGGTAAGAAAAAGTTTTAAAACAATCGTACAAATCATTTGATGCAACTAGCTCAAAAATCCGGTATCACACTTACAACTCATGTCCCATATCTCAAAGTCACCATTGCTCAGTCCGACGAAAAATACAGACACGCGATCAAGACTCCAACGACACGCTGTTACCTTCACGTTTTTCTTTCGCCAAAACATGGGAGAGCTACTTTCCTCCTCACTCCAAATAGCGAGCACATTTCCACCAATCGATAGGAAAACATTGCGACAGATATGATTGCGCTCCAATGCCAATATAGGACCATCATGAATAGGGCTGAAGACGTGCACTACCTTCACCAGCTCATCGTTCACCAATGCTCCCTGCTCGAAATCATATCCTTCCCACGAGGCTTCAATCAGCTGGCCCGTAAACGATCCTAGCTTGATATGCATCGCACAACTCGTGGGTACTGGCTCTTGCTGATGTTTTACGCGCCTGGTGAGTTCCGTCACACTTTCCAGAGGCATCGAAAGATAGATTGCTTCATCGATGACCGTAGCTAAAATTGGTACTTCACAAAGAAGCCTGAACGTTGGAAAGAAAAGATTGTTTACCCGCTGGTACATCGTTTTGTCAGCGAGCTGTGCAGCTAGCCTGAACGTTGGAAAGAAAAGATTGTTTACCCGCTGGTACATCGTTTTGTCGGCGAGCTGTGCAGCTTTCGACGCGGCTATCATTTTCTGCAACGCAGGCATCGTAAACTCAAGGTCCCAAAAGCACACACTACCGTCCAGCGAGGTGGTCACCATAAACCGGTGAAGGTTTTCCGCATGCGTCTTCAAATGGCCGGTAGTGGTGCAGAAATAATTTCGCGGCAACCATTTTATGCATGTAACAGCACCTCGCGACGAATGCTCCAGCGAACTCACTGCGGCAGGATTAACCTCGCGATCAACGCTCTCCACCACCGGGTATTCCATCAGCTGGCGAATTTGTTTGCGATATTCGCTCGACCCAAGGGCAGCTTCTTTCGCTTGCTCCACCCGCTCCAATTCACCTTTCAAATCCCACAGGACAATCTGCCCGTTCGATAGTCCCCCGACCAGCAGCTCGCCGTCGTACGGACAGAAAGAAACAGCCGTCACTTCACGGATTGTTTTAAGCTCCAGCAGCGGTTCCAAGCTGTCCTCGAAGCTCCACAGCAGTACGGTACATTTTTCAAACGTCATCCGATTCAGAGCGTCTCCGAAGGGTTGCTGCTGTTCTGATTGATTGTGCTGCTTGTTAGCATGTTTTGACAACGTCTCGAAGGTATACGATGCCACAAACACTCCCGACAGCTCCGGATGCCAATCCATCGAGCAAACGCTACGACCGATGCACAACGAACGGTTCATAAACGAGAGCACCTCATCGATTTGTGGAGTTCGATAAGCCGGTACAAGCTTTTGTGCAATGCAATCGTACTCGTTTCTGTACAGCTCAATCAGGTTGAACCGAGCTTCCTGCGATAGGGAATCGGCAGCATTTAGCAACCATGTCGACGAAATCAACGACGGATCAATCTTGCTATCTGCGACATCGAGCAGATACTGCGTTGCTGCATGCGACGGGAACGTTGGTTCGGTTTGCTGCAAGCGGCTGTAGGCTGGCGGTCGCACTTGGATGCCGCGATCAGTTATTCTTCGTGGGAAATTGATCGGTTTCCACTTGAATGGCACAAGCTCCACGTACCCATCGCGTACATCCGACACGCCTCTTGCGGACACCGTTTGGTAGGCCCTCCGAATCGGCAGGACACTCTGCGCTTCCGTGTCCACATTCGGTTCGTTTGGTACGCGTGTCCATTTTGCTATCTCCAGTTCCGTCTCTTCGGGATACCATTTCTGACGTGCTCTTTTTTCGGTAAGCAAATTAAGCTTTAAACGCTGAAAAAGTTCAAGCTTCCGTATGAGTTCGCTAGCCTCGTTGATTTCTGTCACATCCAAGTAAACCAAAAATGCGTCTTCCTGCACCGACGACTGGTCAGGTAGATATTCAATCAGTAAAGACGATCCTGGCTCTAGACGTTGAAGTAATTCCTGAAGTTTGAGATCTGTTTGCGCTCCGGAGCTAAGGTATTTTTGAAACGTCTCCTTCTTAATTTCTTTCCACGGGTGCTCGTCGGTGATGTTTGTACCTGGCACAATTCCAAGCTCTGCTTGCGATTGGGAACTAAAAACCGAAATAATAAATCAATGCAGTCCATTTAACCATATTCCGATTTACCCAGAGCTCCCGATTATACTAACCTGAGCATCACCTGCGTTGTGTTCGGGAAGGAGCGTAATCGAGTCCAAGCTTCTTGATCGTCGAAACCAAAAATTTCCTCAAAATCTTCATCATCAAAGAATCCGTCCTTCAAGGATACATCCTGCGTTATTTTACTCATTATGTGCTTGTTGTCCATCAATTGTTGGCGTAAGTTATTCGACAAAAAACTTGCACTTTGACTTTTCAGTAAAGACTGCTTTGATTGGTTTTCATTTTAAATCAATTTCAAATTTTAAGAGAAAAAAAAAACAAATATGTCACAAGAGTTCGTTTATGGCTTATTCAGTATCGCTCACATCTTCAATAAACTTTACCCGCTGAATTCAAATTAAAAAGAGCTCAAATTATACAACAACCATAAAAAAAAACCCAGAATTTCTTCACACACGTTTTGTCTCATTATACAAAATTGAGCTGAAAGCTTCATTACAATGCACCGCTTCATCATGTACAGGTGCATTTTCCTACCGGCACAATATCATGTTTTGATTGCCACCGCATATCAAAGTGCTATAAATTATACACGTTAAATTGATGTTTCAATTACACTCGCAGGAATCCGATTCAGACGGCATGAAATTTAATTAATGATATGTAGATTATTTATCTAATTGATTTGGCGACTTTAATGAGCCGTACCGACGCAGAAGCCATGTGTTTCAGCGAAATCAGGTTGATACCGCGATGCACGGGGCAACACCGTACGCCAATTTCATCCATTGCACTTCGTACAGTTTTTGTCCATTTGTTTTCCCATTTTTTTTCGCGGGAACATGTGTATGCATTCACTGCTGCTACCGCCAAGTGTTTCTGCTGCTCTCTCCGCATATCCGTCCCATACATCCGCCAACCTCCCCAAAAGGCTACTGCCGCCGAATCTTTACGACCGAATGCAGTTTTATTATTTTTCCAATTGTTTTCCGATCGAACACGGGTTTCCATTTTTCTCGTTTTATTTATGCACTTTGATATGAAACGCGCTGTCCGGTTTATGTTGTGGCAGCTCGGAAAATGAGTCACCCCGCCCCTTCGCCACCTTCACCCATCGGCCCGGATCACCACTTTCCGGATTCGGCGACCTGATCCGGTCGTGTCACGAAACGGCCGTTATCACAATTTGTCATCGAAAACGAGACTTCTGATAATTAACGAGATGGAATGAAGTGTCGTTTTCATGTGTTTTTATGATAATTAACCAGCACATGTCTTGTCACACGCTGCTGGCAACTGGCCAGTGAGCTTTTTTGAAGTGTTCTCGAACGATTGATACTGAAACAAACGCAAAGCATGCCATTCATGAACGAGTACACTCCAATCGACATGTGCGCCGCTTCGTAACGGATTGTCACCACCGGTCGGGCGCGCTGCATTCGCCGTCACACACCTGTACAAAAGTTCAAATGAGCAAATAACTAGCCGTGCGACGAATGCGACAAAATTGCGCTTTTGGATACTCGTTTGAGTGCTGGAAGACATATACCACGGTCCAGATGTTTTGTACCACCAAACCCCGTGGGTTGGGTTGGGTTAATTTATGATGCACCATAAACAACTACACAAAATTACAAAAGAATATCCCCTATGCATGACGGTATGGTGAGTTAAACCGGGACCGAAAGCGATACTGGTACAGGAAAATTGTGGTACAACAGTTTTTAAAGAAAAAAAGCGAAGACTGTACGGTCAATGGTCAATTTTAAGAAAAAACATGTATGTAAAACTCGTTAAAAAATATTTTTAGCGAACGCTTGGAACCTGATAATAACTAATAATTACAACTACAAAACACAGTATTTCAACCATAATGTTGTGCAAATTTGAAATGTTCAGACCATGCGGCATGTAGCCGTAATATTGAAAATTAAATAAAATTTGCAATATTTAGTTCTTTAAGGTTCGTTACGACTTGTAAATTACTCACTAAAATGCATCGTTCAATCTCTTTCCTGTTTCAGATCCATCAAAACCCTCCGATATCAACGGTCTCCGAGCAGATAATCTTGTCACAGATGATTTCCACCAAGGTACGCTTCCTGCCGTAGTATCGGAGAGATAGAGTGGTACGGTTTCGTAACGACATTGAATGCTTCAACCATGCCACACATTGATTGAAATGTGATTCAAATGTCACGCACAGGAAAGGAACTGCTTCTCTTCAACCCTATTTAATTTATATCAACATCAAATTCATTCTCCACGATGGACAGTCGGGCACCGCCAGAAGGGCTTGCCGTAGAGTGTGAGACTCGTTCGTTTGATGATTTGACTAGTACGCGGTTTTCGTCCGTTGGGACGGTAATGGCGATGTGACTTGAGCCGTTCAAACTGTATGGCAAACGTGTGGGATGTAGTTGGCACTGGGTATGGGAAAGCAGCAGACAGTATCGCTGTTAGTGACGCTGACAGCAAGGACATCTTTGCTATCAGGAGTGGCGTCGGGGAGAATGAGCGACGAAGGCTAGAAGGTGGAATCAATGGATCTCGGTTAATCTACACCATTATCCAGTGAGTGAATGAATGTGCGCGTATGAGTGTATGTGTGGTTGTATTTTGGTGCTCCAGTATTCTACAGTTATGCACAAACTCAAATCAAAACAGTATCCGATTGAAATATGACGGAAGAACATTTTCTTTCACTAAACGATGGTTTTGTACTTTACAAGACATAAATACATCATTTGCGACCCTCAGTAACAAAGCATCAATTATGGCTGCAGTCAATGTTTTTAACAAATATTCCACCTATAGCTGACCTTGATTAATTTCCACTACTACTACTACTACTACCTTTTATCAATCACTGTGCATATCTAACGAGCTTGTTTGCGTGACACTTGCTTCGGCTTTTGATACGACCGCACACAAGGAAAACCTTCCATCATGTTTTCCCTTCATCAGACGGCTGACAATCGTAGCTGGAACGTTCGTCTAGGGAAACTTATTGTCGATGACATAAGCCTTAGGCGCTTAGCGCTCTTCTCCCGCCAACTCACGCATACACCCACAAGCTTCTAATTCCTTACACTGCACCGATCCACTCTTCGTCTGACGAATCATCTTTATCTTCGAACGCTTTCCCTGTTCTGACTGATGCTTTTCTGTTTGGATGGAAGAGTCAAGACCAACCGGAAACCGATTGATGGCTATTAGTGAACCTACACGCCAACACGTACCGGCTGCTAATGCTATCACCCTCACATAGTACGAATAACAACAGCAACAACCCAAAAAAAAAACTTTGGATCTGGAGGAGAATAAACATGTCACTGTCAGATCGCATCCGTCAATCCGCTTTCCACTCGTGACCGTCGCGGCGACATCCGTGTCGGTGACGGTTGTCCTTTGTTGAATTTGGTTGACGACTGAGCGTGTTTAGGTGTAATTATGATGCAGGAGATGATTCGTGGCAGAGAAGTGAATCATAAGCAAATTTCTCGGGGAAGTTTTTGAAGCAGGAATAACGTATACAATTTATTTCTTTGCTTTTACTGTGAGGGTATTCGTTCCGTTACAAGTATGTTAAATTACTTAAGTTGACAATATACATATTTTGTTTTTGGACAGAGAATTTTTTTGAATAATCAAAGTAGATCTTTACATATCCTGTTTTAAATCCTTGATTACGACACTAATTGAAGATACCCACCGATAATACAATAACATCACCAAATCATACTCTATGGAGGTATGTTCCAAACCAAATCAGGAAGGGTTGCTTGTACGCAACAACACTTTGTTTATCCTTTTCGATACGACTTTTCTTTGAAAATTCCTAACGACCGCCGGGATGGTGAGAGATATTTTATGCCCAATATATGCTTCTAACGAGTTTAATGTAACTCTCCCCTCTCGTACCCATTTCTTTCCGTACCGCACCTACTCTGCTCTGTTTGCCGGAAGTTCGGAAGTTGTTCTGCGGTTTGGGCTGGATTCATTTATACTCTAAATTAATTTAATACGTACGAAAGGGAGAAAGGATCCACCGTGGTACAGAATTTAGCATACCGACTCAAGTACAATTTCGGCTATCATCCAACGCGTACGGAAGCGATAATGAAAGCGAACGTGGCTGTTCACGTGAAAAGCCAGCGCCTGAAAACAGTGTACGTGTGATGTTGTTGTTTTTTCCACCACCCTTGCCAAACAAATTTATCGAAAAAATTCAATACCATAGACAAACAAACGAAGCTGTACACCGAAAACGATTGTACATGCTTTGTGGCAGGTGTCGGATACAAACCATTTTCTAACGTCAGCATCCCGTTTCTCTCACGTGTAAACGTGCTGCTATGTTTGTACATATTTATGAGGACTATTTTTCCGTCACCCAATATAGATATAGATTCCCATACGCACATGGCACGTCCTTTGCGTGTGTCCTTTGAAAGGATCCACCGTGGTACAGAATTTAGCATACCGACTCAAGTACAATTTCGGCTATCATCCAACGCGTACGGAAGCGATAATGAAAGCGAACGTGGCTGTTCACGTGAAAAGCCAGCGCCTGAAAACAGTGTACGTGTGATGTTGTTGTTTTTTCCACCACCCTTGCCAAACAAATTTATCGAAAAAATTCAATACCATAGACAAACAAACGAAGCTGTACACCGAAAACGATTGTACATGCTTTGTGGCAGGTGTCGGATACAAACCATTTTCTAACGTCAGCATCCCGTTTCTCTCACGTGTAAACGTGCTGCTATGTTTGTACATATTTATGAGGACTATTTTTCCGTCACCCAATATAGATATAGATTCCCATACGCACATGGCACGTGTCCTTTTTTCCATCACGCTGCCGAATCCACAACCACAAACAGTTAAAAGGCAAAAAAGTTAATGAAAAGTGAATAGGTAAAAACAATTCGACTGGTTTTGATCAAAGCCAAACGCTCAGCGCCACATATCTGCCCCGAGGGCCAACTGAGGAACGTTGGTAAAAGGTGTTGGTGGCTCATTCTGCATAAAGAATACATTTCCCACCAGAACGAGGAGTGATAAATCCTGTCACATTCTCCTTGTGCTGTTTATAATAGAAAGAACATTAGAAACCAGTAAAGATGTTTCTATATCATCTGATTAACACAAGATTCAATGGAAAAGTATTTTTGCTCCTTTTAAATTATTCGAGAATCTACCAAAAGTCTTTTTGTACAGTGTGTTGAATCACTAGCATTAGATTTTATATGAATAATCCATCAACACTTTTAACCAGGGAGCGAAATGAATATCCAAGAATTTTGAAAGCAATATCCCAAGATCCTTATCCTCTTCCACCAGATCATGCACAATCTGCATGATAAACTATGCTTCCAAATAAACTAGTTTCAACCATACATTCGTTTGGCATCATTTTTCAGATTTGAGAAAGAAAGATTCTTAGAAGATTCTGAGCGGTCGAATGATATATGCGCGAGATCGTACCAGAATGTGTATGCAAATAAGATATTAATGAGCCACTTCAGTTTTGAGAGCATAATTCCTCAACACAGCGGGAAAAATCCATCTCGCTTATGATGTAGCAGCCGCGGCAATGCCCTTTTGTGGTGTTGTTTTTTCCGGTCCCGTATGCCATAACCATCCCGTGCCCAAGCTCCATCGTTTGATGAAGCCAAATTCTTGCCTTTTCTCAGATTTATATTCATCCATTTTTACTGTTCCGTTGTTTCTTCAATTTTGGGGCCATTTTTTTTTTATAAACAGCAAGTATTCACATCTCTTTGCTCCTCTACAAACACTAACCAGAAACTAAAAACAAGAAGACCCGCCACATCAATCGTGTCCAGGATCGATACACAACAAACCCGGGATAGGTCTGATCAAATTTTAATGAATGATAAACGTGGCGCTCGCTATACTGTGCCCCGTAACGGCAGTGCGCTGACGATACATTCGTGATAGCTGGCATACCATAAGCTGCCTCACGGGCCAGTCCACGTCCACTGGCTTTGCTTTCCCCGCGTTTTCGTCACAATAAACTCTACCGGTGGACCAGCAGTTGAATGTTGGGGTCTAACCAAAAATTGTCCCCGTCGCAGCGAGTGGTTTATCAATTTCGAACAGGAAATAATATCCCGTGATTTATGGACGGGTTGAAGGTTTGTCACCAGTAAACCACTCCACTTCATCTCGTTCTTGTCGTTTTTGTCTCAAAATAAAAACAGGATCCACACACACACACGAGCACAAATGACGACCCAGCAGCAGCACCGTATCGTTGCTCATTTCATTCCATTCGTGAAAGATTTGATGATGTGCCCGGGCACACACCGATACCGGGCAGACATGTGCGATAATTTTTAAAAGTGTTTGCCTCATCTTTGATTCTTTGCCGGGGGACTTTGGACCGGGAGCGGTGGATCGGCTCGGGCTCTCCTAGAGATCGTCGTATCAGGATTTAGTAGAGTGGAGATGGATTTTTGATTAAGCCTGACCCGTTAATATTTAATTAAGGTGGCATGCTTGTCGGCCCCTGACGCCAGTGAAAAGGCGTCGTCGTCTTTATTTTGTCATTTGGTTTTCTAGACTTGCCAGCGCGTCTGTGGTGCCATTCCTCAATGCTGCCGTGCTTCCAGCATGTAAGCCGTGCGTTGCGGTCTGTTTCGATTATCTTTCGGAACGGAGGTTAGCTTAATAGAAAGCATTCATTCATCGGCCGTTCGCCAGATCAATTTCCCACAGAATTCGTCTTCTGCCTCGGCCATAATTGCCTTTTTTCGACTGGCCCCGTGATGGCAGAAGCGCCACCAGCCGTTTTATTCGTATGAGACGAGCGGGACAGAAATTAATTTTGGGTCTTGATATATTCACGAACAAACACTTCAGATACGTCGTCGTTGTGATGACAGTAAACAAAGAAAAAAACATACGTGATTTATGGGCTTTGGTGCTCTATATGGAAACCCTATCTACCACCTCATGGCTTCTTTTTTTATAATGAGTCTCTATTGCTATTGTAACATATTTCATCTTGTGACCAGTGTCTGCAACGAAAGAGTTGTTCCTTTTTTCCTGTATAAAATATTTACAAAACACAGAATTACTTCCAAATATTAATATCGCTTCGCCTAAAATAGCAACATTTCAAGTTCCATTAGTGCTGCACTCCTGCTATGTACGTGGCCTGAACTTCAATTACTACAAGGTCAAATTCCTCAATAATCGCTCGCGTCCAGCCTTAAACTCAACCCCGCTCGCACCGAAGGATGTCTCGCCTGGAAGATGAACATTTCCCAATTTACCTATGTGTCGGTCCAGCGAGGCTTGTGAACTGTTTTGTTGTCTTCAAGCGGGTAGAGTAAATTGCGGACGATTAATTGACAGATTGTCAAGGGCTAACTGTATCATTAGGATTTGCATCTTGCTTGTCATTTGTCAAAATGTAAATTTCCCCTTTCATTCGCATACAATCCATGTGCAAGTGTACGGAGGAACCGGGCGTCGCCGTAACAGTGCACGGGAACACTTGGGCTCGTCGTTGTCAATGTCGTCGATGTCGCTACCGTCGAGAGTTGTACGAGAACGCCGTGTTCCGTGGCCGTGTGGCCCTTCTAGTGGCCCATCCATCGTCCCTATCACCTAGCGGAACCGTACGTCGCTCACGGTCCGCTTGTTGATGACGCTTTTATAGAGTTGCTCTGGCCTGTCTTAACTTTTCTGTGGCTCGTGTAAACCAGTATAACGTGGACGACCAATTTTCTCCGGCGATCCTAGACACACTAGCGACAACGGTGCAGTGTATTGTTTCTGGCCGTCCGCAGACATCCCCGTGCTTTAATGTAATTTGTTTAGCATGTCAGAGATAGCACTCTCTCTCTCTCGCTCTCGTTTGCTTTCCATTCCTTCTTTCACTTTCTGAAACTGAAAATCAAGAGCACTTCGAAGACTCTAACCCCTACGAATGACAATGCCTGCCAGACCATTCCGTGGAGCAAGGGTTTTGTTTCTTTGCGTGCAGGCTGACAGGCTTAGAATACTCTTTCTTTTTTCAACCCTTCACCGTGGAACATCGCGTTTTTGCGGAAACACTAACAAGGGTTGGAAAATGTTACCGACAAGTGATGTTGTGTGTTACAGCCATTACAGCACCACACCGGCCGTAAAGGTAATGCTCGAGAATGCAAAACATTGCTCCAAATCAACACATCTATCACACCGGTTTCGTAGAGCTGGCGGAGATCTCGGTCCTTTGTGCATAAATTGTCTCTCACTTGTGATGCTAGCATATTGACGCCGTCTGGTACCGGGTCCAGTTGACAGGCAAGCCATTTTTACAACAATTTCGCTCTAACACAGCACAATAGGACTTGGTAATGCTAATTTCTGACGTATTATGATGCACATCAACAGTGATGCGACTTTGCACCTTTCATGTTTTGCTGTTTCTGCTGACAGATGATTAAATACCTGCCGGTAAAGTTAACATCTTGTAGCGTGTCAGTGAACGAAGAAGGGGTTACACATTAATTATAAATCAAATGCCTAATAATAGGTCTTAATTCCAGCAGGATTAAAGGGGAGGGATCCCTGATGAGATATATTAATATTTGTGTTTATTGTAAAACGGATATTGCCCAAACTGAAACATCTCGTGCAGGGATCAAATGCACGAAGTTAGTTTAAAATATATCACTTTATTATTTTTCAAAATATAAAGTAAGCCAAATCTTTTTTTTTAATTTATTCATTAAGGATTATTTGTGGGTTTTTTTCAAAGCATGATAATTTTTTTTTTAAAGAGATGATTCTTGGAAGAGAAAATTAAAAAAAAAACATGTTGAAGCAATGGAATAAAACAAACCTGTTGAATGGAAGAAATTCCATTTTATCGGCTTTCGCATAAATATTCACCTTTCATTGATTCAATTACACCTTACCAACGATGGTTATCCGATCAACCAATATTACCAATCAAGATCAAATCATATCACTTTCACATGTACTACCGAGACAAACTTCAGCACTTCTTCAAGTGAACCTATCTGTAGTTGTTAAATACAGTT
Organism: Anopheles maculatus; assembly: GCA_002091835.1. Taxonomy (NCBI): domain Eukaryota; kingdom Metazoa; phylum Arthropoda; class Insecta; order Diptera; family Culicidae; genus Anopheles; species Anopheles maculatus. The sequence goes on along the minus strand of KZ061728.1, from coordinate 91,154 downwards.
ACGTATCCTCTGCTATCAGTGGCCTTTAATCATTGATCTCGATTGGTCGATAAACCAGTGCGATAAAGACATGATTCCGTCCTCAACTCATTAGCTTATCTCAAGCTACCGATCGTCCGTAATTCTATACGATCGATTTTCCTTCGCTCGGAGCATGTCAATAGCATCCACCTTGCTTGCCGATAGAGTCAAGACTAAATTCAACCTTACATTTACGTGTATGTTAAATTACAGCTACTTTTGAGTGCATGTGTTATGGAAAGGCATTTATATTTATGCATATGTTGGATTATGCTTCACACCGATCGTGTTTGATCAATGATTGTTACATTATTTAATAGGAATTTTTAACCGATGAAGTGAGCATACAGGCAATGTAATTTCAACTAAAATCAACAGGAGTTTAATTATTAATTTTGTTGATTTTAAAATCGTAATTTCGTAATCGTAATCGTAATTAATCGTTGATTTTTAAATAAGAAGATATTTTTTTAGAACAATTTTATTTTTATTTAATTAGATCAATGCGGACATGAAACCGTATGGCTCTAGAAACGATATTTTTTTGTAATTTGAAACCTCTAAATCCTTCGCTAATTTTTTTTTTATAATGACAGAACAGCTAAATACTACAATATGAAATATTTATTAAAATAATGCACCTTAAAGCGTTAAAATGTGTTATGTTGTGCTCCTATGCACCACTAGTAACGCCACTATGTTAACCGTGACGGCTACTTACAAGTTTCGGCTTACTGTTTTGATGGCTTTACGCGTACGTGGACAACCACAAAGATTTCCACATTCAGCATCGTCGCTCCATCTAATGCCAGCAGCATAAATTTCTCTTCACACGACCCACTCGTTCACTGGATCTGGCGGAAGCGCAATCGCGTCATACTGTACAACGATAAAAGAATGTCAAATTCATATGGACAACGTTTCAGTCAAGGATGATGCTGCCCGTCGTCTTTTCCTATGATCGTTCTGCCCGATTTCCTTTGCGCTCCAGCCATCTGCCTCCATGTGTCAGTGATTGTGTGTGGAAAATAACATAAATAAAGGAAATAAAATAAAATAAGTACGAATGTAATGCTTTTTTGTTATGGTCCTGTTTAGCAGCAGTTACTGTCGTCCTCTTGGTCGTTATCGTCAACGTACGCCGGGGTTCGGGTTGCTTCATTCTCTATTTACCACCATCCCGGCCCCTTCTTGCACACGTTACCGTCCCCTTCCGCGATCAAAACAATCCACTATTTGGCCTTCATGGCCATGACTGCAGTTTTCCTCGTTCGTTTGAGGTTTTCGCTTCCGTGGCCTAGCGTGCTGAGTTCTTGCGGGCAATATTTAAAATAAATCTTAATGATACAACAGTGTTTATATTTGTCACACTGCGCTAGCCCACATGTCCGGTCGGGTAGGACTTCATTGGGAGTGAAACCCGTGGCGACCGTAACCGACATGGAACGGGATCCGCTTCAAAATCCTGTGCCGGCCCCGGCCTGACCCGAGGAAGACTACGACCCGCACACTCCGGACGAAATTCCTTCGAGCGTCAAGCTGTCTTGTCAGTGTTTGTTAGTTTGCCGCAGTTGAGATGAGAATCTATTATGCAGAAAACAGGACAACGGCGATCTCCGTCTCTGACAGCACTGGAAGCAATGATTCCCCCGCGTACACCGGTGTGTGTATGTGTGTGTGTGTGTGTGCTGGTGTGTGACCAGTTTCGTTGTACGCCTGCTCCCCTTCCCCCTTTCCCTTTACACTAGATTTTTTGAGATACGAAAGCGACACAAGCACATCCAGTCACTCCAGAAATGTTTTCATTTCAACCATTCTCTGAATCAACTGACTTCACTGACATATGCAAGCTTTTTACGAGTTGTTCACTGCTTGAGCAGTACGCTGAGGAATAGGTTTTTATCATCCTGTACTACACACATACACACACTGACACAGACACACACACATCTGTCCTCGGAAATATACACACTACTGTACACTAACTGTGCTATGCTGTGGTACAACTCATCAAAACCCGTGTTGTGTGTGCACTGTTGTGCGATCCACCAGCAGCAACAGCAGCACGTCTTTGTAGGCACGAGCAGCAGAAAGGACATGACAACCGCTTTAAACCCATTCAACACATGTGCAGCCCCCATCAGTCCCGAACAACTTTTAGCCTTTGGGTAGAAAGCTAGAGTCTGGCACAAGCTAGAATGTGCTAAATTAAGAAGTGAAATGTGTAATATACACAATGCAGTGGTTGAACTACTGACAATATATTGTTTTGGTGAAACAATCATTCCATAGTCCATTTGAATGGTGAAAGTAGAATGATATTCGTTTGCGAAAAATAACTTACTAAAAAGGCACAAAGCGTTTTTGAGAACCATTATAGAATAAAATGCCGCGCCATGTCGTGTTTGAATTTTAGAACTCTTCTCCATCTTGGACTAAAGCTTAGGAAAACTAAACATTTGGACAGTAACTACATGTCCCCAGAAGCATGGTTCGTGTTATAAAAGATTAGTAAAATCCTTGCTATCGATAAACCTACTTCCATGTCTTGCCTAACTCCATTTCAGGCAAGCAATTTCTGATTAAATGCCATGAACTTGCAGAACTTGTATTTCAATTCATCAAACATTTCTCAATATTTTATCGTGATCTTGCCGCAACTTCATGTCGTAGTTTACTAAGAAAATTATTCTTGCAAAATCGTCTAAATTGTAGATATACTTTTTCTTGGTTGTCATAGCCCTAAAACTCTTCAATTCGTCCTAGCTTTAGCTGGAAACAACGATGGATCGATAAACGTAGAATAATATTTATGTCGTTTTTTGACCGCTTTTATTTGGCCATCATTTTGCCGATATTGTCTGTTATGTCTACAAACAACAATAACGACAGTTCAATCATTGGTCGGTATCAGATCAACTACAAACTGAAACAAGCTACACAGTTTTTTGCCCATTTGGACCTATTGGATAAAATTTTTGGAAGAATAATCTCTGATATTATTTTACCATAATCATGTTTATCTTCAAGAATCACAAAATCATGTGTATCTTCAAGAAACAAAAGAAATTGTTTGACAGACCAGAACTGCTTGATATCTCTCGCTCTTAAATGTGAGAACAATGCCAGATACTGATTTAATTATCAATTATTAAGGATCCTGTGATTCGCTTGATTAATTTCTTGAAACCTATCAAGGAAAATATTGTTTTTAAATCAAAATAACTGATCCTAAAGTAGGGATCGAAGACCATTAGGACTATTCTCCCGTAGCATAGACTATCCAACTACGTGGTATAATGAACGATTCTGGTGCCGCTAGATGGCTGACATGACCTAGCAGATCGAACAGTTCGAAATAAAAATGCCTTTATATGAATTTGACGCAATAAAATTAGTTTTGTTTTTCGTTTTCTCTGAGCACAATTTATCTTCATCCAAATAAACAAACTACGTTCATAAACTTAAAAAATAGACGTTTTTTAAAAAGTTCTGTTTTAGTTATTAAACTACTTGGAATTGATAAAAGTTTTTAAAGTCATACATGTTGTCAATTTTGTTTCAAATCTTACCATTTAATTTAAAATAACAGCATGCGAATACCTTATCCACAACCAAAAACGTTAAAAGATTGAGAATACACGAAGAAACGAAATAAATCAATGTCATGCAAAACCTCAAACAGATACAGAAATAATTAGTTCTTTTTTATTTTGCTTCTTTCACCTCCCGGTGTTGGCTCTAACCGGAAAACTTCCATTTCCCTTTTGGACAATCGCGACCAGACCGCTAGCACCATCGCTCATATGGTATTTCGAAGGTAAACGACCCACTAAAACGGCGAAAGAATGATTTCCAAACGATCACATACGCTATCTGGTGGATCCTATCGTGCCTGCATAAATAAATCAAAAATTAATTAAAAATATGTATCGTACCGGGCGATACCGACCGATGGGCCAAACATGACCGAGACATTGGATTAGAAGGAGGGGAAGAAAGAAGGGAATGCGGTTGCGGAGATGTATTTCTCTAATATTTTTCACTGGAAGCCGGAATATCTTTCATCTTTTCAGTTCGACTGACATCGAATGCAGCACGCGGATTGAACGGATATTGATATTTTTCATGAGTTTTGATTCCTTGTACAGTTGCCCTATCGCAATCAAGCATTATTGTTTCGAGGTTGCTCCTGGAGCATTATTTCGCTCCTAAAACAGATCTTCCACAAATTGATTAATTTAAACACCAAGTCCAAATTCGTCCACCATTCGTGCACGGACTGTCGTAATCAGTCGAAACCCAATTATTGCTTAAGCTATTATGTGATTTCGCATAAATCTCCCAATGCATCAAACCGCTGCACCACAACATGACACAGGAGATTATGCAAAAACAAAGGCGTCCCCAAAATAAAGTAGCCTTCGCTTCATCTTCAATTCTCTCACGCCCGATTCTTCTCACATGGCTATCGCTAAATTTATTGTTTCAAAGCAGTCGCCTGCTCCCGTCACTTGCTGTGGGGGGGGACAGCCTACTTCTTCTTCCTTATCATTCTTTCGAGCTTCCGTTCCACCTTCGTGTGGAATGTGTGTCCTCACGGGCAGGCCGAACGGGAAAGCAATACGTGTAGGAAGCAGTGCAATGAAAACACTGACGAACGTGCTTTTATTTTTCCTTCCCCCACTACACATGCACATGAATTTTGTTGAAGTGAAAACGAAACAAACAACAACAAAAATAAATGAAAAGAAAAACAAAAGAAAAATTTACGGCGGAATCTTCAGACGCTGATAATGTCCAAAGATGGCATGTCACGGGTCCATGTGAATCGTCCGTCCCCGGTTGGCTAGCATGAATGCTAAAAAAACACACATACACAAACACTGCGGCACACACACACACACAACACGTACGTACCCGGCGTTGTATCGTGGTGTTTATACTACAGGCTGGCCTGTATCAACTAACGACGGGTATCAGTGTTTGGTTCATCAGCAGCTTCCAGCACCACCGGCAGCAGAAAGTTCATCTTATGCTGCGCCCGGACTTAGATCCCGGTGCTGCTCGTGTACGAACGACCGGGGACGACATGGACTGCATTAATTTATGGAAAAGACAAAGACATGGAATTGATTTTAGTTTGATGATAGTCGATAGTGATGGGTCTGGATTTTTCTTTATTCGAGGCGGGCGATAATCAATTTCTCGTGACTCCCCATCGCACTACATACATTCGGGACCGCGACCAGTTCCCGCGTTTGCAAAATAAAAGGTAACGCAAAGAGGGCGGTAGTGTGAGGTATGTTGGTAGGAAGCTTGCAGTATGAAAAAGGCATCAATAAAGCAGAGCACTAACATCGGTCTTATTGTCGCGTCTTTCAGCCTTACGGGACATCATCTCAAATAGTTTTAGCACTGATCGTATGAAATTAATTATATACACGGGATAAAGAATTCGTAATTATTGGGGAAAATTATTACTCATCGTATCAGCGCCTTTCATGTGGCCAGGTAATACTTTGAAATTAAGTTTGATAAGCTGTAGAATCTAACGACGTCAGCACAGCATGTCCGCAATGATAACGAGTTATATATATTCAGGTTCATTGCAGCACTAGTGAGACATCAAACGTCGTTTTTTAAGTTTTAGACCAATTGTGATCTAAACAACAAACATTTTTTTAAACACAAACAACTATATGTAGTCTTAACTCAGTATAGTTAGTATAGTTACTGTTTCTTCCCTATACGCTTGTAGAATTTTCGATAAACTGCAACATTTTATAAAATTTTAAAAAATTAACAACGCAACAAACTATTGTTGATTTATTCAAGTATGTTCCGTCAAACGATTGCCAACATAAATGACGCTCGATCAATTAGCAAAAAAATAAATACAATCACCTGAGTACACATGATATCTTCATTCCCTTTATCGGCCCGCAAAGCCTTAAAGCTTCTGCAGCCGCGACCGACAACCGATGTGCAATCTTTATAGCCCACAACGCAGCGTTGCCAGGGCACGCATTCGCCGGCTGCAACCGTGAAAATGTCGCCGCGTCATTATCGACGGCTCACCATCTCGGAAGATCTGAAGCGAGTCCGTAGGCCCGCGGACGAATCCTGGCAAACCGCGGCCCGCGATCCGAAGGTTAGGATCCGAGGCAGTAATTATCACGTTCACCGCCGCCGTTTGTGGCGCGATCGTAAATGTTTGTGGCGCGAAACGAGCGAAACGAGTGAAAACCGTCGCGTCTAGACAATCGCACCAACCGGTGGAATGTGTTCGGTAACGATTGGGTTGAACGGCAGAAGGCAGCAGAAGATGGTGGCAAGCAGAGGAACTGGCAGGCGGATTGCCATTTGCATCCTGCATTTACAACCACGGGCAGCTGCGTTTATCACGTTTATACCTCGCGGTCACTTTAATTACTGTCTTTTGCTCATCGATTCCGGTTCATCGTCATTCGTCAAGACGAACTTTAGCCAGCCAGATCTAAAATGTGTTGTTAGTAAAGTTAGTAAGGTTATTATTGTGGATTCATTATTATTCTAAATCGTAGCACAAATCGGTACAATAGTCTTCAATAGTTCGATCCATCGTCTCCAAGCATTTTCCGTGGCCAATGAAGTATACACAGTCTAATCAGGCAAATTATTATTATTATGCCAGCATCCCTGACTCGGGATTGTCAATGTTCGGTTTATTTATCTACCACCAACAACAATGCGTCGAGCAGACCGACATAGCTGATTGCTAACGTGTACGAAACCTTGCCAATCTTGGTACCGAAGCGTTAATGAAAAATGTTGGTCAGCCTGGTAAGATATGTATCGTTCGATGCAGTCGTACAGCGGAGAAGGTATCGCCTCCTAACGCTATTTAGTAGAAGATTACAAAAATTGTCCTGCCACGTGGGTGGTTGATATTGATACAGCAGATGCTGCACAGTGCACCATTTCCAACCCTGCTTTCGGTCACCATTCAAGCATTAACAACGCCGCTATCAAACGATATCTTTCGCCAGCACGATAAGGATGTGTGAGAATTCTTGGGCTAACTTTCGGCGACTTTCATGGCAGACGCCATGTAAGCGCTGTGCCAAAAGGGTACCGAGGCAATTTATCCGAACTGCTGAACTCAGGTCCTAATTAAAAGCTGACCAAAATAGATACCTTCCTAAACTGGGATCGGTTATGTGACGGTCATATCACGCCATGATGTCGTCGTCGTCGACGTTGTCGAGTGAAATGGTGCAAGTTTCTCCGACGACTGCCTCCTCCGCTACTCAAGATGTGGACCACACGGACCTAACCCACACAAATGCCTCATGACGACCTATGCAGCATCCCTCGTAAAACAGGAAAGACAAACTACTCATTATCACAGGGCTTTCGTTCCTATCGCACCCGTTTTCGTCCTAGCTAATACATTGTTGCCTCCGCTCTGATCAAGCGTTGATTTTTGCGTCAAAGACTTGTGCCTTCACTGTGCGCTATACCAATCCGCAGCCCAAGGACTGGACAAACAATTTTTGCCACTTCGTTACGAGCAGCATCAGATGTGATTTTTGTCAAACGCAAGCGGTCAACCGCTGGTGACTAGAGTGTGCTGAAGACACGGTTTCGTTCGCCCTCCGCTACGTGTGCCTTATGCGGTATGTACCTCCCATGCTCTCTGGCCCCATCAAATCAGCGATAGAATATCTTCATACTAACGCGAACGTGATTAAAGTCAACATCTTGTGCATGATGAAGTTTTGCACGCATTTGCTAGTTTCATTTCCGAACCGATTTCTGCAACCTCGTCAGAATACTTTCCACTGACCGGCCGGGCTATTTTGCTGATTCCATCGCCACGCTCATTACTGGAACGGTCCCTATCCATGCCACGAGATTCTTGATTAGTACGCTTAGCGACACTTTTTTCTATGACATCATACCATTTGCGCTGCCGATTACGACCAGGGCTAAACTCTGCGATTGATGGGACTTCTCATGTTTGCTGCTGGGGGTGTGAGTAAAATTGGAATTACGGGCACGCCGAAGCGATGATGAAGACATTAATAGAATGGTGCGAAAAAGTATCGAAACATCGTTCAGGAAAAGTTTTTGGATGGTGGATGGATTCGCTCAGGACTTCCCTGCAGTACCACTATAACACTGCAGGTTCTTGGTGCGTTATCTGTTGAGCATCAATATATGAGCTAAATTTAAAAAAAAACTACAACATACATATTTCAACAAAAAAGAGTCCATTAAAAATTCACACTGCCTCTTTATTACACACAGTCTTGCGTAGCGGGAAGAAAAGCAACAACTAACTGACAGTTCAACAAACATTGAGCAATAATTTTTAATTACCTTACATATCACTCAATTAGCACCTTGCCTTTGCCAAGAACTTGCTCATGAAGTGGCAATAAATTGTTGCCAATGCTCATGCATCAGCCCAATCACACAAACAAGCACACACGCACGTTAATCATCCGTGTTCGCCATTTTTTTCGTTTTGCTCTGTTTTCTGTACAATTTCCGTCCCGTTGACTGTTGTGCGTGAACCCTGCATCATTCCATCACAGCAGTAATTTTTCATACTTCATGCAAAGGACGTGCCAGATGATGATGGAGTAAAGAGTGCATGATTGCTTTCGGTATTGTTTCTCATCATACGCTCAGCTGCCGGTTTTTTTTTTTGGAACAACGATACCAAGCTTACCCGCAGTCAAGCTGCTTGTTCAAACTATCCATCAATTATAATTATGTAAATGATTAAAAATAATGAAAATAAATTTTAATTATCATAAATATCGATGTGATGCATTCGTTTGCCGTCAACCGGTTCCGTGTTCCGAAAGCGAAAACATAAAGCCTTAACATGAATGCAACAGCCAACGTTTTGATGAAGTGTATGATGCAATGCATTGTTGATGTGACAGTAAGGATAAGCAAGAATAAACTTTTACCATTCAAGCACTTTGTATCAATTATTTGATACACATACTACTGATGTCTATGATTATGTAGCATGATATTAAATGTCGTACAGCTTGATAAGCAACCATTTATTATGAGCTTTCTGTTGGCTTATGTTTATTTAATTTAAAAATCACTTCATTTCATGATTCATCTTATTTATTTGCGATGAAATAATAGAAATTCTAAACAGAGACTTTCCCACTTGCTCATCATTGTTAATTTGAATCAATTGAAATTAATCTCTTGCTTTGCTTTCTTTTATATGAATATCGTCAGCAATAAAGACCCAATTTACTTACTTACTTATCAGGCGCTACAACCGCTTCGCGGTCTTGGCCTGCTGCAACAATCCTCGATACCGCTCACGGTTTAACGCCGTCGTCTGCCAGTCCAATATCCCGGCCGTTCTGGCGGACGCATCTACGCCATCACTCCATCTCAGTTTGGGCCTACCACGCCTCCTCTGTCCATGTGGACGGCCTAAAAGGACTTTACGGGCTGGATCGTCCGGTGCCATTCTCATGACATGACCAGCCCACCGGAGCCTGGCGTGCCTAATTAGCTGCACGATGGTAAGATCACCGTACAGCTCATAGAGCTCGTCGTTGTAGCGGCTCCTCCATTGTCCTTCCACACATACGGGGCCAAAGATCCTTCTGAGCATCTTCCTCTCGAACGCGGCTAAGAGGGTTTCGTCAGTTTTGGACAAAGTCCATGTCTCAGAGGCGTATGTGAGTACTGGGACTATAAAGGTTTTGTACAGTCCCAGCTTCGTCCGTCGCGACAGGTATTTTGAGTGGAGAAGTTTCCTCAGGCTGTAGTATGACCGGTTGGCAGCCAGCACCCTTGCGCGCAATTCAACTTCTATGTTGTTATCGGTGCTGACTTTTGACCCCAGATAGGTAAAGTTTTGGACGTCTTCGAAGGTGCGATCACCTATCTGTAAATACCCCTGCGTAAATCAGTGTTTGTTAGCAGGGCCGCTGGTGGTGTCACCATCATTTTGGTTTTTGCCTCGTTGATCTCCAACCCGAGGTTCAGTGCCGCATGCTCGATCCTTTGGTAAGCTTCTGCTACATAGGAGAGCCTCAAACCAATAATGTCTATGTCATCAGCGTATGCCAGGATCTGGAGTGACTTATAGAAGATGGTCCCCGAAGTTTCCACCTCCGAGTCTCGGATGGCCCTCTCTAGCGCCAGATTGAATAGGAGGCAGGCAAGCCCGTCTCCCTGGCGCAGACCCTTGGTGGTAGCAAAGGGCCCTGAGAGTTTTCCATCCACCTTCACCTGGCATATGATGTTGGTCATCGTCATACGTACAAGCCTGGTAAACTTGGCCGGGATTCCAAATGAGCTCATTGCGTCGTATAGTTTTACCCTGGCTGTTTACGTTTTTTATGTTTACGTTTTTTGTGGTGACAGCTTCCCAGTTTGTTGTTTCTAGTGTTGTCGTTTTTTCACTGGGTGAAGCGCTAGCGTTTAATTTTGAATGTAGGATAAGAAAACCGTATTAGTGTCAAACAAGAACCCAAGCAAAATACACGCACGCCGAACGGTCACTCTGAACCGCAAATTAGCGTTTCCTTCACTAAACACGTAAAAAATATCACAACGTAGGGCCGATCACGAACACTGGCTATGCTGTCGTATGCGGCTTTAAAGTCAATGAAGAAATGGTAGGAGTGTAGCTGCTGCTCCGCCATCTTCTACAAGATTTGCCACATGGTGAATATCTGGTCAGTGGTTGATTTTTCGTTTCGGAATCCTCTCTGATAGTTTCCATCTATCTCTTCAACCAATGGGACAAGTCTGTCTTGAATTATTAGGGAGAAAATCTTGTAGGCGGTATTCAACACCGCAATACCCCTGTAATTGCTGCACTCTAACTTGTCTCCCTTCTTGTCCAATTTACCCAATTTACACCCTAATTATTGATCAAATGTCATCAACAAATGTAATAAATACCCAAAGTTTGGTATTAATTCAAATATTAATAAACTAAACGAGGCAAATGGAATAAATAATAATCACCACCAGATAAGCGAAAAAAAATCAAACAATATCAAAAATACATTTATATGAATTATCTCTACCTGATTGCTAACTGTGATTGCAAACCAATCAATAATTTATTCTTACCACAAAATTAATGATAATTCAATGTGACATCACCAGCACCCTTAATTAGTAATTCCAATTTGCTTTTACTTCATTATTTTTGATATTGCACTTTGATGATATAAAGTTTGAATACAAGAAATCAAATATTATGTTTCTTTACAAAACATTCATTCACTTTAGATTATATCATTATATTCTACTTATAGAATTGAACCATGCCAAACTTGAAGATTGTAATACAATAAATTTTCTACTCCACCGATCTCGGGCAATATATTTAATGTATACAAAGACATAATAATATACAGTGTTCTCTGATAACGAAACAGAATCAATGCAGTTTACACATAATTAAATTAATACAATCAACACATCAACGCGTATCTCTCATCCAATTGCTTCCAAACCAAACGCACAAGTCTAACCTCCTTCAGCTTATCGATGAGAACCTTGGTTGTCCGATTGTGGTTGTTGGTATCATTTTTTTAGCATGAAAAATCTTATTTACCCTTCAATCTTTTATTTATCCCTATTGCCAACCCATTTCACTGTTTTCCTGGATGCGACGTACCGACGACAAACGTGTAGTGCCACCATAACAATTCTCAGCTGCTCCTTCAAGAATCGATGCATCGAAACGAACGATGCATGTATTCTCTTTTTCGCAACTTTTCGATTTCAAGAAAGCGACTTGAGAGGCTTACGGTTTGGCGCAGAAAAAGCGTTGTAAAAACTGTATACGCACTACGGCCGACCGTTGAAGAAGCTCCATTGGGCATAACGTCCACCTCGTGCAGTGCGATCGACAACGATGGTTCGGTAATGATCTCCTTTGTGTCTGATAATTTTGTGTTTGCTTTTTTTTGTTTGCTTCATTCCCTTTGTTTCAATATAAGCGCATAAACTCGATCGTCAACAAGCGCTCCGGCGAACGGTAAGCGCGGGTTATGGTTAGAGCACGTGGTACAGGCCGTGGAGTCGCAGTTCAGAAGCTCCAATACGGTCAGATAATTCTCCCTCATTTCAGAACAAACTGCATTCTTTGTTCCATAAATAATGCTGGTAGCTTGTGCATCGCACCGTACCTGTACCTGTAATACGTACTGTGCTCAGAATTTTACTGTAATTTAAGCACCCCGAAGTCGGTAAGGGACCACCGTTCGGCCATCGTGCTACCCTCGATACTGTTCGATCGGATGCGGCTCTCGATCTCGATCGCGCGACCACGGTTGCATGCACGGTACGGAGGCGATGTCTCGCCCAAAAACGCTACACGCTGCAGGATGTCCGCGGAATGGGAGCGTTGCGTTTGTTTTGCCTTGAAATACCGAAAATCGTGACACATCATTCTCCGCAAAGCTGGGCACCGTGGCAATGTTGTTTGCTGCTGCGCTTTTCATGGCCTTGCGATCGACAATCGATTGGTCGGGTATTTTAAATATTCGCCAACAACCTTCCGCCCGCGATCCGAACCAGCCAATCTCTGTACGGATGTCCTCGCTGTTCGGTTGACATTACACAGTTTGAGCGCTACAGGTATAGTGCAGTAGCACTCCAGCTTCATCAGAAAATCAGTTCAATATAGTATTGATGAAGAAGCAGGGGAGCGATCTCCCTAGAGGTAAAGTGAAGTTACTTGGAAGAAGTTGGTTGAGCAAAATTTCTTTCGTTTCTCAAATACCAAACACACTTAACAACTGTTTTACAAAATATGCATTTTTTCTTCTTGATGGACGTCCTGACCTACGATTACTAACAGGAATATTAGAAAATTAAACCTTTTTAAATATTATTTCTTTTTAAATACAAACGTATACTCTCATCCCATCCAAACGACTATTGTTTGATTCTGGCCGCAACTGGATATGCAACAACAGTTCGCGAGGGCGCAACAGAGGGACGTGTAACATAAGAAAACGTTCGCATGATACAATTCATCGCGAAAGCCATTCACCATGGCACAACACAACACAGAGAGCAGGATTTCCATAGTGAGGCAGAAAGAAAATGGCATATCCGAGCCAGAGGGATGGCGATTTACCGATCGTATTGTTACGATAAACACGCATTTATGCTATTTATTGCAATTGATTCTCCATATTTGCCCCTGCCACAGAACAAGCTTCACCAACACCCTGTGAAGAGCGCGACGAAGCACTGCAGAATTGAATGCAGATTTTGTTTCCAGTTTGTAACCGTTCGCTGCCCCTTGCAACTGACATTTCCTAAGGGTCGATCTTGCCTGTCATCATTATCGGTGCTAGTAAACAATAAAACATGTCTTCCGTTTACGCCATTAGCAAAAACTTACTACTGCAAACTTACAACATCTATGACAAAGAATAGTAAAACCATCATGCAAACATGTGTAATCATTTTAGAACGAAATTATTATCATCTAGTTGAAAACCTAGGCATCTAAAATGACTTCAGCATATGAAATAGAGCACAATCGGAAAGCTCGACGCCTACGAACGCTACCATCGCTCTTGGTGGATGTGTTTGCTGCAGTGCAAAATGCTCCGATCATTCCTAGAATCGTCTCGATCGGCATGGAGCGACTAAATCGTCATCTCCTGTGTAAGCAGCAGGAGAACCACATAGATCTCGGTCCAATAAGATGTCGAGAGAAGTAGCTGCAAGCAGTCTCGACATCGGGCATAAGCAAACCTATACCCTGTGCAAGGGGGACTTTCCTTGGGATGTCAACTTTCAGCTAGGCATTTTCATCGCTGAAAGCATCCCACCACCCTAACCCGTCCCATTTGTCCCGATGCCCCACAGGACGGGAGAAGAAAGATGCGAAAAAGATACGGTTGTTATTATAAAGCGATTCGGTGTTAATTCCAAACAACTTGATGGCACTCAACGTTCAAGCTCACATATTTTACCTCCTGATCCCAATCGGTACGGGACGAGGCATTGGCATATTTGTACGGTGCTAACACCGCGCGTGTGTGTGTCTGTATGTGGGGTATGTTATGTGCCCGTTTTCTTCTGCATATGCATAAATAGCTACATAAACACCGTACCGAAGGAAAGGACCACTCATGGCATGGGGTTTTTTTGTGCAAGTAAACTGAGAATCTTAGTTTTCTGTGCCAATAACAAGAGGGATGCGTTTGGTTTACGATACCACCTTTCTGGAAGCTATTTCGCGGGCCGGTCGCTGGCGGTAGGGTGTACGTGGTACGTCCGAAGGGTGACAAATGTATGAAACTTCTTGGAAGCTAGCAACAGCGTCATGTACCTGTAAAGGAATCTTTCAATAGGTTATCGTGTCGTTCATCGATGGATGTAGTTCGATGACCTTGCGCAATATCTTTTTAGATAGGTTTTAAAAAATGCTACCAACATGAAAAGACATACAAAAAAACATTTTCTTCTTGCAATGCTTCAATTAATCGAATCTTTATAACGATTTTTCATAATCTACATTGATATTATTCCAAAAGTTTTCATTTCATTGGAGACGATTCGCTGGAAACAATCTTCCCAAAAACTACAACTCTCCGACGATTGCCAATAAATTTTTAATCAAGTCCCGATCAACATGTGATGGGTTATGCAAATCATGCGATGCATTTCCTGCGCGACCAAAACCCGATGACCACAACTTCATCAACACGGAGGCACTTTATACATTCGCGCTCCCTGCCACTAGAACAACAAATCGTTCCAAAACGACTCGCAGGCACGAATCATCACAGCATGGAAGGAAGCAGTAATGGGGGGGCCGAACGAAGGTATGACAGCAAGGGCAGCAAAAGATCCACTATACCTTTACGACCGGTTCGAACGGTGCGGCCTCGCGGCCCCAGACCAAGAAGGCTCGCAAATCGGTCCAGTTGTGCGCTGCAGTAGGCGGAGTATGTAACAGTGGATCAAATCAGCGTTTTATGCTCGAAACACCAATTGAAAGCGATGGTTGCAGAGTAAGGTAACAGCACAAAAACACAAACAACATCAAGAAAAAAAGCTCACACACGTACACAAGAGCGGCCAAACGTGAAGAGCTCGGCAAACGTTTTTGAGCCGCATTTCAGCCGCTAGTCACTCCTTTTCGGAAGATTGAAATGATTGCGAGCGTGATATGAGGCCAGGTTGAGCGTGGTGGATGGCAGCAAAAAAGAAAAGCACCACACCGACTCTTGGGAAGATGCAACACCGACCTAACGTTGCGAATCCCGGGCCGGAGGGCATTGTCGGTGCAAGTTGCATTCGATGCACAAGGCGTACGGTTGGCATGCTTTCTCGTTTCTCCTTACCGGTGTCGATGTGTTTGTATGCTGTATCATATTTGGTATGTGCAAATGCTATACTTTTATGCATTGGACTAGCATTGTTCATCATCGTCTTTGAATGGAGGAATCTGGTGTGTTTGCAATGATGTATAAGGTGACATTTGTTTTGAATGTATTTTTGGTAGCCACACGCTATGACCTCAGCATGTCCATTTAATTGTCAAAATTAGAGTCTACCAGATTCTATAACTGGAATCACTTCATTGCGGATATCATGTCTAACGTTTGTTTAATTGATTTTCGAGATTTCCTTTAATTGAATTATGCTAAACGGATTTTGATTTGGGCAATGTTTATAGTATTCAAACTAAAACTGCTTTAATTATCTGTATATAAAACCAATATATTATATTTCTGCATAGTAAACTTTGTCCATATTGTGTTGACCGGCTTAAATTTAAGAATTCGCAATCGTAGTCAACTTTGACTTATTATTGATTAACTATTAAAAACTATATAACAAATAAAAACTATGTTAACGCTTCCATTTGGTTTAATGCAAATTTATCATTATTGACAGCTTTATTATTTTGCCCTTTTGTCGGTATATCGCTTAATATTCCGTATCAATTCATCAGGAATAGAGTAAGGATGCTGCTCTTCTTGTTTTAAATAAGTCTAGTAATTAATTGTACATTCTTTGTGACCTAGTACGTCATAACACCACAAAGAATAATAAGAAAACAATTAGTCGAAGCACTCATCTTATTCCCAACAGTCTCCATAACGTCACATGCATCATTGCACCAACAAAATGGTCAGCATAAGGATCTCGTATTTTAATATGTGCCACACAACGTATCCACCTAGAGTTGATCATTTTTGATGACTTTGATTTTTTATGTGACCGTAAATGAATCATATATTTTTAAATTTCCTACCCTTCATTCTATACCAATATTGACATCGTTCAATTCCCATTTCAATCCAACACATCGAAGTGTGGGCCTTATGGACAAGCGTATGAAAGCTTTGCAAATATTTAAGGTGGCATGCATACTGTCATCATTTAGCTGAGCAACAGCAACAAGATGAAAAAAAGCACAACTTTCGGCCTGTTATGCCTTATTGTTTTGCATAACTGCATCTCCACATGTACCTCCAATCGCACGGTGGCGTAAGCAGGATAGAGCACATCACTGCAAGTGTGCAACAGTAAGCTTCCTGCGTATTGGGAGCTAAAACGGTGGGGCTGCATATATCAGTTGCATCCGAAAACGAAACTAATTACACTGATTTATGTTGCTATTGTGCATTGTTTTGCTGCACTCTTTTGGGGCTGGGTGAGCGCTACTTTCGTTTGTCTCTCTTTCATTTCGCAGATTTTATAGATCCGAATGTTTTGTTTGTGTGTTTTGTTTGAGCAAGTACATTTGGTATGTACATGCGACTCGTTTTTTTTTCTCCGCACACGCTCTATCTCTCTTTCTCACTCTCTCTCTCTCTTCAAACCATCTTCGACCCATACCGGCTGGCCTTTTCTTTGCGTTTGGATTTATTTCTACGTACAAGCGTTAAGCGCTGACCTCGGACAGCTCTCGCTCTCCGGTGCCAGTGGACCGTAGGGAACGCCATCCGGGGATTCCGGGGAGTACATGATAACAGCCGGCAAGGACACAAGGAGACGCACAACATACACTCGTTGCAGAGTGAAGCATGAGATACACCATACGCCGTAGTGCATTGCACACGTCGTCCACCTTCGCGTCGAACGAGTCCGTGAATTGGAGGATTAGCAGGGGGAGAGGGCGGTGGTAGGGAGGGCAATTTGGAGGGCATGATGTCGGGGGAGAGCCGGGGAGATAATATATTCTTTTATGTTCCTAGCAGTGGAAAACAAAATTAATTCAGATTCACGTGACGCAACTCTTGCTTTCTTTGTTCCTCACAGCCTAGAGCCTGATGGCTATTATAGTATCCATCTTGCCATGCATCTGTACGATTTTTTTTTATTACGCGCACTGTTGCCGCGGTTTCTGTTGTTGCTGCTGTTGATGCTCTGCTTCGACTGGTGAGTTCTGGTGTGAGCCTCGCTGTGTGTGTGTGTGTGTGTGTGTCTGTGTCTTTTTTTATTCCTCCCGCCCCATCATGTACCGCTTATGCAGGCGTGCATTTTGTTGTCGTTCAAGGGGAAACGCTCAAAACGTTGCAATACTGACAAGCAAAGGATCGTGGAAGATTGAGAGCGAGCGCTAGTGGGAGCTATTTATGGTAACCATGATATAAATTCCTCTGCCAAAATGCCATTTACCAGGGACGTTCGCTGCTCGAGGATCTGTTAACTGCTCACGGGAAGGGACGGCGCAGGAAGCAGAGATCAGCCAATTCCAAGAGTAATGGGCATCCATTCTTCTATCCGATGGAGCCTCACGGTTGGCAGTCCGCAAAAGCACGCCCTCTTCAAGTGAGGCTACCAACGATGGCAGTCTTCAATGTGGCGAACCGGCAACGATCACGACATCGACGAAGAATAACATTAAGGCCATTTTATTAAGAGCAGCAAACAGTGGCTATACGGTCGGCGAAACATTGTAACTGCCATTGTTCAGTTCACAGTTCATATGTTTAAAGTTTGGAATTGCTTCTGGTGAAACTTTAGCTTAAGGTTTTAAAATGTTACACACTATATCTAGTTACTCTATTCGGATGTAATTTTTTCGTTAGGTATGTTATGTCTACAATTTTTTTAAATCCATTCCCTGTAAGCTTATTCCAACTCACTATCTCCCAAAAAGGACTGTTGGTAGAGACGCATAATGGTAATCAGAACTTAACTCTTCCAACGCCTCCGGATTGTCAGCAACAGCTGAACTTAGTAAATTGCATTCAAATTCAACCCGATTTTATTTTTTTATCTTCTGCAATCATGATTAGCGAAACCCTTCTTCAGCAATATCCCAAATTTCGTCAAAACATTACCTGTCTCCGATAAACCAGCGCAGATAGTGCCTCGAGCAAACAATCCTCCATCAAAGGTAGTACCACGAACACGGGGTTACCATGGCTAGGTGCCATCAAAAGTTCTCCATCCTGCTGTAATTCGCAGGGACAAATGTAATTAAAATCCATCCGAACTACGGGCACCATCCGGATGGGAAAAAGGAGAGATTTTGTCTATCTTCGCCATCTTCGGGCTAATTTCAGCGTGACGCTAATTTTCTTTTCTTCTGTTTGTCCATTAAACGCGAGTGTCCCTAGGCGGACACTACCATCGCTTGGAAGATGGCAGATTTCTAGCGCACAATCCTTTTTTCTTTGGTTCATTGTCTTAGACAGCTACTGGACGAGCTTTTCAATTCTACTTTCATGAGCACGATGCGCTGGTCGGACATTGTCGCAATGATATTTGTGTGTTCGTGCCTTTTTTTTTTTGTTTGCTCATAGCGACTGATTTATCCGAGCATTACTAATGTTGAACCTCTATTTCATCATCAACACATCTCCGTGTTTGGCTTTGATGATACAATCAAAGACCTATCTGGAACATTAACTTAAATTTACACAGCTCCTTCTGTTGACGCGAAGTATGAGAAGCTAGCGATCCCTTCACGGCTAAACATAAGAGTTTGCTTTTATATTACAAGATTCGGCAAACTTGTTCGTATCGAACCAGCATTTCATTTCAACAAATGAACAGGCATAATCCACTTCATCGCGTTTGAAAATCATAGAAACAGCTAAACTAACATTACAGTTAATTGATTTGATGAAATAAACCTAATCAAAAACTCCTGGTCCCATGTCAGATGGTCGCTATCTACATGCATACACACGCATTAATAATCGTACACTCTTACAGAACCCTTGTTCATCAGTATTTTACTATGTTGCTTGTCGTCAGTTCTTCCTCGAGACTTGATTTCCTCGGAGTATCCTCATTTTAATATCCTCGTTTTATAATTAGTGATTTTTTTTTCTCTTGTTGTCACGAAACGCTCACCCACACCACCACATTGCTCATCAGCCAGTTTTACTATCGATCGATTCACAACGGTGCAAGTTCTCTGTGGAAAACGTCAAGCTTCAGGATTTTTTTATTGTTTTAGTTCCCAACGATGTTGAATATATTTTATCTAACTTTTTTTTTTTTGAGTTCCCGTTTTTGTCATTATGATTCTTTCCATTCTCGTGACGTGATGCCATCATGTCAGTGTCAATCATTTAAGTCTCTTTAATCACCTTTCACCCTCCGTCAAAGCGGCCGGTCTGTAGGGTGAACAATGTCAAAGGAACAAACAAGGACGCACGGGAGAAATGCTAGCAAAACGCTACCGTCCCTGACCAGTCGATCAAACCGTTAAAGACATCGAAGGCGCTACGAACGTAGAAGAATGAGCTGATGACTTTTGGCTTAATTAACATCATAAGACCCCCGCGTTGCTTGGGAATGAAGGGAATTAGCAAGGAGCACAACAAAAAAATACGTATACTACAAAAACCCACGACGGTTCCACGTCACGTCATTGGCGCACTAGTGGGCAAAGTTTTTTCCACTATCGTTCAAAAAGCGCTTACGAAAGAATTGACATCATTACATTAGTATGGGATCAAATTTTTAAACCAAATTGTGCACAAATTTAGCGCAAAGCACAGCACCCACTGGGCTATACCATTTGGCTGTCGTGATAAAGGAACCAGCATAGACTAAGATGCTTACATTCTACACATCCAATATTTTCAATCCGATTTAAAAGATAAAAGTGAGGCACGAAAATGTAGTCCCTTTAATTTCTCTGCTATCCGTAGTTTAGCGCTCTTGGGACGGTGTTTTTGAGGTTTTAACTTCCGCATTTCCTTCGCTATCGGAGATGGTGCGAATTATTTCCGCGCGTTAATTTTCTTACTGTTGGCCGTAAGACATGCTGCGCACAAAGTTTACAAAGGCTAAAACCCTTTTTTCGCTTCGATCGGTGTACAAGACTGTGGAGCATTGGGGAGCTATGGTGTATGGTGTTTCTGCTGCTGACAACTCGTCTCATCTTATCCGGATTTGAGGAAATGGTATTTTTTATGCACCGTTTTCATCTTCAACAGTCGAGTGGAAAAACAATGCCTTTTGGCATTTTGTATTTACTTTACTGTACAATTCGTTTTAAGTGACGTTTGAGATATTACATATAAATATTAAAACATAGGAAATCTATTTAATAACAATTTTTAAGATAAATTTTGAATGAGTCTTAGCTATTCCGGATGGCTTATGAAGACTTGGATAATAATTTGGAGGTCGCCATCTCGATAACTGTTTGTGATATTGGTGTCACTCCGTGCGGTCCTTAGCTCCATAAAATCAAAAGGTTCTACAGAGCGAAAGAGTTCTAGTTGTTCAGGGGAGATCCAGTGACATTCATGTTAATTTTAGTTTTATTTATATATTTTAAAATCCATTATGACAGCTAGAGCATTAATTTTAGTATCAGGTCTACAAATAAGTTTTGACGGTTTTGATATATGCGTCGTTTACTTAAAATTTTTACTTGGCCTTTGCAGCCGGTCCACATTCAAAGAGGTCTTGCCTATGCGAATCCGCGAATTAGCGCTGGAAGGCCCAGAAAGCTGGATTCCCGCGTCGTACCTTGGAATACCTAGCGAAAAGAAAAAGAAGAAGAAGCTTCCATTTCATTAATTAGTAAACAAAGTATTTTCCGCGTGATTGCAAAATGAATACATGCAGTCATTACTTTATGATGAAAACTTCGTCCATCACGCTTTATCGGAAAGAACGTGCCAGAGGTGGTTTCAACGGTTTACAAGTGGAAATTTTAGTATGGAAGACGAAGAACGCTCATTTGGTGCATTTGGTGGGACCAGCTGGGTGTGGTGTACCACGAAGTGCTGGAAACAAACGAAACCATCACGGGTGACGTTTAACAACGACAACCTAAGCGTTTTTAGTCGCACATTGAAGGACCAAAGGCCCCAGTACGCGATCAGGCATAACAAAGTAATTCTGCTGCACGACAACGCTTGACCATATGGTGTGGCACCTGTCCGCGTTTACCTGCAGATACTAAAATGGGATGTTTTACCCCACCCGCCATATAGCCCAGATTTTTTGCACTGCGACTACCATCTACTCGATAGAGCATGACTTCACCGCGCAGCACTTCCAGAATTGCGCCGAACTGAAAAATTATACCGAAACATGGATTGCGTCCATGCCGGATTTTTTTTTTATGAAGGAATCCACTATCTACCCAAAAGATGGGAAATGGTTGTACAAAGTGACGGAAATTACTTTTCTGAATAAAATCGATACCTATTCGGGCCTACGAGGCTTGAAACTCCGTCAAAAATCCTTCAAAACTTATTTATAGACCTAATGTTGTAGCTAAAACTTTTGTGTTTCTTTTAAATTTCATTTACTTTAACCAAAGAATCATTGACAAATAATCGACTTAATACATCAGGAATAATTTACTCATACTAATAATTTATAGCCACTAATATTGCTATCGGTGCGCTCCAAGAATCTTAACTCTACGCGGAAATTATACTAACTTCTTTCCTCAAAATATTATGCGCAAAGGAAATCATTTGTGAACATAAAAAAACACTCACACAAAACTTCGTACGAAAGCGATAAGAAACAGTAATTTATTTGATATGTCTCCAACATGAGCAGCAGTGCTTGCGCAGCAGCATTGCACACTGGGTGCATTCGTACAGTTTCCGCTTAAATAGAATCGTATCGAATTATTGATATCGCTTCACAGCCATGATGATTGGAAAGTCCACTCGAGGCTGCATTATTGCAAAATAACAATCACCATCTAGCACGGTGCACGATACCGAACTTTGCCAGTTTTGGTACTTCCATGCACTATTTAGCGCACGGCACTGCTCTTCGCTACAGTCGTTCCAGGCAGCTTGGCAGCCCTTAAGAAAGCCACTCAGACACTTCTCAAGTGCAGCAGCGTACGCGAATCTTCACCGCGCAATGTAGATAACCGAGATAGGAAAACAAACATAAAATCTATACCATTTGGTCTGCTAAAATTGTCAAACTCTGAAGGTCCACTTTCTGAGGCAGTGAAAGGCAGCCAATCGACACTGCTGTCCTGTGCCGGCAGCTGAAAGACATTCTCAAAACAAAAGTCTCATTCTTCGGTTCGTGATAATGCTGCTAAAAATTGCTTCCGCATCGAGCTTCATAAGATTTTGAAAGCTTTTCTTTCAATCACCACCCGTTTGAGCAGTGTGGACACGCTGGTGGCCTTAGCCCAAGCAACGCTTCCACGTTCGGTACGGATGGATCAATGATAGTGTTCGATTCATGCTTGTGCTCAGAAGGGACAGACAGATGAGGTGAGTATGAGTGCTCGGGGGAAAGTATTGCAATTAAACCACTAATTAGTAAAAGATAAGAAGTATCGAGCGAATCTGTCACCACCAGTCTGCTTGATTTGGTTTCCGGTTCCAAGAAGACTTGGTCGGATGATTTTCTTTTCGCCGGAAAACCGGACACAGTGGAAATAACAAGATCGATTGTTACCTTGCGCAATTGCTTGGACATAAGAGAAAATAACCGTATAAATACTTGGATGCAGTTGAGGTAGAATATTTTTATTGTTTTGTAGACCTTGATCATACTTTACTGTCACTCGCGTGGTAAGTATGAAAAAAAAAACACCACAGAGGAAAATTTATCTCGTAATTCAAGGCTTCACAGAACCAATTGCCTCTAACTCGTTCCCTCCAGTTCCCTCTTCCCACTCATTGAGACAGCCTCAGTTAGTACAATCCGCCATGAACCCGTCCGTCGCGATGACGTCCCAATCGATCAGCTACAAATCAGCAAACAATCCAACTTCTATCTGATTGACACCGTGTTATTAAACCAAACGTCGAAGTCATTTGTTTCATTTTCATTTCGTCACCGTGCTTTACGGCTTCCACGGCCCAATACCCGGCACACATCTTTTACAGATCCAGCCAACGTTTGATCCGACTGATGAACGCCGAACTGCCAAGCTTTCCGAGATCCCCGAGATCCGATTTTCCCGAGAAGACGTCCGGTGGAATGGGGCGTGCGGGAAATTATCCAAAACCCAGAAGCGTAAAGACGCCGAAGACGACAACGAATGAGCTTCACTTTCCGATTTCGTTGCTTCCTGCTGATATGCGACACTTTCCACCACCTGAGCTCGGTTCCGCCGCACTCCCGCACGTCCGTTGCCTGTTCTCTGCCCTGGTCTATGCTTCCTTCACTTCGTTCACCATTAACGTTGCCGTCAAACTCGACAACTTTTTCTCCACCCCATCGTCAAGCTGCCCTGCCCGTAACCCTCGAACACCCCGTTCTTGGGGCGACTGGAAAACCAAAACCTTCATCGGCGACAGAGCGTTCCGGGCTTCCGACTCGGGCTCGGGCCAAAAGAAGAAAGAGTGCTATACAGTTTTCTAATTAAAATCGATCAATCTCATTCTCTGCTCATGTAGATCTGTCTCGTTTTCATTCGTCCTGCTGCCAGGCGTCACTGCCGGGGCCCATCACACCGCGGCATCCTTAGGTGTCTGACCTCTCGCTTCCACCAGCACCCGCCTCTCGCATCTCTCGACCGCCATTTGCCATTTGAGCTAAATTCAACCTCCATCCCGGTTGTTGCCTTACCATTTGCCGGTGGCCCCATGGGGCCGGGCGCAAAAAATTGGCATGAGAGCGAGGAGGTGATTTTTCCAGACTCGTCCTGTCTATCATTCCGTACTTAGCTGTCGATATCGATAAACGTCTATTCCATTCCGAAAGAGTTCCGACTCCCGGTGCGCTCTCGGTGCACAAAGCACCCGGCTAGGATGCTGAAGCTTTGCCGAAGGTTTATGTGTCTCCCGAGCGTCAATCGGGAAAGCGAAGCGGGAAGAAATGTGCAGCGCAACAGAGATGGTAGCACATTTATCGGATACTGCCGGTGGAAAACATCGGAACGGAAACCTACGACGCACGGGTAAAGGAAAACTTTACCCTCTCATCAGTGGTGGTGGCGAATTTCGCTCGATGTTGCCTGGGAGGTTGGAGAGGGGAGCAAGCCAAAAAGGGGTGGAAAGGGGTTGTGTTCATGTGACAGTTTCGATAGGACATCATCCGTATCTGTCCAACGGAAGACAACGATGGTCAGCTTATGTGACTAACGGTTCGGACAGGATTGGATTGAAGTCCCACCTTACAGGCACTCCCCCTCCCACTGCTTGTACCCCGTGCCCCCATACCTTCGGACACCACCGTCACAGGATCATCATCATCTTTTTCCGCTTCATACAACAATGAGACAGCAATCAAATGACGAATCATTCACACGATGGAAAGACAAAGGGACACAAAGTAGACTCTTTTGCTATATGGTACAATCGATGCAGTTCTTGTCCATGTCATAGGATGTGTACTCTGACAAACAACACACACACACACGTACATACACCTAAAAGTACATACACACACACTCAGCCATACACTGGCAGCAATGAATGGCATCGTGTTGGTGCATAAATTCGAGTTTATGTTTAATTACGCTATCCACCCATTTCTTTCCATCATCTTCGATATAAAGGGGATGAGAAATCGGAAACGATGCAATTATCCTTCGACATGGTGACATTTTATTGTTTTTACCTTCATACATTTCTTTTTCTTATGCCTTCCTGGGTCTCCCCCCACCATCGGGCTTCCTTTATCGATCGGCTTTTTGCCGTCATTAGCAAAAAGTGTATGCTTTTCGAGGACGAGCTATTAATTGCGCCAGGATTTTTATGCTTCTTTTCGCAATCGTAAACGGACTTTAGCGCTTGACAGCCCATTTAATCAACACGGCGATTGTTGTTATTAACCGGTGTCATCAGTTTTGATTCCTCCGGGGGCACAAGAAGCTGCCTATTCAATCGGTTGCCCGAGTCGTGATATTTACCGGCTTAAACAAAGTGTGTACAGCTGCATCAAAACTCATCAAGAAATTGTGAATTTACGTTAATGTCGGTACGAAATTATGTTACCCGGTTAACCCCGATAAACGTTAATAAATGTTAATTTATTTTTACAACTTCACCACTAACCAATTTCCCTGAATGCAGCTGCCCAGTTGATGTGTGTGTGTGTTCGCATTGCTTGAACTCCATCACAAAACAAACTGGCGTGCTGAAAATCGATCATCTGTACACCACCAATCACGTAGTAATGGTGAAAAATCACTGCCCGGAAAAGTTATCTGCACCGCACCCAGCAAACCCCTTTTCGGTCGCAAAACTCGGTGTACGTGCTGTACGGAACTGTTCGGGGGTTTTCCCGGCTGTCCATTTCTGTTGCTGCCCATGCAGTGTCGGTGAAAGCCCCTGTGAGAATTGAAATCTCCAACACATCGCTCAATCGTTCACTTCCACCGCTCAATTGATCTATATCCATTCTTTCACATGCCTCCCTGGAGGAGACTGACCTCGACACCGCTCCCGATCCTTCCATCTCCTCCGCTGTTATTCGCTCAACCTCGAAATCTGACCATTCTCCCCGATTGCTGCTCAAACAGTGGCCAATTTTAACCATCTCCCTAAAGTACACCGCAAATACTTCACCATCAGTGCAACCCACCACCTGGCCGGTGTCCGGCATCCGTTTGGTCCATTCCCTTTTTCGTCGGCATCGGGAGGTGTGGGTTGAAATTTTATAATATTGATAAATTACAAACGAAATCTCGCCCGGCTTCGTTCGTAACAACCGACGACGATTGCTTCCGGCATTGTCGGGGGAAGTGAAGGACGGTCTGTATGCTGCTGCTGCTGCTGCTGCAGACGGATTACCCATCGGAAAAATCACTCCACACCAATCCTGTACGGGTTTGCTGAAGCTCGGATGTGTCCGTGGAAGTGTGAGGGAGTTTATAGTATATGAAGACAAATTTTCGACCAAAATTCCAACTAGCCGGGAAAACTATTTCCTACGAGACTTTGGACGCTCGCTCGTGAATGTGGTTCCGCACCGTGATCGGGTCGCCCATCATCCTGGCCAAAGGTTTGCAAGAGCCGAATGTAGAGTTATAAGCCTGAGGAATGATAAGTTCAACAACATTCGGATCTCGCCTGCCTGCCCTGCCCGGATCAAGGCATCAAGGTTCGCTGGTAGACGAATGAATTTTCATTCGTCCACCACTCGACAAGTTTTCGAGGTTCGATTTTTGTTTTCCTACGCCTTGCCAGAAGCAATTCGTCTTCCAAGCGCTGTAACTAGTTTCTAACTCGTCCTCTCACCGGTGCTGCCACGCCAGGCAGACGACCATACGAGCGTGCATTCGATGCAATTGCACACTTCTCAAATTTTTCTCAACCACTCCCATTCCCGTTTTCTTCCGCCCTTTTTTTTGCAGATGAACTCGAGCATGTTGGCGTTGAAAGACCGGACAGCAAAGATGTGTTATCCTCTGGAACGGTTAGTCCATCATCATCAACCCCGCCACCGGTTCCGGTGGAACTCGTTCCATCACCTTCAACCAACCACACACTCAAGCCTGCCGTACATGAATGCAAGGAATTGCCAAGCGAAATAGCCCGAACCCGATCGTCTTTGGCAATATCTTCAACTGCTTGCCAATCCTGCTCGCCACCTCCAACGCACTCGGATATTGCGAGAGCATCGGGCCCGCACATCCGAACACCGGAGGTCAACGAGAGGATACCCAGACCGTCAGCAATTCAGTCTCAGTTGATTGATTCGCATGATGATGTGGAGCATAGCATTCCTGCCTGCCACACTGATCCGTGACCCGACGACCGGTCTGCCCGCACCCACTCAACCACGGTAAGTTCATAGTATTGGTGCACCTGTGCACTTCCCCCGAATACGTTCCATGCGAAATATATGGAACATTTTTATACCCTTCCCGCTCTCTATACACACGCTCCCCGTTTCGATCACACAATAGAGGACAGATCGAACGGTTTACAATGAGGTTTACACGGTTCTGTTTTAGCCCTAGGTTAGCAACGTGGCACACAAACCCTTTCTTAAGGTTTACTCTTTGCTCGGTCGAGGAGTTCATCTCACAAACCGGAACAGTTGTGAGAAATTGCATTCATTTCCCATTTCCCTTCTGAGATTTTTGTTTGTGTAACGGTCGCCTGCAGTTGCAGCGGGCGTGGTTGGGTATGTAAGTTTTTCTCATTTATTTGATCTGACTTACGATTTGCCCTTTGGTCAATAAGATGAGTAAAGCACACACACATACTATAGGGTTAGTTTAATTTTTTTTTCTCTGCGCTGATCAATCAGGCTTCCCAATCAATAGACCAATCGACTTATATGTGCAGAAAATGTCATTCTCTTGAAGATATTGAAATGTTTACTAACATACTACCAATTTTCGGGGCCCTCTCAGAAAATGAATTTGATAGATCTTCATTTACGTTCCGCCAAGCTATAAATAAATCCAAATCGTACATCAACGATTACGTCCTCCATACACCTCAAACTTACATTTGCAATAAGCGTACGATTCTAGTTAAAACACACACTGAAACGAGGATGCATTTTGTGGTTAATCCGGTTCCTTTCGATTCAGCCACCACCGCCTCTCGTGTGCACCTGGTTGATACGCATCACGGCAGCCCGCAACTGTCAGCCCCGAGTTTCAAGTTTTCTAATTATGTGACACATGACAACCTCACATACATACACGTTCTATCAATCACTGTCACTTGCTGCTAGAAGCATTAGAACGGACATTGAAATACCGCACCAATGAGGCACATACACACACATACAGGGCAGAAAACTGTAGACATCGTTGCTGGTGAAATGAAAATAATTTACAACGCTGCATATATACACCTTACACACACACACCTTCCATTCAAACCCAGTTGGCAAATAATGTGAATGACAAAGTCATTGCGGTTTCAGGAAATACAGCATGGGAGGTGAGCGAAGTGCTCTTGCAGTAGCAAAACTCCGGTGACACTGACCAAACATGAGGGCTAGCAAAATGAATTGTAATTTTCGGCAAATAATATACAACCACTCGACCTCCATCACACCATCACACACGCACGCACCTACCTAGAGTAGATGCGTTATAATCCTTTTCAAATAATTCTTCCGGCTGCCGGTCAACATTTTTCACGCTGACACATTGCCGAAAATCCATTACCGTTACTTCGATTCAAAGCCACCCCCTCTCTGCCACCGATGCTCCGTTTCGGCGCTAATCGGACGCACCGTGATGGAATCTTTCAGGATTATTTGTCGCAATTGTCTGTCACACATGAAGTGAGCAATGTGAAAGTTCCTCAGTTACTTACCGTCCTCGGTTTTGTGTTAAATACTACCAGCAACCAGTCACCATATGTGCCCTACTGATGAGGACACTCAGAAAATGAGTGTATTGTTTGGAGAAATTATAAAAAGTCGAGAGGGTTAAAGTTAAAGGGTCGATTTGGAAGTTTGTAGCAAATTATGTCTACAATCAAAGGATTACTTTAGTGTTTTAAGAGCAGGAATCCTAAATTTTCCATTACACATTTTCAATTAAGCTTTCCTGTTCAAAGTGCCTGTTGGCTGGTTGCTACAACTCTTGCATTTTACAGACAGTCCCCTACGCAATTTTGTTAAACCTATTACATTTGTTCAAAGGAGAGAACTATAGAGAACCTTTCTATGCCTTGGCAATAACTTTGGGTCTGTTTATGTGTGAGTGTGCACAGAGCTGCATCGAACAGTGCGATGATGGATAGCGCTCTGTCAAGTGGTAAATGATTTAGCAAAACTATTCACCTGAGCGATCCTTTTGCTTCCTTCCAATCCGTTTGACTGTTGCTCACACTTCAAGGCATCCTTCTCGTGACTTATTACTCTTCCGATGTTAAGATTGCTGTCCCCTGCACGGTCTCACCCATAGCTTGCTGCACACGATGACGAGCGTTCTAGGCCATTCTTTAGTTTGTTTTCAGCTCTCTACGAAACGACACGCAGTAGCGTTGATTCAGCGTCCTCATTCACGTGCTTTTACCTCGCAAGGAAAGCTTCATACAATCGATAGATACACACACATACGCACAGGACACAATCCATCCATCCCTTCCGAGCGGGATGATCAATTACTACATTGATAAATATTTTCCGAACCAAATTGAAATCCTTTCAGCGGATCAACGGTGTGCATTTTCGCTTGGTGCAAAATACCTTTCTCCTTTTCGCACCCTTCCTGGGATCCTTCCGCGCCCGATGGATGGCCGAACCAATCCGCCGTGGATCACGATGTGTCAAGTCATGGCCATATGTTGCCGGTGCCACCCATCAGCGGCCTCTTAGTGAGTCGGACAGACAGCGAACGTGATAAGTGGATTTTGGATGAGTGACAATTTTGGGACACCTTTCGAGGTTTGCCTTTCTTCGTTCACCGTGTGCCAGGTTCTAACATCATCAATTTCCTCATTTTCTTTGCAGTTTTCCCAATAGCTTTCTCGCAAGGTGTGAAGTGAATGGTGCAATTGATTGACTAATGAATACAAAATGTGATCATTTTTCATATTTTTTTTTTGTTGCATTAAGGGCCATATTTTCATAGGCAAAATGTTGACGAGCCAACTTTCTTCAATCTTTTTCCTCGTACTGTATGAGTGAAGAAAGGATAATGTCTAAAATTGATCGCGTGAACTTTTTTAAACCCGACACAACTATAGATCGTGATTGGATGCTTAAATGATGGTAGTATTAATCTTCCTACTTTTTGGTAGGGCGGCCCGGTGGTGATGCGACAGCGGCGCCGGTCTTCACACGGCAGGACCGGGGTTCAAGTCTCATCTGGGCCGTTCCCCCATAGTGAGGACTGACTATCTAACTATGCGGTAACAATAAGTCTAGTAAGTCAGAAATGGCAGGCATGACCTTAGAGGTCGTTAGGCCAAGAAAGAAGAAGAAGACTTTTTGGCTCAACAGCTCAAATTAGCTGAAGCAAATTGTCTAATACCCTCTAACATTTAAATTGTTATCCAACTATTGTATACAAGTATATGTACTGATTTAGTTATAGATGATATCCATAAATGTGTATGGAATTTATATCGCTAAAATATCTGCATCACATTAATCGAAAATTCATGATTGAATACGTTCATACTTGCTAAATTGAACCCCTAATTATTCGTCATTACTTGTCCTAGAACTGTCCCCTCAAACACTACGCTGCTGCCAATATAAATCATTCCATCCATAACCATAGTCCATAACCCTACTGTGACTGCAACATGTTTGCGGCCGAAATGTAAACGTACGAGCGAAAATCACCCGCAACCACGACACACCGCCGCATTCACCCACTCCCTATTCCACTGCACGTGCACGTTCCAAATGCGAAATGATGGAGAAAAACGTTCGTCCAGCTACGCCGATGCAGGGCAGGGCGCTGGATCGGGAAGGATAGTGTGAGCTACAAGGAAAAAAAAGAAGGTGATGCTTTTCAATTTGAGTTGATTGATAGGTCGATTGATTGATGGATCTGGACGGGCTGACTGACAGTGTTATTGAGTGCTAAACATTCTCAATCAAACACAGACACCAACCGATCTCCGCCCAAACGATCTCCGCCGACCCCCTTCCCAACGCCGAACGAGTGTATGATGGTGCGTTTTTGTGTGTTTTTGCTTGGGCCTTTTATTCACAGTGCCCAGCCATATGGTGTGCTAATTTTTTGGGCAATCTCTATTCCAGTAGCGCACGAATGTCGAACATCAACGGCCACTAGCCGCATAAGGGATGGCCAACAACAACAACAAAAAACACAGTTCACTGCCTCGTTGCGGTCAAAGCGGAATAGGGAAGAAATAAATACTGATGCACATCGGCACTATGCGGCCTTGAATGAAAGCGAACCTTTGCATGGTGAAATTTATTTTGATGATGGTAGTTTTCTCCCGGGTTTTTTTTTTTCGGGTTCCTTGCTTTACGTTGGTGAGGTTGCAATGAATATTGAGTATTTTAAACGATTCTACGCCTTTTCCGATTTTCACACGATGCGCAAGTCATCCGGAAATTCTTCCATTGTACTGATTTGTGTTCCATTCATTGAAAAGTAATTAAATAACATGTGCGAGTGTATTAATTGTTTGTGTTTACAGGAGTAGAAACGAAGACGATAAATGTGACTGCAACATGTTTGCGGCCGAAATGTAAACGTACGAGCGAAAATCACCCGCAACCACGACACACCGCCGCATTCACCCACTCCCTATTCCACTGCACGTGCACGTTCCAAATGCGAAATGATGGAGAAAAACGTTCGTCCAGCTACGCCGATGCAGGGCAGGGTGCTGGATCGGGAAGGATAGTGTGAGCTACAAGGAAAAAAAAGAAGGTGATGCTTTTCAATTTGAGTTGATTGATAGGTCGATTGATTGATGGATCTGGACGGGCTGACTGACAGTGTTATTGAGTGCTAAACATTCTCAATCAAACACAGACACCAACCGATCTCCGCCCAAACGATCTCCGCCGACCCCCTTCCCAACGCCGAACGAGTGTATGATGGTGCGTTTTTGTGTGTTTTTGCTTGGGCCTTTTATTCACAGTGCCCAGCCATATGGTGTGCTAATTTTTTGGGCAATCTCTATTCCAGTAGCGCACGAATGTCGAACATCAACGGCCACTAGCCGCATAAGGGATGGCCAACAACAACAACAAAAAACACAGTTCACTGCCTCGTTGCGGTCAAAGCGGAATAGGGAAGAAATAAATACTGATGCACATCGGCACTATGCGGCCTTGAATGAAAGCGAACCTTTGCATGGTGAAATTTATTTTGATGATGTTAGTTTTCTCCCGGGTTTTTTTCGGGTTCCTTGCTTTACGTTGGTGGGTTGCAATGAATATTGAGTATTTTAAACGATTCTACGCCTTTTCCGATTTTCACACGATGCGCAAGTCATCCGGAAATTCTTCCATTGTACTGATTTGTGTTCCATTCATTGAAAAGTAATTAAATAACATGTGCGAGTGTATTAATTGTTTGTGTTTACAGGAGTAGAAACGAAGACGATAAAATTCACTCAACATTTTTTTTTTCAACTGGAGTATTTTGGGCAGCTCGGACGCAGAGTGTTTCCTGCGCATAAGATTAATCCAAATGCCTTATGTTATCGTACATATAAACGCCATTCTCTTTATTGACTATTGCTGGATACGTGATTATAGTTAAGTAAAGTAATTACATATATGATTTCCGCATACTAACAGGTTCTTCAGTCTAGAAGAAAAATCATTGAGATAGTGACGTTCTTATTAGCAGGCTGTGTAAGCGACTTCGTCTAAGAGGCCTCGGTGATTAAAAAACCTTCTCGTATGAGAGACATTGTCGTCTAAACATGCTCGGTGTCCAAAAGTGCTTAGTCTTTCAGGAAGCTTCATCTAATAAGAAAACTTGTATAAAGCGCCTTACATTTACAATGTTTGATACAGTCTTGCCTATGAAAAAACCATATCATCCAGAGAGTCCTTCTCGTCGTCCAAGTGGCTCAAATGCAGCCACAAGTCTATTATTTACTGATAAGCCACTGATAAACATATTACACGACCGAAACGACTTAATTCTCGTTAAGCCAGAAGTTGATTGTTTAAGAAAACCGTTTAAAGAATAATTGATCTTTAGCATGGGTATGATTATTGCACAAATTCTATATGAAATCACAGAAACATGTTCATAAGTTTCAATTTCTTTAAAGCTTTTCAGAATTATACTTTTGACCAGCAAATGCTTCCTAAGGAAAGCTTATGTCGGACAAGACAACTAATTCTCTTCTATCAAACCCATCGACTATTGTTAACATACATTCTTAAAAATATTTTTACAACGTAGGGCATATTTTTCATTGTTCGTTAAATTAACGCAACATTATCGTCCATCGAAAGGCTGATTGCATCCATCTGCAGACCGAAGAAACATGTTTCTGTGACCTTCGACTGTCTCCCAACGATGACACTTGATTTATGTCTCACAAAAGGCCTACATTAGGACTTCGTTTGTCTGCAGCAATGCCTACGGAGAAATGTTAAGATCGGGTCCTTATTCCAACGTCCTTTCTCTACACACGCGCCTTTCCTAGCGTCACAAGGATACAGCAGTAGTCAGAAAACTGAAACATATACATCACACGACTTTTAACTGTGACGCAATCGGACGCCATCGAAGCATCATCCTCTGTCAGTCGAGCGAGAGATCGTAAATCATGAAGTGGCAAACCTGGCAACACACACACACACACACCTAAAAAGAGAAAGTTGTCCCTGTTTTGTCTGTCCGTGTCTACGCCATACCGAGCCCAGCGGGAGAAAGAAACGACGAAAACAATGCACTTTCCGAGGACAGTTTGCACCCGTATGCAGTGCAGCGGCTGCGGAATGTTTGGAAAATTATTCACAGCAATTAATCTCACGCACAATTCGACCGAAAAAGAACCCAATAACTCATTGTCCGTATGCAAACGGACACCCGGCAAATACCTTCTTGACGAGCGATCCTTATACGCTGGAACACATTCTCCAAAGTCTTAAGTCGGGTGAAGTTTTCTAACTGCAGCGTTGCGGTGCGTTTCAGCAGTGGCAGCAAATAATAATTTACATACAAATCATGTATCCTTCGTTTAACTTGACAAGCGACCGACGAAGAGCTCCGTCCACCGAGAGTATTATTCACCCAAAATGCTGCAGCTACTGCTACTGCCATACAAGATGCAAATTGCAATTGCATTTACTTCAACTCCTGTCCTTGTCCTGTCTCGACTGTCCTGCTGCACTAGCCTACTTTTCCATTTCCGGGAAAACGAAAGAGTCAGGAAGCTTCATTTTGTTCGCAAGTTTTGGGCCAAGACTTTCTTAATTCACGTTGACGACTAACAGACAAAACATCTTCCGTCCATCATGTCGGCTATTGCGTTTTGCCATTTGCATTCCATCTTGTGCCGTTCCGTCGTCAGCTTCACGACGCTTCCCACTCACCCTTTTAGGGAAAATACTTTGCCATTGTTTTAATAGCTGCAGCCTGATCGTTTTGCATCTGCAGCTTTGTCACCTTCCGGCAGACCATCGGACACACCGGCACCGGGGCGGGTCAGTTTGAGTTTTGTAAGTTCTGGCTTTTGCAGATGGCGTTGCCTGTCTGCGATGTCTTATGTCGGGTTGTCTTACAGCGTTTCAAAGAGACAAACCTAACCGGTCGACTTGACGGGTAAGATGAAGCATATCTTACGGAATCCATTTCACGATGAACAGAAGAACACGACGGTTGAGTGAGCTCAGACATTGGCAGGGTATGGATTTGGTTGCCATATCGCACCGTAAGTTACTTGAAATCGAGCAGGCAAGAAGTGTTGCTCCACAAGATAAAATGATTTCCTTGTTTTGTTAGGACTCTTCTTGTCAACGCGTCTTTTAGTATAAGATCGCACCGATGGACCAATTGTGGGCGAAGCAAGACCGTGTTTTGGTCTTATGATAAAATTATCTTGAATACTAAGGTAAAATTGCGGGAAAATTAAATACAAACTATTTCAGCGTTGTTATAAAATATCTCAATGTTTAATACTAGTCTAGTTTTAACAACAGATAAACCATAAGGAATATTTCGTTAAGATAACAAGTATAGTGATAAAACATTAAACAATATATTTCTTTCAAAAACACAATCACTAATCAACCAACATAATGATCAGACCCCATACTTAACCGATACTTTCACTGATGGTCGACGTAAACAGAAGCACATGTCACAAACTTAACTGACAATTACTCGGTCCATCGTTAACATTTCACCACCTTTTTTTAACTCCGTCAACATTTCTACTACTCGCATCTGCTTTAAGTACAGTTGACTGGTTGCGTGGTAAAGGACCCAGCTGTAACTGGTTTGACAAATGGCAACAATGAAAAACATAGACGATTTACCCTCATCAACTCGCATTCTTTCTACGTGCTTCATTTCATATGCCAAATGTCAGCGCACATTGTTAAACATTAATGGCAGTTTATATGTTTGCGGATTCTTAATTAGAGCGTTCGTTTGTACAAATCTGACTAAAACCGCTAATTAAATAATTTAAAATCAACTTATTCTCTCATCAAAAATTTATATATAAAAAATTGTTTTTTTTTATGTTCTGTCAAAATTTAGAACATACAGCGAGAAATAGTTTTGTTTCAATCGTCCGTATGATAACAGCACCAAACACTAACCACACTCGCACCGGCGAAGATGATGGAACCTTTTCCTCATGTTTCAAAACTTCATTTCATACTAATACAATTGCATTTTATTATCATAAATTCTTATTTTAGCATCTTTTAATTATAATTTATGGTGACCATAACTTACGATTAAAAACTCGTGGTCCAATTTTCCTTCCGTTTCGATTTCTTGTCTCAGTTAGCCTTCCTCCCTTTGCCTTTCTTCGTTGTGTTGTGTGTATGAGTGCTCCGTCCCAGTGGTGTAGCAAAAAGAGCCTATATAAAAAATTGTTTTTTTTTTTTATGTTCTGTCAAAATTTAGAACATACAGCGAGAAATAGTTTTGTTTCAATCGTCCGTATGATAACAGCACCAAACACTAACCACACTCGCACCGGCGAAGATGATGGAACCTTTTCCTCATGTTTCAAAACTTCATTTCATACTAATACAATTGCATTTTATTATCATAAATTCTTATTTTAGCATCTTTTAATTATAATTTATGGTGACCATAACTTACGATTAAAAACTCGTGGTCCAATTTTCCTTCCGTTTCGATTTCTTGTCTCAGTTAGCCTTCCTCCCTTTGCCTTTCTTCGTTGTGTTGTGTGTATGAGTGCTCCGTCCCAGTGGTGTAGCAAAAAGAGCCGGTATCTTGTGTCCCGTATGTCCGTACGTCCGACGATTGTTTCGTCTTCGTCCGTTTCGTCTATCCAACCGTGTCAGGAAACGGCTGTTTGTTATGACTCTATCACCCGTCGGCCAGCTATTCTTATACTGACGAATGCCTCCAGTCGATCCCAGCCATGGCCCTGAGCAGTATTTTGCAGTACCCGACTGTTGTTGTGCTGCCGCGTGATGCGGTATAGGTGCTCTACTGTGGTTGTGTTTGACTCTGCGTTGCAGGAAAGCTAATAAGCTGTAGCAGGACAGTGTGCACATAAATTATTAATTTATCATTCATTCCGTATCGTACATATTGTGCATAAGTTTAGCAAAATTGTTGACTCCAAATTAAAGGCTTAGTTACGCACACGGCATATCGCAACCGGGTGCTTCTAAAATGGCAAAGAAACATCGAAAACTAATTAATTTGTACAGTGACTTTAAACTTTAAGCATGATTACTTTTTCCACGTTCAAATGAATGTTTTGTTGCAAAAATAGGGTAAGTGCTCTAATGTGTTACCGCAATGGCATAAAACTACTACTTCCTTCCGCATCGAAAACCCTTCTAGGACATAAGCTTACATTGAGTACTTTCCCATCGACATGTACGCCGCCTTCGACACCTCCGTCATCTCTATCGCTCTCACTATCTCTCTTGTTTTCGATAAAAGCCATTCAACTATCCCGAGAGCTTAATATCACCCCTTAGAATCTTCTAAATATACGCCAATCTCCTGTCACCTGCCAGCGAGCCCCTAGCTCCAAAAAACGTTCCCCACCCCACGCTGTACACTTTATGCTGTTTGGTTGGAGTGCGTACGATGAGGATTTGAAGATTTCCGCCCGGCACGACTTATAGCGAACCCCGGGCCGCACTTAACGCACCGAACGGCACTGATTAAATCGGAAACTCATTCGTTTAACCCACAGCACCAGGGCTCATATTTTTCTCTCAAATTCTCTCCAGCGTCAAATTATCTGATAAAATTTATACATTTACCCTAAGCCTCAATCTTGCATTCCCGGTGTCAACGCGTGGAGTGGGAGGAGGAGCGGGAAAGAGAGCCACCTGCCGCCTCCAAATGTGCCCGGGAAATCGGCCTGATGTTTATAGCGACCCGGCGTACGTGTAAATCGTGCCAGCGGTGGAGTCAAGCGTAAGGTTACGCACAATTCGGCACCTTTCGATCGCTGTCGACTTGGGTGATATTTCGTCTCCCATTCCAGAGCTCATCCTATTCGGAGTGGGTTTTTGTTGACGCGGAATCAAACTACAGTGCTGTACAAAACTATCAACCCTACCTCAAACACATGAGCATCCGTTTGCCAAGCATTCGCACGTCTATTTCATGCTGTTTGTGTCTGTAACCATTTTTCTTGTAACGTCCAAACTAACGCTTGTCCCTAAACCGTGTCACCATTGCGTAGTTGTTTTGGTACACACTGTTCGGTTCACGGTAGACCACGACAAAAACTTTACAACCGTCACCTCACCAACATTACCTACCGCACGCACCGTTACTCAAGCTTAGGGGATTAACCGTAAAGAAGTCTCCGTTCATCTCGCTGCACGCTCGCCTATACCTATAGGTTCACTCATTCGCATTCTCACCTTCTTGTCACCTTGCCCGCGTGATGGAGTAGAAGAGCACCGGTAAGACCGCAACATCGCTTCAGAGGATCCTGTCCTTACATACTGTACTACCCAAGGCGCTCGTGTGTGTGTGTGTGTGTGTGTGTGTGTGTGTGTGAAAAGAAGGGGAGAAATTTGGGGGGGATGAAGGCGTTAGTGAAGGTGTATTTTAGTCGTCATATTTTATGGATGATAACATCTTTACCACCAACAAACCCGTCATTCAGAGTGCGGGTAACAATATTTGCTTGGTTATTTGGAGTTTGATCTTTTTCGGCCATCTACCGAAAAAGGTGTTGTCGCATCTCTACCACGAGAAAAGTAGTGTCAGTGGATGCTTTTTTTTGTTCCATGTATTTGTGTATATTCATGTGTGCTTTACCTGGTTCAGAAGATTGGTATATTTTCGGGAACCCATCACCTCTCAATTTTACCCTCAATGTGCTCTAATGCTCTGATGAGCTCGTTCAATAAGAGCAACTTTTCTTTCGCCTGGCCAGGTCGTAACATAAATACTCCCAATACCAATATGGGATCAGCAGTAGTAAGTGCTCTGGAGTGAATAGTTCCCAGACACCTTGTTATGTCAAAATAGCTTTCTAACTTAATGCAAGTGTTCTATAGCAAACTGTCGTTGTATTGTATGTCTACACATAGTCACATGAAATAGTGGTCGGAATATGTAAGGTGCAATAAATTTTACTAATATTATTATACATTCTTATGAAATGATTATATGTGAAATGACGTACGAACAGATGGCTCCAGAATCACCTGACCACCGGCGCACCTCCCATTGTTAAGTAGATTCTATTTAAATCAGAAATTTTACCTAAAATTCGCAAAATATTAATTAAAAAGATAATAATTATTACAATAAATATAATAAATACAGCAACAAAATAACAAATTCTTAGTATGATAAACAGTCAGTGAAGATATCCTGAAAAAATTCTACGATAGAATTGAAATATCGTGTAACATGGAGATTTCATAACATTCATACTAATGATTGATTTTATTAAGTTTGTTATTTTATTTATGCAAAAATAAAGCTTTTGTTGAAGTTTTTGATTCGCCGTTAACAACCAGAGCAGTGATGCTTTTTCAAATGTTTATAACTAATAATTTATGACACATTCCCTCAATAGGCGAACTGTCGACCACGGTCCATCTAACCTTTTCGTCGTACTTCTCTTTTTTCTGTCTCTCCCTCTCTTTGTCTCTCTCTCTCTCTCTCTCTCTCTCTGTGGCTCTATCCCACATTGTATTTTGTAGTCTCTTTTCTCTTTCTACACCCCATATGCAGTGTTTCATATATTGAGAGAAAATCATACCCTTCAGAGGAGTGAACAGATCCTGGTCCTTGCTCTATGTCATACTACACCCGGAGTTAGACTTGCGTCTTCAGTCCCAAAGGAGTGCTTTCCTTTTAGAGCCTTTACGAACTGCTCCAAATTGTGTTCCTATTTTCGGTGGGCTAGCATGCCACAGGAATGCGATACGACAATGAAAATGCGTGAGGAAAAAGGAACACAATGGAATTTACGACAGCTTCTTTCAGCATCCTACAACGGAACCTTCATACACTCTTACTCACTCCATCACTCTGCCTCAATGCCCCACATATCAGAAAAAAAACTATAGTGATCTGGTCTGCAGTAATCAAGACGATAGATGGAATTCAATTTTTAACCCAACTAATCTAGGACTAATATATCCTTTGAGTACAGCACATCCCAGGCCTGACCTCCTGCGACGTTGAAACCCGCTATCCAATGCCCAGACCAATGAAGAGCCGTGGTTAGGTCGTGACCTTCATGGTTGCAGCCTTAGTGCCCAACTTGTGCGCTTTTCGGACATCCGTTTCCTCCACCAAGTCCCCAGCTGTCTTGCAAAACACTTGCCCGGTTTTTGCACCAGTCTGTCACGGCCAGAAGGTGACGAGCGAAAGAATGTTTGCACTCCACTGTCACGGTGCCATCATTTTTGCAACACAGATTTCAACTCCTGTTGTTTGATGCTAGCTTTTTATGCTTTACTTTTTTGTGTTGTGGCGCTACTCCTTGCCACGATCAAGCTAAAGGCCTGATGCACTTTTGGCGCTCTTGTCAGTAGTTAAAATTCATCGTTTTGTATTCGACGCTGTCTTGTCTGCACCTATCATTCTGTGTACGGGACGAGAGTGCATAAGCTTAGAAAACTTTTTTTTTTTGCATTTTTATTATTTTATACTAGTTGTTTGTGCATTTAGTTTTCCTTTGTAGGTGACTAAACAGGTTAAATGAGAAGCGGTTCGAGCAATCGGGAAGGGGAAGCTATAAAAACAAACATCAACCGGAGTCGTCTCAATCAATGCCATAGACGGCACCAAAAGTCGTCCGAATGCTTCTTCCGAAAGCAAAAAAACAAAAACACAAAATTAACAATATGAAACTGTAACCCCTTTCCAGTTCCTCAAGTGGTGCAGCATTGTTTTTTTAAACTCCATTTGAGGTTTAGATAGTAGCATAAAAATCTGACATACATCAATAATGCTGGCTCGATTTTTGATAGTACCATCCTTTGTGGCGCGTTTTTCTCCCTTCGTTCCACACCATCTCCAACCATGTTGGCTTCATTTCGTTTCGACGACCGTCGAACTAGTCTTACCTTCTACGCTCCCGCCGCCAGGCATCCATCGACGTGCTCGCTGCACATTTTGCATAATCGTTCGATGAGTTTCGGTTAGCTTGGCCTCGGAAAATTGCAAATGCCGCTGTCTATCAGTTTCTTTTACTCCCTTGCAGTTATCATCGCAGTGTTTTGAACTTTTTCCCTCCCCCCGGTTCTTACCCACCCTTCCCCCAGTTTAATGCTCACCCAACTTTCTCCGTCCGCCTTCCCATTCCTTTGTTTCCACCGCTCCCAAGCCGCAGACATTCTCTCGTTGGCCTTTTGTTTCTTTTGCTTTGACGGTCCCGTTGTCCTTATGATTCGACGTTATCAGTTTGCTTCTGTGTTTCGAATGTATTGCTTTCTTTGCTTGCAAAAACCCACCGTTTTTCGCTGTCATTTCCGGCCACATCGAAGTCACATCGGTGGGCCATCAATTGCCTACTCGCAAATTCGTTCAGGTTTTTTTTATTTTGTTTTGCTGTTGTGTTGCGTCTTTTTTTTGCATTTTCGTTGGCGATTGCATTCGCGCGACGTGCCAGCAGCGATACCTTTTCCATATCGCATCACTGCCGGTCGGAACCTTTGTCGAGCTGGTGACAAGACAAAAATGTAGGCCTGTCATCAATCAGGCCTGCAATGTTGTACCATCGTTTGGTTAAGGGAACCTTTGACTAAAACTATACGGCCATTTTTTAATTAATGTTTCTTTCAAAACGGTTGTTATCTCACTAAATTGACATGCCTTATGCAAATATGAAAAACATTTATTTTTTTTTTTATATTGTTCTTAGTATAATTAAGAATGCGTTTGACCATTAAACAGTTCTGCGTTTGTTGTAGATTTTCAGTACATCCGAATGGTTTGTCAGTACATAGTTTAAATGCAACATCATAACCGGTCAAAAATTTATTAAAATAACATAGTGTTGTATGGGACTACCCATCAATCAGAAAATCCCCAAAACACACTGTAATAGTTTTGACGGCTTCAACCACCGTCAATAGTGTTGACGGCACCAACTTTGTTTACGCGTACTTGAAAAAATATTTCCAATTCCAATATTTGCATGATTATACTCTATCGGATAAGTCTTCGAAAACGAGTCGCACGGCTCCATCATCCATGTAACACGCGTTGTGAACTGTTGAATGACTTTAGTAAATTTTTGACAATTCACAATTTTAGTTGACAACTCTCAAACAATTCGATCACTAATCACTTATCATATTCTGCTGCATGTTCTCTTGCTTTTTGTAATATTATCAATACTCTCGCTACACGAACGCTACGTACAAGAACCACATACTCACCTTAACAAACAAGTTCTTGTAAAAACCAAGAGGATTCTTTCAAACTGTTAAGCAGCGCATAACATGCTCAAGAAACGTTAATTACACAACTAGAAATAAAACAAAAATCTCACATTTTTTAGATTTCACTTATGGTTGGCATAAGTATCCATCCAATTTTATTAAATCTCACTTTATCTAGCTTAATACGACGACTAACTACTTTCTCAAACACTCTCCAACCACCTTGGAGAATGTCTACTACTAACACTGAAAGCACCCGAACCTTCACTTTCGGGGGGGCATTCACATACAAACCTAAGTTATCACACCACTATGAACCCATCATAATGAACCAAGCGTTATATTTGTTCTTCTAGCATGCATCAAACATAAGTCAGGTTTCCCAATACCACTTAATAGTGTAATGTTTTGCAGACATCATGTTTCACGCAAAGCCGTACAATACCGTTCGTACGTGAAAAATTACCAAATACAAAAAATAGCCCAAATCCTCATACGATGCAAGATAATGTCGTCATTCTGCATTTGATAATTGGTGAAACGGACGCATCGATTTCTCGTGGCATACCAACAACCCCGAGGGGTGCGCGACACACACCCGTATTCGCTTCGACAAAAAGCATTTGTCAAGAGCAATAGAAGTAAATTGCTCACGTTTATGGATGAACCCATAAACGTTTACGAGCGATCGCTTGTTCGGGCTGCTGACACCATAAAAAGCAACAGCAACTCGCACACACACACACGCACACTACTTTCTTCCTGCTCCGAAGGATTCGTCATCCTTGGAAGTTTTTGAAGCTCATCTAAATTCGTGACGAGTCGAGCTCGTCAGTTTCCCGGCCAGGCAATTCCAAGTGGGGATTAATGACATCCCACTATTTTGCCTCTCGTGCCACACACACGCACACGGTGCACAGTCTTCGAATAGGACCAAAGAGGAGTCATCGATGCCAGTTCACGCGTTTCTCCTCACAGGACTGTCACTGTTATTGCCACCGAACGGACGCACTGTTACGCCCTTTTGGCATTGTCGAATCACCTCAAAAGTAAAACC
This sequence comes from Anopheles maculatus, assembly GCA_002091835.1. Classification (NCBI taxonomy): domain Eukaryota; kingdom Metazoa; phylum Arthropoda; class Insecta; order Diptera; family Culicidae; genus Anopheles; species Anopheles maculatus. The sequence continues at coordinate 48,208 of KZ061728.1, read as the reverse complement.
TTCCATCACCATACGTTAAACACAGTGGAACGCAACACCGCAATGAAACTACCCGCCGTCCCGTATCGTAGTGCCGGAACGTAAAAAGTAATGCTCAATTATACGATTATCGGGGCTTTATGCTTTCCCGGATCGACACGCAAACACACACATGTATAAACACACCCACATACACGCACAACACTAAGTAGAGCTGAGTCCTCATTCCTGGGCAGAATGACTGATTGACAAGCACGTTCGATTGAGTAGCACAACGCTGATGATGATGATGATGGTGATGATGATGACGGTGACGCGATGATGACTTATGCACTGTACAGCAGCAACACCGGACCGTTCCCCAGTACCGTCATCACGCGACACACATTGCGCGCTCGAAGCTCCACACTGGAATAATATGCTCCGAAATGATCCCATAATTTACGTCCCATCTTTTTCTTCATCGTTACGACCTAGGCGGGGGTTTTGGCCAACTTCGTGGCCGGCCCGTTTGCGTATGTGTGCGTGCGCTCGTCTTTCCGAACTGGAGACTCGGTTCGGGAAATTCACCTTGCGCACGCACCACTTTTTCACATCCCAAGTCACCTGTTTCATTCGCCCGCACGTACACGGGCCGGCCTGCAAGCGAGAAGGCAACAATAACAATAAATTATGAAAACAACATGCACCCTGTCTGACAGGCGTTGCTACCACGGTAGTGTTGGGTTCTCCCCTTAGCCCCGGTGCGCTGGTGTTGGTGGTGCATGTTTCGGGAACCGGTTTGACAGTCGGGTGAGACTGTGTGCAGGCAGAACTTCCCCTATTTATCTCGCCGGTTCGCTATGTACACGCCATCGGTAGGGGTTGCAACATGGTCGTCCCCTCCGAAAACCGATGTACTTTGGTGCTCACCAACCCCCTACCACTGTGATGTGTGGTTGTGTGTGTGTGTCATTTGCCGCTTGCCGATGTGTGCTGCGTTATTGCCCTCATTGCCCCACGGCGTACGGACACGGGCGAATTCTCACGAAATTCAGTTCAACAAAAACAAGCAAGCGGTCTGGAAGCATATCCGCGTGCTCGCTGTCGTTCCGTACCGCGCGAGATCACTTTTCGGGAACGCGGAGAACACGTGTCCGAGCACACGTTTCACAGCTCGGTACCAACATACAGAAAAGTGTTTAATTCACTGTTCACTACTTACATTAAAAATATGTACTACGAAACGGTCGAGTCGTGAGTGATAAAAAGCAATACGAGTGCGTGTAAGAAATTCTTTGTTTGGCGTGAAATCCCGTCGGTTTAAAAGCGACCGAACCCAGACACTCGGGGCATCTTTGAAAGTTGTGCAAAGACGACATATGCAGCGGATCGGACGTGCAATCCCGAGTTGCATCCGTCATTCGTGCAAGACGTCATCAAAGGAACTTGACTCGGTTCGCAGGGAAAAAGGAAAGGAGGACAAACCGTCAACGCGCTTGTCGGTGTGAGTGACGGCTCGTCAACAGTGTGCATCGGTGTGTGGCGCTAGTGCGCGAAAGAGCAAGTGTGATTTCGTGTTTATGTATGCGCAGTAGGAGAAAGAGGAGAGGAATCCCGAAGCTGCACGAGTACATGTGTGAGTGTGTGTGGTGTACAAGTGAGTGAGTGTGTGTACGCAGTGTATGGTATGAAGGAGTGAGCAGCAAAGCGCACTCGCGTCAGCAAGAAAGAGAGCGCGAATGCCCGTGCGCATTCGCTACTGCGCTAGTGTGCGTTCGTCCTTATGTGTCACTCGGTGTGATATCCACCACGAGATGTCACAGATGTGATAGGTGTTCGTTGCGTACACGGGACAGCAGCATAACCGCGTCGAAAGGCAGCCGTCTGTCTGTCCGTCGTCAGCTTCCGTCAGTCAAAAGTCGTCGGGTAGTCGGGAAACACAACACACACGACGCGCCGGAGATTTGGCTCTCCTTTCGGCCATCGCCGCATCCTATCGGCCCACGGGGCACACACTTTCGAGCACGAGCTTTCGGTATTCGCTCGTCAGCATCCAACTTTCAGTTGACACTAACGGCATCTCGGGACGGGAGCCCGCAACAAAATCACGCTGGGTTCACCAGGTTCCGAACGGTGTTGCGCGCGTGTTTATGATATTTCAACCCGGAACAGTTTCTCGCTGCGAGACTGAATTGCGTGAGCTAAGTTTTGCTTGTGTAATTTTTGAACCTATGTATGTGTGTATGTGTGTGTTTGTGTCGATGTGATTAAACGCAATGAAACATAGCAGAAAACAATGGTGAAATGCAAATGTTAACAGATTACCCGCCAGCGACGGTATTACCGAAGCCGACACGGCAGCTGGTGTACGACGGATCGTCTCGATCGAGCCCACGCCGCCGCACGATCGAGGATGAGTTCGAGAAGACAGAAACCCAACACACAGAACGATGTACTAGCGATGCGTGTGCAGACGAAACGGAGTGTTTTAGTGTGTAAGCGACCAGTGATACTGCTCACAGTCACCAGGTGCCAAGAGGGCGAAAAATAAATAATGCACAACGCACAACGCACGGCAAATACGGCGCTATACGAATACCGGTTACAAGAAAAAAAAGAAGTTAAATTAGTTAAACAAGTGATGTGTGATACAGTGTGATGCATAGTGTCAGCAAATTATACGAAGAAAACGAAGTAAAATATATATGTTAAACGCACGCAGAATACCGTCACGATACGAATTATACGAAAACAAAATTGCATTCATACGCATCTAGGAAGTCAATCGCAGTTCCGATGTTTTAGTCGTCGACACTTGTCACGAATCGCGTTTCGCGTCCCACGTATACGGCATTTATTTTTGTTTTGAAGCTTTTAAGTTGGTTGCGAGTGGCACACTCCGAGCCCTACTGTCTTACACATGCCCAATGCCAACCAACCCGCAAGTGACTAGTGAAAACCCCAATCGCTCTTGTGCAATCGGTGTAATATCGAATGGTTCGATCGAATTGAATACGCGAAGAACAACATCTTTTGAAACAGTTTCGGACGTGTGAACCGTTTGTGTGCTGAGGCGTGTGCGTCAAGCGAGCAGCACCAAACAGCCAGCGACGACAGAACAGCTACGCGAATCCCGAAAAAAAAAAGAAATCATCGCCGGAAGCAGTACACCTGTTTCTGGTCGCACACCGTTTTGAGTAAAGTTTCAAAAATTGATAACCAAAATCTTCCATCGATGATGCTCCACGAGGCAGTGATGTTGGAAATCTACCGACAGGCCCTTCACGCTAGGTAATTGTTAAGACGTTGTGATAAGTTCAATGTGTCCTCCAAGTGCATTGAGTGTTTTTATACGGTGTACCTTATAAGTCTTCACGAGGGTCGAATGTAGTCTAGTGACTCAAAGTCTCTATAAACTAATCAACCAACCAGCCATGCTGTAGGCTTTTTATAATGCACTAAGTATGTTTGTTCCTTACCGACAATTGAATATCTTGTGGGTTTGTTAAATTATCAACTGAATACAGAGTTCTTTCCTGCAATCTGATATTAAAATCAATGAAATCAGTGCATCAGTGAACAGTAAAATCATGTGCTTCTGTTCTGTTCGCTCTTTCCGGTGAACAGTAAAATCATGTGATTCTGTTCTGTTCGCTCTTTCCGATCATTAGGATCATGAATTAAATGTTCCTAAAGCCATACATCATTCCGAAGCAAGTGATTTCAACAAAATCTCTGTAAAGCAAACTAATCAAACCCATCGTCGCACCGTGAAAGGTCCTCGTGTGCGAAGGGATTCGGTAGTCGGTGGTTGTAACCTGCCACCTGATTTTTGGTTAATCTCAAGAATCTCAAGATCTCTGTTTTGCGTGTGTGCGTGTGGTATTACCGAAGCCAACACGGCAGCTGGTGTACGACGGATCGTCTCGATCGAGCCCACGCCGCCGCACGCTCGAGGATGAGTTCGAGAAGACAGAAACCCAACACACAGAACGATGTACTAGCGATGCGTGTGCAGACGAAACGGAGTGTTTTAGTGTGTAAGCGACCAGTGATACTGCTCACAGTCACCAGGTGCCAAGAGGGCGAAAAATAAATAATGCACAACGCACAACGCACGGCAAATACGGCGCTATACGAATACCGGTTAGAAGAAGAAAAAAGAGAAGTTAAATTAGTGAAACAAGTGATGTGTGATACAGTGTGATGCATAGTGTCAGCAAATTATACGAAGAAAACGAAGTAAAATATATATGTTAAACGCACGCAGAATACCGTCACGATACGAATTATACGAAAACAAAATTGCATTCATACGCATCTAGGAAGTCAATCGCAGTTCCGATGTTTTAGTCGTCGACACTTGTCACGAATCGCGTTTCGCGTCCCACGTATACGGCATTTATTTTTGTTTTGAAGCTTTTAAGTTGGTTGCGAGTGGCACACTCCGAGCCCTACTGTCTTACACATGCCCAATGCCAACCAACCCGCAAGTGACTAGTGAAAACCCCAATCGCTCTTGTGCAATCGGTGTAATATCGAATGGTTCGATCGAATTGAATACGCGAAGAACAACATCTTTTGAAACAGTTTCGGACGTGTGAACCGTTTGTGTGCTGAGGCGTGTGCGTCAAGCGAGCAGCACCAAACAGCCAGCGACGACAGACAGCTACGCGAATCCCGAAAAAAAAAAAGAAATCATCGCCGGAAGCAGTACACCTGTTTCTGGTCGCACACCGTTTTGAGTAAAGTTTCAAAAATTGATAACCAAAATCTTCCATCGATGATGCTCCACGAGGCAGTGATGTTGGAAATCTACCGACAGGCCCTTCACGCTAGGTAATTGTTAAGACGTTGTGATAAGTTCAATGTGTCCTCCAAGTGCATTGAGTGTTTTTATACGGTGTACCTTATAAGTCTTCACGAGGGTCGAATGTAGTCTAGTGACTCAAAGTCTCTATAAACTAATCAACCAACCAGCCATGCTGTAGGCTTTTTATAATGCACTAAGTATGTTTGTTCCTTACCGACAATTGAATATCTTGTGGGTTTGTTAAATTATCAACTGAATACAGAGTTCTTTCCTGCAATCTGATATTAAAATCAATGCAATCAGTGCATCAGTGAACAGTAAAATCATGTGCTTCTGTTCTGTTCGCTCTTTCCGATCATTAGGATCATGAATTAAATGTTCCTAAAGCCATACATCATTCCGAAGCAAGTGATTTCAACAGAATCTCTGTAAAGCAAACTAATCAAATCCTTCGTCGCACCGTGAAAGGTCCTCGTGTGCGAAGGGATTCGGTAGTCGGTGGTTGTAACCTGCCACCTGATTTTTGGTTAATCTCAAGAATCTCAAGATCTCTGTTTTGCGTGTGTGCGTGTGCATGTGTATTTCTATCCACAGCATGATCGATTGAATAAAGAGTTGCGTCTCGCGTTTACTACTCTCCTGACGTTGCGGCAAATGTACACAAGTGCACATATTCTCCTTCAGCTACTGGCTGAACTCTGCAAACACTAACACACACAAACACACACACGCACACTGGAAGAGGTTATTTATTGTTCTAACGCTCGCTTTTAATTACCTCGTTAAAGACTCGGCGTACTCCCGGTATACGGCCGTACATTGTAGCGAAATAGGCGGCAAATGAGCGGCTTCATAACGGGGACCAAAACCAAAACCCTCTCCCCACCTATGCATGATCCAATTTTGGCGGTCAATGGTGCGTGGCGGACCATACGGGCCGAGGGTGATGAAACATGCCTCCGGGGATGGGTAAACCTCTGTCTCGCTGCGTTTTCCTTTGGCCAGAGTTTACCGGAGATCATGTTTTCCCTGCCTGGTCCGCTGTGGAAACGCAGGCAGGCAGGCAATGTGCGAACACGCGCTTTTTCCGACCAATTCGGGCTTGTACGGACTGCGTTCGGACTGTTGTTTCACTCAGGTCGGTTCGGTTTTGCTGGTACGTGTCGCACCGGTCTTAACCTTCGGCTCTCCGGTGTACTAGTGTATGGGTGCGTTCGTTTTTGCGGAACGAGTGCACTGAACGTGTGCGAGATTGCGTTTTGGGTGGTAACGCTTTTTTTTTGTGTTGTTTGTTGCGTGTGATGAACGAGACGAGGCACTTGCCATGTGGCCGTTTAGGACGATCGAAAACGGAAACCCGAAAACGATGTCCTGCACACACACCAACACCTATAAACTAGAGCACGTGAATGAAGAGTGGATTTACGAGTTGCTCTCGCTGCAGTCGTAAAATTTAATGTACTTACGACCGCGACCATCCGGACCAGATCCGGTGCGAAGACTGCCTCGCGTGAAGAAGCTGTGTGACATTTCTGTGTTTGTTACCATTCGGACAACTGTCACCTTGTGGGACGTGTGGGACCCAGCACACAACACCGCTACCTGAAGTTGTATAATCATTTTTCAAATGCAGACTCCTTAATTTCTTGCTGCGGCCATCCGTTTTCCGCTTTACGGAGGAATGGCTACCAGGCAGTAAAAAACCGATCGGTCAACCGTTCGAAACCCGTCAGCAGAGCTTCCGAAGCTGCTCGGTAGCAGTGGGCTAAAACGAAACACACCATCTCATCACAACTAGATCCGGGACTCGAGCGAGAGAGAGAGAGAGAGAGAGAGAGGGGCGCAAAAAAACAACAACAACCAGAAGGCGCCCACGGGAAAGCGAATCGAAGAAACAACCCAAAACAACCTCACTTAATTTATATCGCCCATATTCCGTTGGTTTTCCGCTCGAGTCCCCCAACCCATTATTTATCATGCCGCCATGATGAGGTGCCCATACGTTTTCAAAGGTTTTCGAACGGTGAGGTCCCAATTAAACCGAATCATCTTCATTCTACCACCTTCGTGTGTTTCGTACAAGGGGAAGGGGGAGGGGGGGGTGTAAAGCCGGTGGTAGTCATCAACCGGAAACTCGATAAACGATTACAGTGGTGCGTGTGACAAATGTCAATTATGAGGAGTAATAATTCATTTTAATAACATCCATCGCAGAGCGACTGGCCGTACCTTTCCTGTGCTCACTGTTTGTGTGTGTGTTTTTCTCGTTTTTATTTTATTTTTAATTCACCGTCGTCATGTGCGGTGATACTGCTACTACTGTCTGAGCCTTTCCGTTTTGTCAGATTGGTTGTCATATATTTGTTTTACCGTGGCTGTCGCGCGATAGCATGACGGTATGTATGTGTTCCGGTTCCGTTGCTCGGACATATCCGACAACGCGCTTGATTTGATGGGCAATCTATATTTTAACCGGAAATTACCGTACAAGACCTGTCCTGTTAGGATCGGTACTGGGAGGTACATAACTATATCACTCAGCAAACCTTGACGTTTAGCTTCAAATGAAGCAGTTTAATCAGTGCGTGTGACAGGGGCTTACTAATAAGATATATAAAGTTATTTTAAATGTAAAAAAACTATATAACTTTCTACTAAATCTCGAAACTTATGTTCTCCATGTACGTACTAATATTTCAAACAAATTTCAGTAAGAAACAAATGAAACCAAAAGCACATGAAAAGACATGAATCATACCGTACCTATGCGAGCTCTAATTTTAAACTGAGAACTAGTTTCTTTGTCGTCACGGTCAGAACAAATGCAGGCGACACATTTATCATTGCACGTTGCTTTCGTCTCGGCGTAGAAAACATGTGGAGTTTGTGTTTTTGTCTTGATATTTCCGCTCCGCTATTCCGGCGCTAGATCTACCCGTGATGAAGAATTCAAATGGATCCCTTGAGACATCTCACACTTACATGTCAACCTTCAACAGAGGATAGGAAGAAAAAAAAACACCAACCAGACCCACAGAGCACAGCCAGCAACCATTGAAATCTCTACCCATAACACATCCAACACCGAATGAATGAAATATTTTACAGAAGAAGAAAAAAGCAGCACCAACTTTCGTCGGCATTCGTCCTTTCGTCCGATTGCTTAAATGTCCTTCTCTCGCCATCCAGCATTTTTATTACGTAAAACCCATCAAAACTGCTCATATACCGAAGAGCACGATTTCAGTTATCAACATCTCATGCCGCCGCCATGCCGGGAAGACCTCCTGGGATGTTTCACCATGTGTCCAACCATGGACGCACCTCACTCACAAACAAAAACGCAACCCCCGGGGGTTGTGCGGAGGATGGCAGATACACACACGCATACTATCTAAATTAAAATTAATCCCTTTTTAACTGACAAAATTTAATTTATTACCTTTTATCTCCCTTGCGACCCTTTCCAAACAGGGCGCAAGTATCGGCTCAACTCCAGGAAAAAAAACCCGGGCCAGATTTTGGCGGTGCCTTTCTCTCTCCCGAAGATACCAGAAACACCCAGACCCAGTTCTCGGGGTTTTTGGGATTGAGTCACAGCCGATAGCGTCCA
>KZ061728.1:14467-30817 GCA_002091835.1 Anopheles maculatus | reverse complement strand
CAATAGGGAATGGGGAACGGCGAACTGAACTAGAACGCAGACCCCCACGCGCCGACTGTGTGGCCGACCAATCTTGGAAAATTCACATAAATCGTTATTTGTATGCTACGGCAACCCGATCGTTCATCGCGTAACGCTTACCCAAAAACCCATCGCGGTTACCATGTGATAGATACCCCTCGGTGGATGCTTAAGCTTAAGTCTCTCCAAAACGTCATCCGCCCGTTGACAGCTGAAGTAGTTTTCGCTGCAGTTCCAGCTCTTCCGCATTTCTTTTCGTGTTCTTTGACGATCCACATAACCATACATTGGTGCATTTGTTTGTGTTTGTGTCCAGCGCGGTACGAAGTTACGATTGCAGTCGGCCAGCTTCTTTTGTGCTTCAGGTTTCTGGTGTCCTTCCAGACAATTCGATGTGGGATTCGCGCACGGGTGCGGCGTCTGGAGCACACTGAGTGATGCATTCGCCACCATCGCGAACCGAACGAGCGACCGAAACGGAACCGAGAACGAGATGAGAAAAGGAGATCGCACAGCAAATACAACGGTGCAGGCGTGGTTTGATGTTTATGTTTTATATTTCTTTCGCTCGCTTTTAGCGGCATCTCTCTTTCGTCGTTCTTCGAACCATTTTTTTTTTTTTGGAACCTTTTGTTTCCTTTTTTCCACTTTCTGCTGTGCGGGAGAGGCTGGTCATTGTGATTGGGAGGTTTCGGTCAGTTTTTTTTTTTTGGTTTTCGCTTCGCTCGCCGAAACCTCGAACAATTTTTGAAAGGTTGTTAATCATCCTGCACATCACCGGCAACAGTCGAAGGATGAGAGGATAATGATGAGCCTCGGTGTAGGTGTAGTGTCACTGTCACTGTACGCATACCGACTACCGTCGGCCAATCGAAAGCTGACCAACGCTCGTGTCACGATCAACGTTTTCCCCGCACCGAAAATGCGCACCAGACTGTGGAAGTTTTTTTTTCAAAAGAATAAATCTATGATTAACGACGTGAAACGGGCCCGGGGTTGAATTTTGGTACGATTGGTCCTTCTTTGTTCGCTTCCAAATTGCCCATCGAACAGTGAAGCGTCGTTGTTTTGGACACATTTTCTTCTGATGGCAACAGAAAAATGTGAAACATATGGCCATTAAGAAAAATTGGTATACTGAAACCGAAGCGGGACGATGATGAATGTCTGGAAAACCGTGCTGTGGTTTGAAGTTCACATTCGCTTGTGGTATATATTTAACTTTTAGACACCACAATTCTCTATCCAAAACGTTCGGTAAACAAACAAACACATCGCCAACTGGCCATCTTCGATTGTGTGATGGGATTATTTTCATCACTTGTCCCCGGGTCCTGCCGGTTGGACCGCCCGCTGGTTGAACAAACTTTGCACATTTACAAATTCATACGCCAAAGGTAACGGGCTGGCTGGCACCATCAATCGTGTGGAGTTTTGCGATAAATGCAATTTATGACTAGATGATTTGCTGTTCGCTATCATGCATCGGTGCATTAATGAACCTTGGCCCAAGCTACCCAAACCTGCCCGATGCTGGACCGGAATCGAGCGATTGGCCACCGAGCTTCGCACCACCAAAGCCACCTTGCCACCACTCTACCTTCAGGCCACACGTTTCATTCGCAGTGCAACGCAACACATCCAACATTTGTGCTCGGTAGTGCACCCATTAAGGTTGACATCTAATGCCCTGCGTACAAGCTCGTTTTTATTTGTTAGTTAATAACAATAATAGCAATAATGATGATGATAAACTCGTAATAAAACAATAACTGTAAATCAAGTCGAATTGACAATGACAGAATTATCCAATAATATCTAACTGTGCACATAACTATAAATCAATTTTCCATTCCACCGTGTCACTCGGGGGGGACTTCAGCCGCGAGACTCGTTTTCACCCTCCGGTTTCTCCCATCCGTCTCACACTGGTCGCCTGCCCTAGCCTAGCGTTTATGCTATGTGTCACTCCCCTCTCGCACTCAGTGCCGGTGAGTGCATCTGACGGTGCCAACGGTTATCCTACCGATCTAACCATCCATCCAGCCATCCATCCATCCATCCATCTATTCCGTGATTGGACTGAACTCCACTACCACTACCACCACGACGGTACACTTCACTCGGTCGGGGTAGTACTTTTTTTCCTAGTGTTTTTGCTTTTGTCCGACCACATAAAACCGAACCAACAACAGTCGCATTTGGATTCGGAACTCGGTGGGATACACTTTGATGTACACTTTCTGTTCTCTCTCTCGCTCTCTAACATACTCTCGTACTAGCCGCACGTTTATCGACCCTCGGAATGGTTATCGATGATGGTTGAATGCACGCACGAATGGGGGGGGGGAGGTTCTAGTTTTCCAGCGTGGAAAAACAGAACAGTTCAAATGGAAAAAGAAAGCACCCTCACAAAACACGTACCCCATCAATCCAAAGCAAATTCGACGAAAGAGTGCGCTCCATTGTGACCGAACCTTGAAGGCTACATAAATAATATTTGCATTTAGGGCAATCATAATCCACTCCACAGGACTCACACACACATACATGGGGGCTAGATGGTGGCAGGAAAGAAAGCTGAAAGCAAGTGTACGACTTTGATGATGGATTGGCCTCGCTGTTTCTGTATTTTCTTTCTTTGTGTTTTTTTTTTTTTGGTTCGTTCCCGCAGTGTGCCCGCATTTGATTTCGGTTTTCCCACATGGTTTCCAAAATGGCCCGTTTGGGAGACACTTTTTTTGTTTGTTTTTTGCTGCGGCCATGGCCAGTAGAACATGGAACATAGTTTCGGTTTTTTTTTTTCTTTCGTTTTCCACAACTTTCATAAACCATAGTCCCCAGGCACGGTTAGAAGTGGTGTTTTCTCTGTCTGGTGAGTTTGGAAGGTTGGACGTTTTTTTTTTCCTATTCTGGGATATTTGTTCTCTCGTTTGTCCATGCTTTTCGAGAGGGAAATTTTTGTTTTTAAAATCCCCAACGATCGTTCATGGAGGCCAATCGCCTCGAAAGTAACACACTCATCATAGTTTCGTCAACCGCTGGCCATATTTAGACGCGATCGTTCTTCATCGCCTCCGTTACCTGCTCCTCCGAAAACCCCTCTCTCCTCCCCATTCCCGGTAAATGATTTCTTGAAGAGGTTTCCTCCTGTTCCGTTTGCGTCGGGGTACGCTGTCATCGTAAATCAAACACAAAAGCTGAAAATTGTTCCATTTACCCTATCGCGCTCGGTCGCTGCGCCAACGCCAACGCATGCGTTGATGCGCGCACCAGTAGCAATTGTGTGCCGGCTGCGCAGGAACTACCACATCGGCCATCGCGTTGTTGTTGTACTCCGGGCCGGGATCGGTTTCGGAAAAGCTGACTGTGCTCGCGCACTCGCTATCTTAATTCCAATTCGGCAGCAGCGGCAGCCGGGCGAGTGAGTGTTGTGATGATTCGCTTTTTTTTGAAGTTCCACAACCACAACTTATCGTTTGCGACGTTTGCGTCGCCGTCGCACACTGACGGTATGAGTGACGACGATCAGGGCCAATTCGGATGCGCTCGGGACCGACCGAAATGTTTGAATGGTCCATAAATTATCGCACCGAACCGGCAAAAGCGCGTTTCGGCGCACCGTAAAGGTCTTCGCCGCGAGAGCGCACGCTGCTAAGAATCTGTGTCCCGCCCGCGGGTAGAACGATCTTGCACAAACGAACGCCAGCGCGATGAACCATAAACAGTTTAAGCTCATTTAATCCATTATTTGTAGCAGCAGCGCATCATTAGGTCATTAGATGGTTTAGCTATTCGAAGAAAGATTAATTCACACCGCTTTTTTAAATCAATCACCCGGGGGAGGGAATTAGATTTGTAACAGATGTACGAATTTTGAAGGTTATGTTGCGAGTTTGAAAAACCGTGTGGGTTATAATTTTGTACAAAGTATTTCATCCTTTACCTTGGCCCTTTAGGTGTGTTAATATGATGTTTAAAGTAAAAGATTCTGGAAGGTGCTGCTTACTGGCATTACAGCTTGAGGAAGACTTGGTTGGCCTGATCATTTCGGGCAAGCTGTAACATTTATTTAACGCTCAGTAAGAATTGCTTCAATTGCTGATACATTTAAAATTATGCTCCAACATTAATGAAAATTATCTACCTAATGAATTTGAACAATTGGCACATACAATAATCAGCGCTATTAGCAAAATCGTACTTACAATTATTTTCATTTCCCTTTCGTTCACAGTGAAATGGCCAGCCCTAGATGCCAATCGAGGGAATCGTCGTCGGGTGGTGGGCGCTGTCCATCGGATGAGTCCATCCGCTCGGAGGGTGATCGTGAGGAGCAGGGTGCGGGTAACAACCTGAGCCCGGTTTCGATCACGCTTCCACCGACGTTACCACCGGCCGCTGCAGCCGCCCTCCTGCCTCAGCATTCGGCCGCCATGGCGGCGTATCTCAATGCAGCAGCCGTTGCAGCACAACAGAATCGGCTGCTGCTGAGTTCGCCGCTAGCCGCAGGACTCGCCTCGGTTCGGAACGGCTCGCCACCCGTACTACCTCTACGGTCACCGACGGACGAAAGCGACGACGCAACGGTGCTGGACTTCAGCAAGAAGCGTGGCTCGGGCGGCGGCGGTGGCGGTGGCGACGATGACGACGAGGACGACGACGAGGACGACGATGGTGGTGAAGGTGGTGAAGCGGGTGGAGCAGGTGGACGTGGCAGTCGTGGTGGCGATGGCGATGGTGATGGGGATGGGGGCAGTGATTGCGGTGATGCGGTCAATCTCAGCCAAAAGTCCGGCATCGGCGACAACAGTCCGCTCGATCTGTCCGTGAGCCATCGGAAGCGTACGGGAAATGAGGAAGGTGCGTCACCACCGCCCCGCAAAACCACCCGTTCGCTCGACTACAAACCAGCCATCGTAACGCCCTGGAGCACCCCGGTCACTCCGCAGCTACCTTATCTGGCTGCGGCAGCGGTAGCAGCGGCTGGGCTTTCACCGAAGAACAATCACCATCAGCACCCTATGCACGCGGACAGCTGGAATGGCAAGCACAAATCGGTTGCAGCGGCTGCAGCAGCTGCCGCGGCCGCTGCCGCCGTCACCAATGATGCCACGAAGGCGCTGGAAAAGATGTCCGAGCTGAGCCGGTTGGGCGGTGAAGACATCTATCGATCACCGAGCACCGGCAATTCTGGCGGTGGTGGGGGCGGTGGAGGTGGCGGAGGTGCGGGAGGCGGCGGACGACACAGTGCCTGGCAATCGCACTGGCTCAACAAGGGTGCCGACTCGGCGAAGGATGTGTTAAAGTGTGTTTGGTGCAAGCAGAGTTTCCCTTCGCTGGCCGCCATGACGACCCACATGAAGGAGACGAAGCACTGTGGCGTTAATGTACCTCCCGGTGGTGGCGCAGGCTCGGGCGGGCACGCTCAACAACCGATTCCACCACCGGCACAGGGTGGCAACAACATGGGCGGTTCGGGAGGGCAGGGCGGTCAAGGGCACGGTACGGCGTCAAAGCCATCGCCAAGCGAGCTCAACATGCTCATCAAAGAGACGATGCCACTGCCGAGGAAGTTGGTGCGTGGGCAGGACGTTTGGCTCGGCAAGGGTGCGGAACAGACGCGCCAGATCCTGAAGTGTATGTGGTGCGGTCAGAGCTTCCGCACGTTAGCTGAAATGACGGCTCACATGCAGCAGACGCAACACTACACGAACATCATCTCGCAGGAGCAGATCATCTCGTGGAAGTCATCCGATTCGGACAAATCGGGCGGCGGTGGTGGAGGTGGTCCGGCTGGTGCTGCGGGTGGCGCAGGTCCTAGTGGTGGTGCTGGGCCGAACGGTGGTGCCGTTGGAGGTGGTGGTTCGGGTGGTGCGGCGAATGCGGCCGCAGCTGCACAAACAAACAGTCACGTCAGCGCCGTGCTAACATGCAAAGTGTGTGATCAAGCGTTCTCCTCGCTGAAGGAACTCAGCAATCACATGGTGAAGAATGCACACTACAAAGAGCATATCATGCGGTCGATCACCGAGAGTGGCAGTCGGCGGCGACAGACACGGGAAAAGCGCAAAAAGTCTTTACCGGTGCGGAAGCTGCTCGAAATGGAGCGTGCCCAGCACGACTACGGTAAGAACGGAGCAGACACCGGTCCAAACTCTGCCGCAGTCGCTGCAGCCGCCGTGGCAGCGGCAGTCAATGCCGCCAACAAACCGCTACGAGATCTCGGTGCGGGTAAGATAAGCTGCGAGAAGTGTAACGAGAAAATCGAAACTACCATGTTTGTCGACCACATTCGGCAGTGCATCGGCGGTACGGCACTGCTGGCCGCCCAGCAACAGCGTGATAAGCTGAAGAGTGCTCTGCTCTCCAACACCATCATCCCACCCGACTCGATCTCACCGGTGACGCCGACCGGACGCGATGGTCGCAAGAGCGTAAGTGATGATTTAGCATCGCCACTGTCCTCCCAGAAATCGCCGCTCGGTTCCGATCTGCTCTCGCCAGTGTCGCTGCTGGCCAAGAAGGATGGTAATGGTGGCAATGGAGGCGAAAAGAGTTCCTCCCCTTCGGTGCTGAACGCAATCGAGCAGCTGATCGAGAAAAGCTTCGATACGCGATCGCGCCACGGTGGATCGAATTATGCCGGAAGTGGCGGTGGTGGAGGCGGTGCCCAATCGTCGACCCCGCTTGGTTCCAGCATCTTGAAGCGGCTCGGCATCGACGAGAGTGTAGACTACACCAAACCACTGGTTGATCCACAGACGATGAATCTTCTGCGCTCGTACCACCATCAACAGCAGCAGGCACAGTACGCTTCGCAACAGTTTGGCCGCCGGGAGCGTAGTGGCAGCGAGTCTAGCTCCATCTCGGAACGCGGCAGCAGTCGTATGGATTCGTTGACGCCCGAGAAAAAGTTCGACACTCCGAGCCATTCCACACCGCGCGGAACGCCGGACAAACCGTACTCGGAGCACTCCGACCATCATCAGACGGATGGAACCGATCTGCATGCGCAACCACCGATCAAACGGGAGCTGCACAGTGACGACGAAGCCCCGGAGCCGGAAACTAAACCAGCAGCCGAGCAGGGAAAGATTCGCATCAAGAAAGAGCTCATGCAGGAAGAGGGCGATGATCATGAAACGGATCACGAGATGCGGCCACCGAGCAAGGCCCAGCAGCGTGATGATCGCGACGATCAAGAACCACCGAGACGGAGCAGTGTTGCTTCCAGTCCCGCACCCAGTCCACGTCTATCGACGGCCAGCGTACCGCTGAGTCCAGCAGCCAGCCCACTCAGTGACCATCATTCCATCGCTTCCCGGTCAACGCCGGGGGCTGGCGACAGCAGCTCGAAAAAGTCATCGAACGTCAGCAACAGTCTCGGTGCACTCTCGTCTATGTTCGACAGTTTGACCGGCGCGGGGAGCGGCTCCACCGGTGGTGGTGATGCAGCATCCACCGGCGGTTCTGGGGGCAAGAAATCGAGTGCCCATCCATTGGCCGCCCTGCAGAAGCTTTGTGATAAGACGGAAACACCTTCGGCTGGAGGTGGCGGTCGTGGCAGTTCGAGCAGTTCGGCACTCCTAGCGGCCACAACCAACAGTGCAGGGTCGCGGACGGCTCCCGGAGCCATTCTGGCGTTTAGCTGGGCCTGCAACGAGGCCGTCGTGTCGGAGGATGTTGCCGGCGGCACGATCAAGTGCGCGTACTGTGATACAACGTTCGGTTCGAAGGGTGCCTACCGGCACCATCTATCCAAAGCGCACTTCGTTAGCGATGATGTCATTCCGGATCCGAAGGTTCCGGGTGGTGGTTCGGGGGCAATGTCCCTTGCTGCTACCAGTGGCGCACAGTCACTCAAGACGCGTTCCTCACCCGCTCCAAACTCACCCAAATCAACCGGCTCAACTGCTCCGTTGTCACTCGTGACCGGATCCTCCACGGGATCTTCATCCTCATCAGCCTCATCCACTGGCAGGGAGAGTGTGGAGCGTCGCGTTGGTCATGAGTCGGGCAATGGACCGTCGGCAAAAAGCCCACCTCCGTCGCAGTCACCCGCATTCGACGAAAGTCCTCACTCCAAGTTCCTCAAGTACACTGAGCTAGCGAAGCAACTTTCGTCCAAGTACGTCTGACACTCTTAAGGCTCATGTCGTTAAAGCCTTCCAGGGTGTGTAGCACGGGACACGAACCACTTGGCTTGTCCACACCGTGCGCAAGAAGTACGAAAAGTACGAAAAGCGTACCCAGAAAGCGCGAAATGAGATCAATCCACGAGCGAGTGTATACGCGCAACCAAACAAAATGGAGATCGTTCATGTTTTGCTTCGACGATCGCCTGAAGCTTTCGTTACACCTTCTACGTACTTCTTGTGCGCGTAACCGGTGAGTGTGCTGGTGAATCTTTCGTCCCGTCTCATGCAGATTGCTCATGAATAAGATCATACGCACACACGCATACACATATCCTTCGGGTGTTCATGTACGGATCGCCGCCGTCATCGTCGTCGGCCAGCGGAAAAATGGTGGCACGAGCGAAGCAGCATAAGCACGATTTGGTCAATGAAAAAGGCAATTCAAAGGTAAACTATAGTCAACTTAAACAGCAACATGGTTATACGAAAGCAAAGAAATACGAAAAATGATGAAAAACACAGCCGTAGCGGTACGCTTGTAACTCGTGAAAAGCAAATTCAATTTACTCTGAAATTTGGTATACGTAATTTACACATCTTACACACCTCACTCCCAAACACTCATACACATTGAAATGACAGCAGCATGCTAAATACAAAAACAAAACGTTAACGAGAAATTTAATATTGCGCAAAATTGCATTTTTGGAAAGCATGATGAAATTGTTCAAAACAAAGCCCAATCTTTTGAGTATACGCTATAGTGGGAGGACAAAATATTATACGCAGAAACGGAAATCTTGTTTCACCTATTCAGAAACCAATAACAAAAGCAACACAACCTACAAGCTAATATAAAACTTTACCAGTAAAGCAAAAAGAAACAAATGCAAATACACGCAAAAAATTGTGCACCGAATGGTTAGAGAGCGCAAAACGGTTCAACTAGAACGCTGTTACGATGATACGAATGTAAAAACAAACAACAGACGTGCCAAAATTCAGTATACTATACATTTGATCGATCATTCAATATACACACCAGCATGAATAGAAACGATTTTTAGCATACGCACCCTATAGAGAAAATCACACCATGGAACAGAGCAGAAGATGCGATAGTATAAAAAAAATCAAAACCTTGTTACCTTTTTTGTGTTTTTGCTAGTGTTGCGGTGCGCCGTGCAACACAAAAAACGTGACATTTGTAATGGTTATAGTTTCACCTATAATTTGAACCTTTTTCACCGTTGTATGTTTGTGCTACGATTGTTAGTGAGATGTCAGATCACATTGCTTTCAATGATAGCTTCTCCATCTTGTTTCGTACCTTTAACCAAACGGAGTTGTTGCCTGACATTGATCAATCTTAAAATGGTGGACGAAACTCTCGCCACTGGAATTGCAAGCGGGAGTTGCTGTAAATAGATCACTATCATTACATACACTGATTAGCCTGTCTTCAAATTACGTTTACAAGAATAAGGTGAGGTTGAGCGAATAGTAGTTCCATCCGCAAAACGTAAGCATATAGTATACCCTTTTACTGAATTCCGTGCCTCGTGGCACTTGTACGCAAGAAAATTAGCATTTCTAACCGGCTGTCAGAGACGTTGCAGGAAGATACTACTAGAAATTAACAAACAAAAAACAAGAATCTAAACCTCTAAAGTATTTTCGCGCCTACCAGCAGTAGAGGGAAGCCAAGCATCATGCGAAGAAGGCGTAGTGTGGGAATTCGCTTACAGTACTAACAGTAACGTCGATCCCGATTTACTGTATGATGAAAACTTATTTATTGAGAGTGATTTACGTAACTTTTAGGTTTAAGAACTAAAACATAGTTCTAATCCCTTTTCATAAAACCCCAATTACGAACGCAATGGTATGGCATTACGCTTTCCGGCGAGGGTTGAAAAGGGGCGCTGGGTTTGTAAAACTAGTGTGTGTGTGTGTGGGTATCCAGGTAAGCATTTAGCATTATACAACTAGAACTATGCACACTGAAAATACACAGTTCATACGATCGAAACTCTGTATACGCGGGCAAAATTGCAAATTGAATCAACGCAAAGCAGTCGAACTCACACATTGGTATACTGAAAAACAGAAAGAGGAATCTATCTCTATATATATATAAAGAACTATGTACATTGTATATTGAGGAACAGTTTGAATTATATTACTATAAAATTATTATTATTATTCTAATTATAAAACTACGACCGCGAATTACCGCAAATCAAAGCCTGCAAATCTCAGCTGCGACTCGAATACTTGACAAGCAGTGGCAGCTCTCACGGCCATATATTATGTACATGTAGTTCGGATGATGGTGCGAGCGGGTAAAATAATTAAACTAAAAAAAACACACAAAAACACAGCAACTATTTAAATGTTTGGAATCTTTAAACGAAACAAATTAAAACGCATACACGATTCGGCTAAAAAATTAACAGTGCTAAGAAGACGACGAGGAGCAGAACAACAACAAAAAAACACGTATACGTAATTTGCCGCCAGAAAAGCGTTAGGGTAAAACAAAAAAAAGAGGGAAAGGAAGTGAAAAGCAAGAGCCACATACGAACAACATCGAGTTAAATTTGCAAACTGGACGTACGTTCGTCGTTGCGCAGTGGGAAACAATGACCGAGTCCTGTTCCCAGTCTCGATTGGATGACGAAAAGTGCATTGTTTTTTTTTTTTGCTGTTTCGCGAGGCAAGTACCGAACCGAATAATGCAATTTCTTGTAAAACAAAAGTCAGCCTAAATACATAGAGGGCCACATAGTACTGCTACCGAGCGATGTATAGTAACTCATCCCAAACATAGTGCTCTAACAACGGTACAGTTGATAATATTCCTTATAGTTTTGAGGTTCGGTCTGCAGCATGGTGGTAGCATGATAAAAATTAAAACACTGACACTTCTGCACAGTCCAAAGGTCAAAAAGGTGCGCAAGAAGGCAATACGGTGCCCAGTGAAAAATATACGAAAAACAAATTAACCATAACAAAACCAAACATGTGGCAATCCTTTAGATCTTTCTGTTCCGCAGTGCGCTCTGTAGCAAACATCACACAAAGACTTCCAAAACCCCTCTCCCCCAGTAGAAGAAGCAAGGGCATAAAGTGTGAGTGGTAGTTTAACGAAAGAAGAAGAAAAAAACGAAAATATAGTAAAATCTTGCTACTTCAATCAATGCTTTCCCGTTTGTGTTCAGTCGGCCAGCAAAACAAAAAATGAAAAGAATGTGTAAAATATGTTGTTTTCAAAGTTGCGTAAGAAAGCGGTCAGGCAAAGAGGAAGCCCATCCGAGTCCAAATTAAAAACAAATAAAAAAAAACACACAAGATAATACATCTATAAACTAGTCTACTTTGGAACATTAAAGAATGCGGTAGAGATAACAAAACTCACCAACAAACACAAACAGACACGCGCGCTCTAGGAATTAGGAAAAACTCAATTTAACATACCAGAATAAAACAAAAACAAATACGAGAATCAAATTCGAACGATACTAAGTGAAAAACAAAGCACGTGCTAGGTTCATGTTGTAAAGCCCGATCTATAGCATCACAAGTATCGCCAAAATAAAATTACAAAAAAAAATCAACCCGAGGTAAAAAAAACACGATGGATAAACAAATCGTAAGTCCCAGGGCGAAGAAAACGAAGAAACGGAAAATTGTAAAATGGCGTGACAAGCTGCTGTGGACAAACTCCTCATAGTGAGAAGAGAGCGAGCTGATGGTGAAATGAAACAGTAAAATAAAAGTATAAATAATGGAATAAGAAAACGCATCAAATCAATTATTATTTAAATGCAAATTTTTAACAAAAAACACTTTTAAATGGGCCCCTACTGTCGCGGCGGCTGATCCACCAGCCGTTGGTAGCTGATGGTTGTAGGTAAAGGAAAGAAAGCTGTCTAGAACAATGCGAAGGCCGTATAATTCAATTTCAGAAAGCACTCTTATCCACAGCAAAATCACACACCCTACGTCCACTGCAGCCAAACGAAAAGAAAACAACAGAATGCGTGGGCAAAGCGCTCAACCGTTACGTCGATGATGCTGAGGGATGTAGCGGAATCAGTGACAGAAAAGTAATAAAATAAAAGCTGACAAAATACAACAAACCTATGTATATGTTAAACTTTAAACTACGCTTTTATTTGCTGCTCGAGTGCTTCCGTATGGATCCGAAACGGACGGTCGTTGGTGTTTTGTTTTATTGATTTGTTTTGATTTGTGTCGTGTCCGCTTTGCACTGGTTGGTTAGCTTTTACCCTTCCGAGACAGCGACCCATTTTGCAGTATCTCAAGAGAGTGAGATTATGCATCCAAGGTTTTGCTGCAACCGTGGTCGATAGGGGAATACTTCTCGGGAACCGGTGCGGAAAAAAAGGTTTGCAAGGACCTGTTTCACAATTCCCGGAGTACACGGAGCACATAACCATGCTTACCGATTCGCCTTTCGCTCTCTCACTCGCTCTCTCTCTCTCTCGAAGCAACCCCACAAACCATGTGGTCGCTCTGCACACCCGGCCATCTCTTTCGCACAGGTGCGCGGTGAGCGATGGACGATGTCCGGCAGCGAATGGTGGCGTGAAGGAAATCGCATCTTCGTCATGTCGCCATCATTTCTGGTTCGCGAATGTCGATCTTACTCGCCTACCCTTTCGGTGATTGGACTCGGACAGACCGTGGCCCCGCGAGTGAGCGAGACAAACTGATACGACGAAAGGGTTTGCCGGACCTGTGCACGTACGGAAAGAGCGAAAAACATCACCCCGTGGTTTTGACGAGCGTGACGGGCAATAAAGCGAACCGATGCACCACAAAGCAGACGTCCGATAAATGGCAAATGTTGTTCCTTTTGGGAAGGGGCGTATGGGTGTGTGTGCGTGTGTACGATGCGCTTACAACCTAGCAGCACACAGGTTGGACTGTGGCAATCAACGGATAAAAAACGAACTGACTATAAATCTATCTTTCTCACCGAACGAAACGACACTTGGTCTCTTTCGCGCAAGACGAAAGCTGTGGCTGGCTCTCTCTGTTGCACCGGGGGTGAGTTTCGAGAGAGTACACCTCGCCATGCAACGAATGATTGATGGCTCGATGGTGGTGAACTTTTCCGAGCACTTTTTGTGCACCCTGTACGATTGGAAGTCACCACACCGCATGGGGTTGTAGTGCAGGTTGGTTTGGTCCTCGCGATGGGAAGAGTCTTGGAAGACTGGAATGCTGTGCAAAAAATAACCTTTGAATTTGTTCAGGTGCAAAAGAGGGATGCTCTCAGTGGAGTTCTTTTTCAAGGATATTTTTTTCGCATGTAACGCATTTCTATTTTCAAGGATATATCACACTTGCAGATAAATGTTTCATCTGCAATAAATAATTATGCGATTTTCCAAATAATCAATCCAAATGATTACTTAAACTTTCTAAAGAGGTATGAAATATAAAACAGTTGCGTAAAAATTATCGATAAAGTATAGTACAAAATAAAATAAACCCTTTTGTATTTTTCTGGAAACATTGATCTTTATATTAATTTATCTATTTATTTTCTATTTAATAAAAAAAACTTTCTATACTAATAGTATTACGATATACCTGTACTATGTTTAGATACTTTTATTTTGATTTATTTATGTATAGATACCTGTAAATTGGATATCCCTTTTGAAAGAGAAAAAATCCCTCACATTTTGAGTTGCGGATTCGCTTTGAATCAGGTTTTTATAGGATAAAGCACTCATTTTGAAGAGAACGTCGATAGAATTTCGGCGATCGAAATTCATGCTGAGGGCGAATATCTACAGAAAATCTGTATACAATGAGAATTCATTCAAATTGTCTTAATGCATAACATTCGTAATCCTAACCTTACTTTGAGCCTTTAAAACTGTAATAAAGGCATTTGTTTGCAAGCCGGGGTACACGCAGCGTAAACTCAAAAAGTTTACTCTTGATTTGTAGGGGAATGTACAAACGTTACGTCAAAAAAAATTGTAGATTCGAGAGCTACAAACTCGACGCATTAACTTTTGACGGATCCAATTTTCAGGAAATGGAAGATGAAATCGGTAAGAACATCAACATTGTGCTCAATCAACTTTAAACTGGATATCAATAATAATAATTTTATTTGATTTTAATATGTTCGATTTACGTACTCCCGGTAAACGAAGCGTAAACTTTTTGACAGATTTTTGTATCAAAATTTGAGTTTACGCTTCGCGTACCCCCGGGTTTAGAAACCAACGGATGAGCTACGTTTTAATATTTTGAATTTCAATAAGTTTAATTTACGCTGTTAAAATTGACTACGATTTAATTATCTTTAATTCCTAATAATCCTTTCATACTTTATAACTAGTGCTTTCGCTCTAGAACTATCGTATGCACTTAAATACGGCGTTATCCGACTTTTCATCCGATTGCACTGCTGTCTGGTGGTCGGTATTACTGTATATATAGAACATCTTGTTAAAATTTAGAGTTCCATCGATTTAAAAACGGTAGCTCTTTAGAGAATAGTGAATAAAAATATGATCTTTGATCGACAGTTTGCTCGTAATGCCTCCTCAATCAAAGTCATAAAAGTCTACCGTTATGGCATACTTCATGTCAGCCGAATTCGATCAGACAAATGTTCATATAATTCAGATACCTTAGGAGAGGTCTATCGAGCGGGAACCTAGATCTGGCTTTTTAACCGGGAACCTAGATCTGGTCTTAAGCGACTGGAGTATTCCACAAAACTTGTGGTTCTCGATCATTGGAAAGGTTATCACGTCTCGTATTCTTTTTTTCGGGGCAGGTAGTGATCAGCGAAATTTATAATACGAGATGTTTCCAAGATGTTAACACTTTTACTATAAAGTACCACCAAGACGACGGTGTGTTGTCGTCATCAACTCGAAGCGATTCACTTTTTTACGAGTTATTTCTTCATTTGTCTGCTTTGAGTTGCATAGCAGCGATATCTCTGTGTATTGTGACTTTCATGTGTTGGAGATTGGTTGGTTAATCGGAACCAACGTTCTATTTCTGGTAATTTGCCTGAAGCAAGGATCGATTAGCTCCAGCAATCTTCAATTTCTCATATAACCACACAATTAATCCTTTGTTAGACCTTTGTATGACCTCTTCTTCCAAAAAACCAGCAGTTATCCATATCATGTTAGTCCATCTCATTTGTCGCCGATGTACAAGTTCAGATATTGCTCGTCAATATCGTCATTACAGTCTTGAAAGAAATATGAGCGAATCACACGTTCTTGATAAATACTGCACCAAACATTGATTTTAATTATCCCACAAAAGCACATATATTGCGCCTAAAAGACATCACACAGGAAAAAATCTGCTATATTGATCTTAGTGAAAAAAGTATAAAAATACAAATTTAAATCTTCTTTTTATAATTCTGGTGACCTTTTCACTAACTAAAACTAACTCTTCTCGAAACTAAAAATGCTACAATAAATTTAAATATTTCATGAAACGGCTTTGATTGAACATTTGCTTCTTTTAATGCAGGTGATCTCATTTCCCCCATTCAGTGATCATTTTCATCGATCACTTGACAACCATCTCAAAGATGTTTACAAACACTAGGGAAACTATTTTTCATGCGCTGGAATATTGCAATATTCAATAAAATTGCACCCGAACCCATTAAAGCGCCACCATTTGCAGTCGAAAATGTACCGGCATGAAAGACGAATCAACACTTGTCATAAAAATGGCCTAGAGAAATGCACTTGAAGGAAACGATCCTTCCTACGATCACCAGTACTGGATCGGGGTCACTGCACATACTTTCACGAGGAAAAAGAACAGAGCCTGGAGGCAGTTCGGTCGTTCTGGCACGTAACGACCGAGAACATGGGTGGCACAGAACGTTGTAAATCTTTCATGCCCGATGAAATGTGCAGTGCAATAATAAAGGCATAAATCTTTTTTAAAATTATTTTTATAGCATCAATAGCGTGAGTTGCGAGAAGCAAACGGGAGGCAAACAAAAAGGGAATCACACCACAAATAGCAAAAGCGAGTGATGGGAGTTTTCTTGCGATAGTCCGGTAGATAGACTGCCGGTTCTCCCAAAAATTCATCACCCATTTCTTTTCCTTAAGCAGTTGGTGCAACTGGCACGGATCAAAGG
>KZ061728.1:3055-13727 GCA_002091835.1 Anopheles maculatus | reverse complement strand
TTTTATAATTCTGGTGACCTTTTCACTAACTAAAACTAACTCTTCTCGAAACTAAAAATGCTACAATAAATTTAAATATTTCATGAAACGGCTTTGATTGAACATTTGCTTCTTTTAATGCAGGTGATCTCATTTCCCCCATTCAGTGATCATTTTCATCGATCACTTGACAACCATCTCAAAGATGTTTACAAACACTAGGGAAACTATTTTTCATGCGCTGGAATATTGCAATATTCAATAAAATTGCACCCGAACCCATTAAAGCGCCACCATTTGCAGTCGAAAATGTACCGGCATGAAAGACGAATCAACACTTGTCATAAAAATGGCCTAGAGAAATGCACTTGAAGGAAACGATCCTTCCTACGATCACCAGTACTGGATCGGGGTCACTGCACATACTTTCACGAGGAAAAAGAACAGAGCCTGGAGGCAGTTCGGTCGTTCTGGCACGTAACGACCGAGAACATGGGTGGCACAGAACGTTGTAAATCTTTCATGCCCGATGCAATTTGCAGTGCAATAATAAAGGCATAAATCTTTTTTAAAATTATTTTTATAGCATCAATAGCGTGAGTTGCGAGAAGCAAACGGGAGGCAAACAAAAAGGGAATCACACCACAAATAGCAAAAGCGAGTGATGGGAGTTTTCTTGCGATAGTCCGGTAGATAGACTGCCGGTTCTCCCAAAAATTCATCACCCATTTCTTTTCCTTAAGCAGTTGGTGCAACTGGCACGGATCAAAGGTACGGTCGTGAAGTACAATTGCAATTCGAATGCGTTTAGATAGTTCTAGAGCAAACCGGAACCTCAAGTGACCATTCGTGATTAATGCGATCAAAGAAAGATCGATCTTTGAACGAATACTGTAGAAGCAATGAAAAACCATTCGTTTTGAAAAGAAAGAGAGTTTTAAAAGTATTCTTTTGTAAACGACTTGTTCGTCTTTCTTTCATCCAAAAGATATTAGTTTGATTCGTGAACGTGTTCATTCTTATAAAAGTAATCAATTTTTCTTTACCATTGAATGGAGCTCATAAATTCAACAAATTTCTATCGCTCAGCAACAGGAGCCACATTGATTTTATGGTAAATTTTCTCTACCACATTTTATGACCAATTTTTACGATCACAGCAAGCAAAATGTAATTGCTTTACTTGTTGAACTTGTATGGGGTCTCAAGAATGACCGCAAACCAAATATGTAATTCGATAAACCTAACGTCTGGGTACAATTTTCCTCTTATAAATTCTTAGTGCATTTACAGAAAAATACTATATGTTGTTTATCTATAGTACAAATGTACTACACATTTGTTGTTTGCTATAGAAAATTGAAGTAACATCAAGTTAATTGGATTCCTCGCTGAAGCTACCATTAAACCAAAGCATACATTCCACCATCGTGATATATTTCCCACATCCCGTATTGAAACGGACCGATGCGCTGATCGCTCACAAACCCTTGCGGCGTAGTATCATTATCACCTCGATTGAAAGTCGGCTGCGGGAAGTGTTTGCAACCGTTTGTGTGATTAGTAAATATTATGATTAAAGCGTTCGCTGCCGACCACCGCTAAACGCCTTAGCTTAACTGATAAACGAACGTTTGATCTTTCGGTGCGAGAAAGAAGCACACTTTGGAAAATTAAAAACCCATACCGCCGGAGCGGAAGCACACACAATAAAAAGTACCCACCGGCGGTACATTTAAATCGCGGTTCGAGGCTGCACTAGATTTGAGCACAAGATTAAACACCTTGTTAAGCAAAGTCATTAGTGAACCTTTTTTTTTTAAGACGTCCTGACATATTTCCCTTCCATACACAAAACCGTGTTGATGATCAACAAATATGCACTACTTTGCGGGCGGACTACTTAGAACATGAGCTCGCCCTTCTGTTGGCACATCATTTGTGGGTAACGTGTGCTCAAGATAAAGGTGCATCAAAGCCGGAATGGCGGCCGATGAAAACAGTGGCCATGTTTCATAATTTTATATGCCGCTTGAGTTGATACTTGGGCTTTGATGTTCGCAAACAAATGCGTTACTGTTTAACGATCCGAAGCGTGCAGATAAGTAGTGGAAATCGACTGTACAAGAGTGTTTCGCTTAGTATAGAACAGGTGACGATTATGAGTAAACATGTTTGTGCGCAATTTTGAGCAAAATCGTAATTAATTCTTATAAACCATTTCAATTGTTTATCACCATTTTGGGTAACGAGATAGCCTTACGGAAGCGTTCAAAGCGTTGCGCACAGCCTCTTAATCATTACCTCAAATATTTATCACTCCGTTGTTTTCGTTCTGCACATTGTGCAAACACCAATCCAAGCACTAGCAGTCGGACCGTATATTCTACCCATATTCGCCTTTGATCAACAATCAAGTTGGTGTGCTAATTAATGGAAGTAATGCGTTACATGCGACCGATCCACTATCTCCACTAGGTAATTCGTTCGCCGAGACGTTCCCGCAAGCAATTGAATGATTTTATTTGTTTAAATGTTTACAGGCAGGTTTGCCCTAATCAGCACGTTTGATGATATAGAAAATTTTGGAAAAACAAACAACACCTTCATCTGCATAGAATGATCTTCAACACGATCTACGTTCGTATGCTACTAGGATACGGTACGATCGATCAGAACGACCCACGATTCAGAAAGAGGAAAGAATGTTAGTGTTGCTCACTGTTTACATAACCACTTGTCGGGTGATAGTTATCCCACAACTTTTGAAATATGTTTGACCGCATACGCTTCTCTCTCCCGCGCAATCCCACGTCTGTGTGAGTGGGTTTCTAGAAAAGAAAACTCCTTACAACAAAAGAAACTCGGATCGGTGCATCAAGTGGGTTTCGAATCGATGAACAAAACGCGCACCCCGGTGTGAGCGCATGCAAGCGAGGGTGATATTCTCGTATAATTTATAATGTAAATAAATAATAAAAACACGTGCATTTGATGATTCTCAGACGATCCTGCTTGGCTGGGAATGCTTGCGTCCGCAACTACTGGCGCCACTGGTTGCACTCGCTTATTTAAGTTGCAGGCCAGCGTTGAGCCGGGCAGACTCTGCTTCCGGTGCAGCTGAGCATCGATCCATCGATATAGATCGATCTATTTCATTCAGCATCATAATTTTCCATTTAATTTACGACCCACAGACGGAGTACTATTGGAATGGAAACCGTCTCCCCATTCATGGGACCGTAGCGCCGGATGATGGGGGCGCATCCATTGCACCAACCGGAAGTTGCGGTATTGCTGCCACTGATTAAGTGCTATCGATATGCCATAAATGCAAACCGTTGCGGGCTGCTTGTCAGTGATCTTACGTACCGGGAAGTTGGATGGATTCGATTGGAACGTTTACCCTCCAGCACTTATTCCTACGCACCTTGCGACAGCAGCTTGTAATGGGTGGCGCTTCATGAAGATGTTGAATTTATGAGTTTATGTTTCATCGATGCGTACCGGGAGTGTCTTTGAAATGTTGCATCCGGTGAAAATCCCGATAGTGTGATTGTTGTATCTGGGTTGAGATAGAGAACATTTTTAGGAAAACATTCCTCTCCATGGTTAATACTTTTAACATTCAATAAAGTTCATAATTGATTGTTCTTCTTCAAACAGGCTTCATCAAACAGACAGCATCGTAGATTATTTGGGTGATGGTCAGGTGAAAAGTATAAGTGTAAACATCATTTTTATATTATTAGTTTATTCCGTTTGCTTTCACAAGAACGATCCGACAACCAATAACATTTTTCAGTTAGACTTAGATAGAAAAATCTACCATATTTTCTTCGAATGAACGTGGCTATAACCAACACTTATTACAGATTTTTTATAAAGGTGAAATTAAATTGGACTAAAACAATACAGTCTAGCGGATAGTTACGAATAACAAGAATACTATATTGTTTCTGATTTTTTTTTTTATTCATTTGGAACGGCCTGGTTGTTTCTGAATTATTTCATTAGTAAAACTTTCGCATGAGCCTTCGCCCATCATACTATAACTTAAATAAAACTTTTGCATGGGTGTTTTAGGTCTGCTGCAAGAATCCTTGTTGACTTCAAACAACACTCGATGGATCAGCTTTCTAGCTGATCTAGCCCTTTGAGCTCATGATGTCTCAGGTCCTTTTAAAACTACGATAAACCACCGGTTCCCGCAGGTTTTTATTTGGTATCGATATTCTTACTTACATTCAGATTTCGGAACTCTCTGCTTCCATTTGCATGCCTGACAAATATAGTACACTGAACAGTAATGAGGTGATGGGGTGGCCCGGTGGTGTATACGACAGCGGTGCCGGTCTTCACACGGCAGGACTGAGGATCGAGTCCCGGCGGACCGCCTCCCCGTACGCAGGACTGACTATCCAGCTACGGGTAAAACTAAGTCACAGAAAGCTAGAAATAGCAGGCTTTCGAGTTTGTAGTGCCAAAAGGCGAAGGTATTCAATGTTATTTTTAGCTTTCCAACAATTTGTTGGACCTTTCTGTTCTGCCTTGTCCAGGGCAATTTTGTCAAATTACAATTTACACGTTTTTGAATTGCAACGTTTGTTCCTAGGGCGGTCCGGTGGTGGATGCGATAATGTCGCTGATCTTCACATGGCAGCGTCGTACATCGACAGTCCTCTGGAGGTTGTAGCGTCAAAGAAGGAGTACGCTTGTTTCCTTCATGCAGCATATCGTCAAGTAGCAATTCGTCATATATGACTCAATTCAAACTATTACCGTGCTTGACACAAACAACACCATCATTCAAACAAATAGGTACGATGCTTAATTTCAATAAACCCTCCGTGTACCAGATGCGTTTTACTATTGCTCGTTTATTGGGGTTCTTGTTCGTCTTGTTTTTATTTCATCATGCATCACCTTGCAATGCTAATCCCACCACTTGTTCGGAAACTGCTTTTCGGCACCTTTCTTCCTTGTACCATGTTCCGGCACACCGTTTCCTCAGCTACCCTCCCCGTGCCGATCCTAGTGCACATCGATCGCGCAAATTCACACATGACCCCGGGCGCATGAAAAGTTTCCCCACCGCCACCGCGTTCGGTGATATTATTTAGTGTTTTTGTTTTGCAGTCATTAAAAGAATCTGCTACACGCATTTATGGAGAAATGATTTGTCGTCAGTTTAGTAATTTAATGGTTCGGCTCATCTCGTTCGGTTCCGTGTGGCCCACACAGTGTTTCGCAAGCCATCGGGACAAATTCGTGCACTGGGTCCTCGCTAGCATCCCTTCAGCCGGTAGTGCGTTTAAAGGACGCTAGGAAAATCGCGAACCTCCTCCTTCACCGGGATAGTCCCCGGATTGGTAGTGGTGGTGGTGCACCAAATGTGCGGTTATTTGTGTATGTGTCTGTGTGACTCACTCACGGATACTGACGGGCGGACGATAAAGACACGGGAGGATTGGAACACCGGAGGGAAACGACACCCGGATAACGACCGGGTTGGTTTTTCGAATGCGCAGTACGGTTTGTACCAGCGTGTGACTATTGAAAACGGCTAACACACAAAATGCTTCTTTAATTGCCTTTTAGTGAATATTTATGATTTTCATTAAAAACGTGTATATGCGCCAGACTTAAATCACTGGACGGAGGATGTTTTAGACAATAGTATTAGCACTCGGCACTCGGTACCGGGGTAGATGTCGTGCCATGCGATGTTCATCTACAGCGTCTCCCGGCAACCCAACGGAACCGGCCTGTGGAACCACGCGCGATCCCCACGCGACAGAATATATGGATATGTTTTTGCCATCGGTGGAAACATGGGGGTGTGCGAAAAAGGGTTTCACACTCACACGTGACTGGGAATGCAGCGTTTAAAAAAAAAAACACGCGCGCGCCAAGTATATGAAGTTATTTAGGAAAGGCCATTAGTCTCGTTGCTGCCTCCGTCATCTGCGTTGAACGAGCATCTAATTCTACGGGAGCACGTTTCCTACGATTAAGCATACTTCGCTGTATAATTAGGGAATGGTGCTGTAGTTCAATAGATCCTTTTTTTTTTGGGGAAGCATAAAACCCCTTTTTATGTGAGCGTGGTGTGGAGAAAAATAACAAACGCAATGCAAAGCTGTTAATGTAAGCGTGTAGTGAAGACAATTAACAAACGCAATGCAAAGCAACAGAAAAGGAGTATCGAGTAGAGAAAACTCTATTCACCCATCACCAAATGCCACTCGTCAACATGATCATAATTCCAATTTTAGCTTCGCTTTCAAATGCGCAATAAAACAAACCCCTTTTCTGCAGTCCAGCAATGCACATTTCACCTTTTGTTAGGCCACGCACACACGCACATATATAGGGGTGATCGTTCCAGAGCTGTGGTAAAAACGGTAACAGCTGAACAACGCTTTTCCTTCGCATCGCATGATTTATGGGAAGATATTAATGCCAAAACAACACACATTTGATAGATGACTGTCAATAAAATGCATACAATTCATCATTAGTGTGCGCTGCACGGAAGGAACGCAGCCGACGCACACCCCTGCAGCAGCCATAATGACGGCACATGGACGGTCCCGAGAAAAGTCGTGGCTAATAAGAAGCGAGAGGAAATTTATTTACGTAGCACGTATAACAAATGCCTAAACGCAAACGGTTGGCGTTTTAGCTTGCGGTGCAAATCTGACGTGCGCTGCACACTGCCGTAGCTAGAGGTTCGAATTATCGAACCTAGCGCGGGGAAGAAGAACATTGCACATTGCGCTGGTAAGACTGCCATTTATTGCGATTATTACTTATTGCACCGAGCGACGACGATACAATGCCACGCAGGAGGCAGTTGTTAACGGACGCATTGTGTTCCGGGCGAGCGTGTAGGTTTCGGTTGGACGGTCGGGTCTTGGATCGTAGGTTCTGGTGCGCCCAGCTAGTCTAGCCTGCCGGGCGTGCGATCGAACGCACTCGTGTACCGTTCCGAAACATTCGACCATCCCGAAAACATGTGGCTCGATGACACAAACCCCGAACCGAACGTTTTGACGAGACGTGATTGATAAATGACAAGATTTGGCGCTCAGTTAATGCTTGTATGAAGCAATCAAACTTTTCTTTCCATGGTCCATTCGGATTTGTCGTCTCGGTTGCGTGTGTTCCCCTGTTCTTTTGGGAAAGGTAATATTTTATGTCATTGATGGTGCAATTTTTCATTACCAACCCCTGGCCGTAGAACGGGTATCGGCCGATGCTACCAATCGATTTCCCGGCGCCCGTTTGCCGGTACCGGTCTCTCGAACCCCGGAGTGATTTGAGGTAATTTTTCGACTCGTCCGACACGGGGCACCAAATTTTGGCATTCATGTAACGCGGCCACGTTGTTACATGGTGACGGCGTAAATCAAAACTGTCAGCTTGATCGAATGTATCCTTTACGCTACACATCACTGTGTGAGGAATGAAATTGCAATCCCGGGACCTTCCCGGGATCGGTTGTCACCGGTCGTGTCGGGCGCGTGTTCCTGGCAGCTTGTACTCCGTGACGGACGGAGTTAAGGACGGCAAATTCAACTCGTCTTCCGCAAAGGATAAGCCACAACCACTTGAAGCGGTGTGGCTGTGTTGCGCCTTGCGCTGTTAGTCGATACGCCAATATCCTGTCGTGCCTAGGCATCATCAATTTCTGCGCTAGCCCGAAATCCCTTCGGAAGTCTACATTTTCCAGTGACTTAACCAGGTCGACAGGTGGGCGGACAAGAGGGAGGGATTGGGAGTTATAAGAAAAGGGAAAAGTGCAGATCGTCTAGCATGGCGCGTGAGTGATTCACGGTCAATGTGCAATTTATGCTGAATGCGGGATGTTTATAATGCCATCGCAGGAGTATGCGAAACGTTCGGTGAAACGTTTGCGCCATTAATCACGATTTTGTCACAAACGTATCAGTTTTGATTGTCGCATTAGACGTACCAGTAAATTGTTGGAATAATGGGATATAAATTATAGCTGGCCGTCGTCTGCGGGCCCGGTCCGTTCTCGCAGCTCACTGGGCTACTGGGCAGAGAAAGAAATCGTACCGAAGCTGTTGTATGAAGCAGGAAGGAAGGAATGGCACAGGCAATGGTACCGGTGATTCGGGGGACCTCGGGCGCTGCTCGGTAGCGGATCGAAGGTAGCGTGTGCGGGGACGAACCTATTTCCGTGCGGCGCGTTCGATAAAGGCAGCTGGTTTATTGAGGTTTTTGATTTATGGTCGCACCATTCGGTTTAACTTTGATTTACAGATTGGCAGACAAAAGGGCCAGGTGTTGACGACGCTATGTTGATTTAATTGAATAAGTCATAAAAACGCACATTCCCTACTGCGGACTTTCTCGGACCCATCAGTCCGTTTCATATTGCGGTCAAGGTGATTAACATTTGTCCATCACCAGTAAGCGTTTAATGGATTTGTTATTGTGAAAACAATTTCACATGGCTACTGTAGGATTTATAAGACTTTTCTTTAATTTTTATAACAAACATAATACTTTAATAACGCTCTAAATAATAACTTCGTGCGTTCGTCCAGCAGTACTTACGCGATTCTAAATACTAGCTACCATAATATCGCTGGCTTACGTTCACTTTTTCTCTTCTCAAACAGTTGCCACTCCATTTCTTGCTCACTCACTTTAGAAGCCATT
This sequence comes from Anopheles maculatus, assembly GCA_002091835.1. NCBI lineage: Eukaryota > Metazoa > Arthropoda > Insecta > Diptera > Culicidae > Anopheles > Anopheles maculatus. The sequence goes on along the minus strand of KZ061728.1, from coordinate 5,051 downwards.
AATTTTCCAAAGAAAGAAGAACAGTAACAAACCGGGAAAACCCCGTGCCTTCCAAACTGTGCGTCCGAAATGAACGTGAAATCATTTCTGTAGCTTTTCCATAAATAAATACACCATCCATCACTTTCCACCGGCGAGCAATCGATACACCCGATACGCGCCCCGGTAGCTTATTTGCAAGTATATTCTAAATACTTAACGCGGAACGATTTGTTTACAACACTTCCCTCGGTCCTAAATCAGATCAGATGTTTCTAATCCATTCACGTGCTGCGTAATTCATCATCGCTGCGGCCGAGTCGTCGTCGTCGTCGCCGGCGTTGTTGAAGGTGGCGACGACTGGACGATCGGCCCCATCGGTACCCACCGGTATGAAAGCTGGGAATGTTTATCATCGGGCTGGCGTCGACCATTCCTAACAAACGGTACGGTTTGCGCCGGTTGCGGACGAGCCGGACGAGCCCGAAACGCGTGTGTGTGGCGTGGGCGAAAACTCGAATAAACACATCCCATTTTCCGGCACGCACTCACGGCCCAGCATAATAACAGCATAACAAAAGGAAAGAACGAACCCGTCAAAACATCGGGAGCGCAATATGTAAACCTTAAAATGTGTTTTCCACCACCTGCAACTGCCGCCATCCCTCATAAAGCAGTGTACGCACGGTACCCGTGGCCCGATGATGGATGGAAGTCGTAAAACAATTCTGAAGAACACACCACACAACCTGCCCGATGATACTTCGCGCAAGTGCGTCACCGTGAACAGTTGCAACATCACACGCACGGACAAGTTTTGAGTGGAAAGGTATGGCCGGATCCGCATTAGGACGGTTGATTCATTCGGCGCACAGTGCAAACTGAACAGTTGCGAGCGAGGACACACACTGTGGGCATTGCATGTGCAACGAACGACGGTATAGTGATAGTTTGTTATTTAAAATTAATGCTAGGTTATTTGATAAGCTCCTTTTCCAATAGTAGTTGGTTTAATAAGTCGAGTAAGCTTTGTAATATGTAACAACATAATACTAGGGTTATAAACTTGAACTGCACTGTCTCTCAATCAGAGGTACAACTTAAATCTGCATGTGTCTACATGTGAAGAACCCTCAACCATTCTCTTTATTCTATCAGCCCGAATATACTGCTCAGCCATTTCTTAATGACAAAACAAACCGAATGTGTTGGTTATACAGTAAAATATGTTTATCCTTCTTACCGGATTGCCTTTGTTGTAATCTTTTGTGAGCATGCTCGAACTCGATAGTTCTCCAAGAAGTTGTGAGGGATGTTCCGTTTACCCTGTTCCCGGTAGCAATGTGCAGACCAAAAGAAGCAAGGTATATGGTACAGCGTCGGGTTCAGGTCGGCTAGACATAAAGAAAACATGCTTCACGTAGTTTTCTCGCCCAATGCCCAAAAATGCCATCTTCCCGACACGAAAATCCGGCAACAACTCCGTAAGGATCGCATCTCAGGAGAGTAAAATTATTACTTAAGTCCCGCTTTTCACGGTGACATTCATCATCGCAGGATATTCGGTACAGGCTACCGTTTGTATGTCTAGTCGCTTTACAGCTCGATCATCATCCCGTTGCCTTTGCTTAATTGCGCATTGCTTTCCCTGCCCAAAACTTGCCTGCTCCTGCTGGTTGGCCCGCAGGACGCACCATACGTTTTTCGCGAAGAAAATTACAACTGTAACGTGTCGGGTGATATCCCTTCCGAGTAACGGAGCTGGCGCCCAGCCGGCCTTTATTTAAAAATAATTTTTAATTTACCAACCGTATCAAAAGCAGTTAGAGGTGAATTATTACCGTTTTTGTCTTTTTTTTTATTATATCGGGTGGATCGGAAGTTTTTGGAAGGGACATGGTACCTAGCTAGGCTGCAATGCATTCTCGTATTCAGTCTCGATCGTTTTCGTGTTGCCATCGTTGCCTGCCGGATTACGGTTGGTTTAGTTGCGTTAATTCCCTGTCCTTTTTTTTTT
>KZ061727.1:317514-394383 GCA_002091835.1 Anopheles maculatus | reverse complement strand
ATCATCAACCATCCTGGTGGATCCTTTCATTGTCAGCAAAAACTGTGTCACTGGTGCAGCGCAGTTCATTATCATACCGCAGTCACACCAAATGCGATCAAACGCTGTCGCGTAGCGTGACACTGGATGGTCTTCAACAATGACGCTTCCGGCCACGGCAAGCAAGCGCCACATGAATATGGTGATGATGGTGTTGGAAGCAGCGGAACCAATTCCAGACACTACCCATCCCGAAAGATGTACAAACGCCTCCCACTCATCAAACTAGAGCGTATGCTAATGCTAAACTCAGCGCCCGAAGCTGTTTGCAGTGACCACAGGTCGATGATTGAATTTGTTGCGCCTGAGATGTAGGCAATGGCTGGGAAAACTTATCCATTCCCGTAGCTTCACGGTTCGTGCCCGTTTTCCCATGGATTGAGATTGAAATAAATTGCTTTGCCGGGTGTACCGGGGGTCAAAAGGAGTGTGCGGGAAGCCACCGTGCAGCCAGAGGTTGCGAGCATAATTTATCTGGATGACCATTAAACCTCACCGGCCATCCCATCCCGGGTCCGGAGCATTCGGTTGTTTTGTGCGAATGAATTAAGAGTGAAGTTAATTAAAGCGTATTAAAAATCATGACCACCGAAAAGTTCGACAAACACTATCACCATCAGTGAGTTGTGGTAGGGTGATGCCATACCCTTGTGTGCGTGAGTGTGTGTTTGTTGACGGGTTGTCGTGCGGCACGGAGAGTGTGGTAGCTTCGCAAAAATAAATTTAATGCATATGAATAAGAAACGAAATAAAATTTATTAAAATTGTATAACGAAGTTTCAGCGAGTTCGTTCGTTCGCCTTTCGCTTCTTCTACCCCAGCCCGGCCACAGGACCGCCGCACCAAGCCACAGGCTCTTTAACACTTCTGGTGCGCTCTGTTTTATTTTGCACGTGTCTGCGAACGAACCACATACGTATGCATGTTTTTGCTTCGCTCTCGGAACGGTGTTCATAATGATCGAAACATTACGCCGGCCGTTTTCGCAACCCATCCCATCCCCAGGTACGGTTCCCGGTTGGTTTACTTGTGTCGTGGTGCTGGTGGTAGTTTATTTTATGCAATTGTACTGTGCATCTTGCAGTGGAGAAGCGCGCATAGGATGGTGGAGCGCGGTGATACTACAATGTCTACCGTGGAAAACGCTTTCCCGAAATGACAAGAACAAAGTAGGCCTGTGGATGCTGCCGGAACAAGCGGCGTACGAAATGAATGTCAGAGCACACTATGCGCTCTAAGAAAGCTGTCAAAGGCAGAAGCTTTGCCTGCTGTTCTGCATGCTTTAATTAGAGCTAATTAATGATCATGTGTTTTAATTATCTGGGAAGAATTTGCAACCTGAAAATTGAAAAAGAAGATTAAACTGAAGCAGTTGCTAGTGCAAAATGTATCATTATTGTTGATAAAGACCATATTTGTTATAATAAGACATATTAATATTTGTTATTGGAACTCCCTAAGAAAAGCGGGAGCAATAATCCGTTTAGCTCCTGTTATTCAAAAGATTTATGGTATACAGCGAAAATCAAATAAATTTGTTAACTTAAAAGCTAAGATCAATCTGTAATATGTAACGCTTGATAACGCTTTGAGCGCTGGAAAATAACGTTTTGAAGTTCTTTTCAAGAGATTCTTTGGAAGAATAATATTTTAGTTTTCTGTTGCTTTATCAGTCTAGACTTTATGCTAAATATGTTTAAAATTCACATCAAAATTCAACTATTTAACTTAACTTTGACATTTACAGAACCGTAATAATTTTCGTCAATAGTTTTATTTTCTTTTATTTTGGTTTTCGGTGAGTGGCTACGTCCTTAACGAATGTTTTTGTGTCGTCATAAAAAAAATGAACTTAATTTTAATAGAATTTTAGATCCTATAGGTCCTATAGATCCTATAGATCCTTTAATAGGAAATAGATCCTATCATTGGAACAATCAAGAAATCGATTTTTTTTCCAATTTTTGCATTGTGATGACAGCATGACCAAATGATGTAAGACAATAAAATAAATAGTGACAGTAACAATATTGTTCAATTCAGTCCATACAAACTATTGTTTAATCATGAAAGTATCATAAAACTACCGACAAGAAGAAATATATGGGATAATAAATCAATTTCCACCAAATTCTATAAATAAATTGAAATGATTTATTCTACCAAACTTCGTTTTCGTTTAAATTCATTAAACTGATGTTCAATTCCACGAGCCATTCCGAAAAAAACCACTAAAATATAAATCTCTTCTTGGTAAGAACAGCAAATAGGACAAAACGTCAGGTTGTTATTGAATTGAGAGCTCTTTTTCTGGGAACTTCAAAGCAAGGTGTAGTTCAACCGCCACCATAAGTTAATTAACCTGCCTAACTAACTTTTGCCCACGATTTAAACACATTTTCCTTCCTAAAAAAAGAGGATTTTCCTTGCAAATACTAACGCCCAATGTCGTTAATAGACTTTTCTCCAAAAAGCAGGGTGCTACCAAACACTGAATATAATTCAATTTACACCAATTGAGATGTACCGAAGGCGAACAGATTGTACCATGGTCCACAACTTCGCACCTCACCAGCACGCGCTGATTACGAGCACTGGCAATGCTGCCGGCCGGAAGATGGTCACGGTACGACACCTCATCACTGCCCGACCACTAAAATAAGCCGGATTACGCGAGCCCGCGCACACAAATCCCCTGTTGCGCTTTCATAATTTCAACGACAAGGGCACGGATCAGTGACACTTGCATGGCGTCCGGGGTACCTCGAGGCCGTGACGTCAGGTGTGTGACTTCCGCAACGGGAAAAGCAACTGACCCAGTGGGTTGCCGTATGCCGTCCACCGTGCTCGATGTTCGACGTTCGCAAAACAGCACCCCACAGCCTTTAAACGGGCGCCCGCGATTAAGCGCTGAACATGGTTTAATCAATTTTAATCAAAATCCGACGATTAATAATCTACGCTCTCTAATCTGTGTGTGTGTGTGTGGCTGCGGAGTCCGGGAGATCCGAACGTTAGACGTGCCGCCCTGCAAGAAGATTTGAGCGCACGTTGTTTGGATTTTTTTGTTTTTGCTTTGTTTTGACAGTTTTTGTCTGAATGCTTCCCGTACTGATAGCGGGGAGTTATAGGAAAAAAAGGTATTTTTAAAATAGATTAAACAGTTTGTGCGGCTAGAAATGGAAAAGAACGGGGAAGCATGTGTGTTATTCCCCATCAGGAAGCATAGTTTTCAGTACATGGATAGAGTAAAAGTGTTTGTTTTAAATGAAAAAAACCCGGAAAGATTATAAAACTGTTTAGACGTCTCAGAATGCTTAGTAGCACACACATAATGCATTAGTTTATAGCATGATCTAGATTAAGGCGCACTGCATTATGGCATGACTTTTATACTGAGAATGTAATGTTTGGCTCTCAATTGTATGTATGGAAGCATAAGTACCCTTCATAGCATACTGTTTTTAGACAATCTTGCATAGAAAGAAGCTATTTAACTTTCCCTAACTTTAACCTTTTTTAATATTTCTTTTAATTATTTCTGGTCTTTTCATTCTAATATTTTCACGTTGGATGTCACAAGACTATTCTACGAAATATTGATTAAACGGTAATTCATTACATTGGTTTATAAGGTAGCTGAATGTTTTATTAAATTTAAAAAAATGTGATAAATAATTAATAAATAAACAAGAATTAGTTTTAAATGCTTGTTTTTATTCAATTAGATATTGCTTAAACATTAAATACCAACATAGCTGTTCTTCATTGATAAAAGCAATATTAAATTATGAAACTTTACTAGCATACATGAGTTTTTATTATTTTAAAACCCTTTTTTCCTAAATCTGAAAGATAAGATAAACAAGCAGTATTCTAGTTAAATATATAACTGGAAAATAAAAATAAAACAAATAAATAATGAAAGCAACACTAATCTTCTTTGAAAAAATAAAAATGAGGAAGAGTCATTTGAATACACAATAATAAACTAACAAATATGAACGATAACCAATCTGCAAAAAGCTTAGTTAGATAAGCCAAATTTAGATAAAAACAAGATGAACAACTTATGACGAGTAAGTAGCTTAGTTAAATCCGCAAGATAGTTAAATAAAATACATCAATAATAAATTAACAGTATTACCAAGTACTATTAACCAAAGTATTGTAAATGTGACATAGCAATTCATTAGAAGAACCTATCATCTAACGATCTATTTTAATACTCCCTTCTAGTGCCATTATCGTTTCTTTTTTCATTACACTTTTCAGACACTCTGAAACGATGCCTGGCTCTGCGTATTACTTCCTACCAAGAACTTGGTCCCGCCAAATTGCGATGAGAAACCACCAAAAACCCAGCATCAACCTTGAGGATGCATACAACCAGGTTCCGGTAAACTATCACACCCACCGAACAGCCTGCAACAAGGATAATCAAAGCCTTCCTCAAAATCTTCCCGCAAGGTTAGTGGGTGGCGCCGGGTGGAAAGGGAGAAGAAGGATGCGGAGCAAGATTGCACAAATCTGACGATGAGCGAAATTGACAGCGAGATCCTTTTTCCCCGGTAAAACGCCACCCGGAACAACAGTGTGACAATTTCAGACAACCATCACAGGGCTTACCGCACGTTTCCCGCAAAAACCGGGGAGAGGCGCCGACAGGGGGTTGCGACGGTAGGTGGGAATTTCCGTGGGAAACACACTGCAATTTCCCGCCCCAGCCGATGTACGAACCTAAAGTTTCCGAAAGCGGAAACCTTCCCGAACCGGCCACGAAAGGATGCTGTCTGCCGATGTCAACGGCGAGATCGGATGCACGACGACGATGAAACACGAGCGAACAACCAAAACAATCCACCCGAACCACGACGACGACGACCACGACTAGCGCTAGTGATGCAGCGCTCTTACACTGATACGAACCAGACCCTCACGTTCCAGTGTTGCCGTTCGGTTCCGGTGAAGATTGAACGTCGAGCAGGGTTTAGTCGTTTTCAGAGCTCTCGCGCGAGCAGCTGTTGAGTTGGAAAACAAGCAAATCCACTTCGTTGAGTTCGCGGTCGAACCCGTGCAAGCGAAAAGTGGAAACGAATATCGTTGTTTGGCGGGAAAGTTGTACTAGCACGTTGCACGTGTTACCAGTGTGCCGAGGTGTTTGAATTGGCGAGAGAAAGCAACCGTTACGAAGAACGAAACGTGTAGATTTTGTTTTCCGGTTTGCTGTTTAGCAAAATTTAAAGCCTCGTGTGTAAAAATTTCTTGCCATCGAAATTGATTGCCTTCGAGCACGTGTTTATTGAAGCGCTTCTAGTAGTGGTCATAAATTTATTCACAATCCAGTGCACCCCAGTGCTAGGTCCCTTCCAATCTCGCGTACACTAGCAATATCCTTAATTGGACGTTTTGACCATTAAACCGCAATAAATTCGTGCAACAACTAGTGCCGAACGTAATTAAGCGTACGGTTTTGGGGGACTTGCCACCGGTAGCCGCGGGACTCTATCCACGGTGTGTAGATTCTCGCTTCGCATGTAAGGACATTATATCCACAAGAACTGTAGTAGCCTCGTATCGCAAGTGCAAGATCTACCAACGCCCGAATGCGGAGTGTACAAGTTCCAAGAAAAGAAAAGGTTACCAAGTGCGGGAAGTGATTATCATTTGCGAGTGAGTGAGCGTATTGCTGTTGAATCCGCGTGCAACCGGGTGTAACGTACGACTTAGAACCGGAACCCGGCTCTTCTTAAGTGGTTCGTCGTGTGGAGAAGAAAATTAGTTCATCGCATCGTTTACCTATCGATCGTGTTGAGTGGCGTTGATCGTGTTGCAGCTGGTGTTTCATCCGTGGTACCTTTCGGACCGGTTCTGGAGGCTTGCTGCTTGGTCAAGGTGCAGGTACGTACAGAAGGCGCCTACCCATGTAATGCATTCCCGACGGCCTTGTGCAGGGTGCGATCCGATCACTGACACGGTGATGTGACGGTGATTGTTTCGTTGGTTTTTTGTTCGAGAGCGCGTGTGTGTATGATCGAAGGCTTTGATAGGGACCGTACGATAAAGTACTTGCTGTACGGTAGTTGCAGTCTGCAAGAAACGAGTTATGGAGTTGACTAGGTTGCAAGTATGGAAGCGGCCACCATAGAATGCATTTTTTTAAAGCAGCTACGTAACCTTGATTGCCTTCACGGGTAGGGCTGCTTTCAAGAATGGATATCTGGTCATCAGTAGATCATGGTGTGCTCGGTATGGAGCAAGTTTTTTTTATATGTTTTGTACGATGCACTAGATCTTCAATAGCAAATGAATTCTGTTGATTGATAACTTACTTAAAATATGTAGGATGATTGTTTCGATTTTGAATGATAGTGTTGTCATTTTGTTCTTCTTGCAACAAAGTAGTTTACCTTTGAGCTTTCGAGTTTTCCATTCTTTCATATTTCGTTCAATTTTTTTTATTATGTGTATGTAATTTCATTTGAATTGATATGTCATTTTATTTGAATATGTCTAGAAAACGCCTTGCTTTTTATTTTATATTTATTTTATAACTATGTTTTATTGTTTTAGTTTGTTGTTTTATAAATTAATAAAAATAATTTTTTTTAGTAATTTCTTTTATTTTGTCTCAAGATTCTTTTTTATTTATTCCTAAATGACATTCCTTTATTTATTCCTTTTTTTTATTCATTTACGCCATATTGTTTGGTATATTTTATACAGTTTTACTTAATATTAACTAATTTTTATATTTTTTTATCAGCATATTTTAAATTATGCATTACCTACATACTTTTATAATGAGTATGTTTCATGTTTATTAATCTTTTATATTAGGCAATGCAAATTATTGTTTAAATACTTTGATTTTTCTAATTAAAAATTTATATCCTATATTTTTAAAAGTAGAAATAAAAACTCTCTATATGAGCTTAGGTAAACAAATTTTCTGAACACAATAACACCCTAAACAAGCACATTTGCTGTGTGTAAAATATTATTTTTTATTTGTTTATTCTTAATTTTCCTTACTTTACAACATTCCTTTATTAGAGCAAATAAGCACATGATTTAAAAAGTTAATGAGGAATTAGTATTAGCTTCTTGCTTTGCAAAAATGAAATTATAGGTAATGTGTTTATTAGTTTATTTATATACTTACGTTATCTGATATAACTTACCTACATGACGGTTAAGAGTTCAAACATATTAGAATAATTTAGGGATCATCAGTGTAATAAGGTCTTAAGCAAATTTATACCTCATTAGCCGTTATATTCATATCAACTAAATGTTGAGAAAAAACTGAGACAACAGTTTGGTCTGCTATGTCAACATTTAGTTTTAGTAATTTAGTATTAATATGTACCAATTTACATTACTCTCTTTAAAACATTCTCAAGAAAAAGGTTAATAATATGATTTTAAGTAAGTTAAAGCTCAAAACAAATCAAATACGCTTAAAGCTGATTTGAGTAAATTCTCCAACAAAATTTGTCCATTGATACAGATTCAAACCTGTATCCTTCACAATTAGTAATCGCTTCAAATAGTTCAATTTCGCGTTAACAAACAAAACCAAATGCCTTTCCTCATTAAATAAACACAAAATTTCCGCCATTACTTTCTGCCAACCATTGCACACCGTGACTTTGTGTAGCGTTTGATTATTTCACCTTAATTTGGCTAATTACTAAAAATGTCTGCACCTGTCATCCTTCACTCCACTGTTTCACGGTTCCACTTCAAATAATGACCAGAATTGCACCAGCATCACCAGCTGGTGACGCTCACAACGGGCCGCATCAGGGTTCGGTAAGCGACGGCACGATGGATCGCGGCTTCAAGCTTCAATTGGAAAATTGGTGCCCGATTTGCCGAGAGAGTTTTCGTGCCCAAGGTGGTAAAGAGTTGCAAAGTTTCTCTACTTTTTCCTATTCCCCCATCCGGTGTGCCGGTTCGGTGTGCGAAAGTTTGGTGACTTTTGGAGCTTGCGAGACACACACATACACACAGACCAAGAACGACGACGATGACGGCTGATGTCGATCAATTAAGTAAAGATCTGTCACGACACGTAGCGAGGAGTGTTGCGAAGCTTCTGGCGCGAATTTTCGGGCACTGTCTCTTCCAATTTAAAACCTCGTGCCCGTATCGGCGTGCTTTACCGTTGCAAACGTTGCAAAGATGTGACCGAACATCGAACATCGAATCACACGTACCGTTTGCATTTAATTAAACCACCACCGTCAACCACCATTCAATGGACGCCGAAAATGGCCAACGGCTAGATCGAAAACAGGATTCTGCATTCGCGAAAGACTTGCGAGCAGCCCTTTTTATTTCGTTTGCGAGACGATTGTTTAGCTACCAATTTGGCAGGACCTGCATTCTGCACCTCTATTGGCACACACTCGACACACTTGCCACCCGGAAGCAGTTAGCAAACGGGGTCGATTTTTCCACCGAGTGACACAAGTGTGCACTTGTGTTTGTTTCTGGGCAACATCCCGTACGGGAAGAGATTTAATTGAATCAGACTTTTGCCCACGGTAGACATCTTTCCCGGTGGGTCAGTCGAGTTTGTTCGGTGAGCTCGCAGCGCATCATCTAATATGAATCGCGTGAAATGTATTGCCGACACACACACACTGCAAATGCCGCAAAGACGCACGCGAAAGCGAATAAAGGCAAAGTGAATTATCTAAAAGCCTGGCCTAGAATGGTTTGCTCCGTCGAGGGAAACGTGGATGCATGTGTGCCGTGCTGTTGTCATACAGTCGAGCGACGGGAGATCAAGTCTACAAACAAGATGCGACACCGTCATGCACAGTTGAACAGTTTCACATATACCTTTTTGTGTTGTTTTGTGTATTTTATTTCCTGCACACAGGGTGCACCAAAACCAAAAGCTCACCATGCTCACGAATCGCGACTGGAGCAACCGTTTTGGGCCGTGCCTGTCAGTCTGCACTTGCAAACGGTGCGAATATCGGAAAACTGTGCGCCAGATGTTCGCTTCCGTTTTTAGCAAAGTAAGCCAATAGAAAAGATCGGGAAAAAACTCACATCTACGGAACACTCTTCAGACAGCAGACATTTAGCATGATTTTTCAATCTCCATATGTATCAGGCCAGCGTATAACACAAACTGTTATACACCATTATCTTCACCGGGTTGGCGTTCGCTTTCCCGGCTGCGAGAAGTCACGCTTGCTTGCTGTCTTATTGCCCGGTTTTCTTTGCATTATGTAGTGTAACGTTCGTTTTCCACGGCGTCAATTGCAATGCAAACAAACGGCAACTGCACCATGCTAAGCGGTCCGAAAAACTCGTATCAGCTGGCACAAACTATTTTGGAACGGTTTTTACAACGCCAGTGTTCATCGTTCTTTCGTTGAATTGATTCGGGTTTGGGAGGGAGCCAGATTATCCAGTCTCTTACAGCACAAACACACACCCACCGTACCAAACCGCCATTACCGGGTGAGAAAAGCTGCTCCAGAAGTGCATTACGTGTTTCCGACTAGAGAATTTGATTTTGACTTGGATGTTCGTGGGCATTCCGATTCAATTGACCGTGTGTTCATCTTGAACAGTTTGGCAGGAGATACTCGAACGTCAAAAATCACGTTGCCACATTACTAAAACGACAAGCACTTTGAGGGATCCGTCTTCCAGCAGTGTAAGATTTGCCCGATCAAAAATATAACAAACAGATGCGAACGTGTCATGTTTGTTCAATGAATGTAACACGGTTGAAAAGTGACATCGTTTGTTAGCTTTCAAGGTTACAGGCTGCATTCAGTTGCTTTCCTATTTTTAGCAATCGCTTTTATTCATTGTTGCACCGGCACTAACTGGAACATTCGTCGTTCTGGTTGCCATCAATCCCCATTTCGCATTGAAAAGGGTTTTATCGGTGTAAAAATTACAATTTAATAAAACCTCCATTATGATGGCACGTAAGAAGATTTACGGGGCTGCCTGGTAGCATCAATTACAGACGATTTCAGGTGAACACAAGGTTTCCTATTAAAATGCAACAAATAAAAAAAAAACCCCACGCATTGCATACATTCGGGCGCCCGAAACCGAAGCACGTTAAATGTTCGATTGTTCTTCTGCGCTTTTGAGTTGTTTTATTTTTTCGGGGAACAAGGACAACACATACACATAGAATGCCTGTCCGGGCCGTACCTTTCCACTAAATTGAGCGATTTCCAATTCTGCCTTACCGTACCCCGGAGTACTGTCGGGTTACTGTCAGTGCAGTGCAAATGATGCTTTCCCTTCGCCACAATAATTACTGAGCGTTGCTGTTGTTGTTGCTGCTGTGGCCGACCTTGTGGTGGTGTGCATATCATTCTCTGATTCGGGGGAGGGGGAACGCTACAAATAGGAAGACAGGTTGTGTTAAGCCCTCCTGCCGTATAAAACCCACCAACCTGGATGTTAAAGACCGGCACAAAAAGTGGGCGCCTCGTTTACGAATTCATTTATCAGAATGAATATTAATTGCTTCATTCGGCAACGCGTGCCATCCTCTTGCACAACCACCGGAGGCATCCTGGTTCAAGGGTTTGGCGCGTTTTGGTGAATTGCCCGCTGTGCCCGGAGAATGCTTCGCAAGAAGCGTTCGCTTTTCCAGAAGGTTGGCCGGGTAGATAAATATGTTGCGTGCGATTTATTTTCACTGTTTTCGATCCACCATTCGATCAGCAAGTCAAAAAGTCACTCACTGCTTCCCCGGCAGTGGGCAGAGGGATTGGAATAAAAAACAAAACGAAAGGAAAACATCCAGATAACATTACACCTAGCCGGTGGAAGCGGAGGTCACTTTACAACACGCTTAACCTTGTGCCGGGGTTCCCCGTAGCATGATTGTTCCAATTACTGTCCACTGGATCAACCTGGATTCGTTGTACCAGCGGGTGTGTGCACCAGAAACCGCACGATGGATCGATGAAAAATGTTTAATTGAACAGTTTCCATTTATCATGCGCTTTTTTGCCTCCGGGCGCGTTGCATGCCGTACGAGATAGGATGGGAATGGGTGGAAAATTTTGCGAAAGCTTGGTCGCTGTCTGGTTGAAGTTCAAATATGAACAATAGGGGTGTGCTGTACGATTGCTATTAAAGTGTGCATGTATATGCAATTTCTAGGTTTTTCCTGCATCAGTTGATGAGTAGTAATTTGTTTTCTAGGATAATGAAAATTTGGTAAAATACTGTGATGTTACTATGAACATATAAGCAATGCCAAGAGTATTGCCATATTTAATTAGTTTTGAGGAAAGCCTTTTCATTGCATACTACCAGGCATTAATTATGGAATCGCTAGACCCAAGAGCAAATGAATGCAATGATAGTTCAAGTTAATAGGAAGATTTAAATATGGAAATGCACAACTGAACTGTCTCAATTAAAATTAACACACAAATTTTCCTAGCTTCTTGGTAACAGCCACTTAAAGTTAACCTGTACACAGCGCAGTGAGGTTTTTTGAGCAAATCTCGGTATAAAACTACTTTTATAGTGTTGTATAAAATTTTCCAGTGTTCGAAAATAGACATCTGTTTATAACTTTTGGATATTTTTACATTATAATTTAAAACAAAATTATACAGTAATAAGCGCTGGATGTTACTTCAAAATTTGAGTTTGAATTTTCAGTTTAAAAATTTGAGAAAATTCTACTATATTTTGAATTCTTTCTAAAACACATACTTCTTTGATTATAATGGATATATCTTTCATGTATGTTGATCACATCTTACCGCAACTTTGTGACAGTTTTATGAATTTAGAATGATTTTTTGCTAAATTTAATATCTAAAAAAAGGCGTCCCAAAGCAGCTAATATCTTCTCCATACTGTAGTAAACACATAACACATAATACTTAAGCAATTTTAAAATGTTCTTAGGGAAGACTAAACTTCAACTTCGAGTGATTGTAGAAAGATTTTTAACGACTCTCATTATACCTTCCTTATTTTAAATAATTTATATTAAATTTCTTTTCCAAATGCTATTTTACATAAAATTAGAGAGAATTTCATTTGAAGCATGAAGTATATTGTTAAAAAAAAGGTGAAATAAATAATTCTATTTTCACCAGATATTTTTAAATATTTGGCAAGTGTTACCTCGAGTCTCTTGCAAACGCTTCAGCAATCATTTCCATATTGACACTCCAATTCTACTTGATCATATTCCTCTTCAACTTAAGCAGAGCAGAGCATTTTTTTTATTTCGTAGCTACAGCCAGACCGAGTATCTTAATACTATTCTTAAATCTAACATGTGAATTTCATGTAACTTATATACTATTTTGTGAGACATTTCCTTCTCCTGCCGTTGACGTGCACCTTATCTCGGGTGGGCTTGGTAGTAATAGCTGCCAGATGGGTGTTGGGTCCTCCACTCCTTGGAGCTTGGCTGGAATTTGCGGATGCTCCCCATCATTTTTATGGTTGACCTCCACACCGATTTCTACGGTTACTGATTCTTCTCAGAAACTCTGCACAACTAGATACAAGATATCCTTACCGATTCGTATTTCTTTTAGTTAAAGTGTCAAATATTTCTTGTACTTTTAAAACAACTAGTATTAAGTTCTGTTTCAACCACAGTTCGGAAATCGTACTGGCTGTTGACCTGCCATCGTAATATTATCCTTTAAAGATTCTCTTGACGTTTATTGCCCCACAAAAAGACACTGCAAAAATAGCAATCAAAGTGTCTGCCTTGGAGCAGTCACACCAAAAAAGTCTTAAAATTCCATTTCCAGCTGCATTACAGCACCGCTTAACACTAATTAAATCTCGCAGATGTTTGAACGGGCCAGCCAGTACACGGCAAAGGATTTGCATTTTTGTTTTTTCCTCGGTTGCAGTCAGTAAGGCTTGTACACTGCTGCCACATTCATTCTCGAGGAGAAGGCAAACCAGTTCTCCTGCCGAGAAGGACTGAATTTTTTTTTTATTACAATACTTTTCTCCTAATTAGTCACACCGTTCGCAACACTCGACTCGACTACGAGCAACTGGAAAAGTTTAACTTCAGCAAGGAAAAGCGTCAAAAATGTACAGTAACTTTCAGCCCCGCAAACGGTTCAGATTCGTTTGATACAAACCACTGTGCTTCTTATCGCCCGCAAAGCTCAATATGGTGTGTTTTATTCTATCCAGAGCTGTGCTTCAGCTCCTTTCTATCCCCATTTCTTTCCTTCGGTATGCCACTAGCCCGATATCGCTTCACAACCTTCGGAACGATTGGCTTACTCGGGTGCAGTTTTTCTTCTTGCGTCTTGCGGTATTCTCACGAGCCAAAGCTGTTTCTTTTCAGTCGCGCACCCGTAACGACGGTGGAGTGTGAAAATTGAAAATTAAAACTAGCATTAAAATAATATTATTAAATTATAATCATGCTACCGAGAATCGGAAAAGAATGCAGTCTTGCCGGGTTGCTAAGGAAGCTAAGCGGCAAAGCTAGAATGGGAAGGAATCGTAAAATGATTATACATCACGTCTTGCGCTTTTTTCTCGTTCGTCTTGTATTCCCCATTTTCTTACAGAACACTTACATTTTCCCTGTTCCTTTTTTTCTTGCAGGGCTGGAAACTAATTTTCACAACTAAAATTCAAAAGTGGGAGTTTAGTTTGGAAAGTGGGCAAAAAAGGGGGAAAAAAGGACGCTTATAAATCTGATATTACTTCTTGCCTCTTCTTTGCGGCTCAGTTGCGCTACTTCCTGTAGCTGATGAATTGTAAATCGTGGAAAAATTCTTACCATAACCCAACGTAGCCACCGATCGTTATCGTGGCCCGCGTGTCGAATAATCCCGATGCCAATCCCGTAATGGATGGTTAGAAGAGTAATCATAAGCATTATTCCCACCGAGCTAGCAGTGGATGGGGCTAGGACTCTTGTCCAGTTGCGGGAATTAAATTATAACTTTATTTGCCTTTCTCTTCGCATTATCTCATGGACCTTTTCCGTTGGTTTTCTCGTACCGCCAGCGCTTTGGATTCGTCTCCAATTGCCATCTGTTAAATGGTGGAAAGTATCTTTCACTCGGCTGAACGATGCAATGAAGATGGGGCAGGGTGGTAGTTTTCACAAAGGAAAGACAAAGATTTTCCACATGAATCGCTGGTTTCACTCTAACATCCCAACCGGAGCAGAAATGAGCAGAAATTGGAAAAGAAATTCACGATGGAAAATTAAAACTCCACGCAAAAAAAAACCCGGAGTTGTGAAGCTTACAGAAAGAAAGCGAAAGAAACCGAAAGAAAAGCAAAAAAACCACCACACGCCAATAAGAATGCCACACAATGTACCCTTGTCCGGAGATCCCTTTTTAAATTGGACGCTCGACCAGCTGTGTGCCAGCGGAACTGAGCAGTGAAATTAGCAAATGAGTTACACACTTTTTGCGCCGTGGTCGGATGGCCGGATGGCGAGTGTAGAAGTGGCGAAAGTAATAATTGGAATGGGAAGGCAAGGAATACACAAGCTTGATTCGGTTTTCCTTTTCCTATTTTTTCGTAAGGAACCGGAGAAGAGCAAAGTTGTTAAACCGATAAAGGTTGGTCAACTGAATTGATGGGGATGAAATTTGAAACCCACAGAAAGGGTCATCTTGCGAAAAAGGGTTAATAATGTAACAATGGCAAGGGCAGAAGATGTTTCAGGTCGGTCAAATGGGATTGATGACAGAGTTCTCGCGTATGTTACTTGACACCTGTAGGTCGAGTTTGTTTTTATTGTGATTTGTAGACCAAATTGGAATTAGAAAATTCTGATTTTGATTTTAATAATTTTACACCAACTGTTGTATTTTCTTGTTATAGTTAGTATTTTCCATATTATCCCTATTCGGAAGTTGTAAAATGTTTAAACGTTTTGTAATTTCACCTAGGCAAAGGCTCAACGCGAAAGATGTTGTTAAATTGCATATCTTTAGGCGTTTTTATTTGAGTAAATTAGCCACTAGACATTCGTTTTGGGGATATTTTCTCCACGTGCTTTAATCCATATTTGTACAAAGCTTTATGTTGTACAAACTATTTTCCTTTCCATTATTACACCCCTCAAACAGACAAACATTATTAAGCTCTTTAAACCCCTTTAAGAACTTCCGTCTAAACAATTACACCCAACCAAGACTGGAACAAACAAAACGCCAAACTTTCGCAACACAACGCAATCTTACTCTTCCCGGCTTACACCACAATATGAGTCTATTTCGTTGTTTAAGCACTCCCAAGCACCGCACGGTCCTCGGTGCAATATCACAAACTCCTCCAACCATGCACGAACGTTCCCCTTTTGAGCGTCACGAAACCGGTACGCGGTGCCAAACATAACCGCAAACTTTGCCCCGAAAAACTACCACGAAACATTGAAACTTTACGATCCGCGAAGGCAACCTCTCTCGAGACATCGACATCGTTCCGGTGGGAATTGGCAAGACACGGCGCAGCTCTTATTTCCTTCTGACATGCCAAACGCAAACGGTGGCCCCGGAAGCCTGGAACAATGAACCTGTGCCCTCCGACCAAAATCCTGTACAAAATCGGAAAGCTTCCTGCGTTCGGCGAGCTTTGAACCTGTGCGGATGCTGGTGGAAAGTTTCGAATGCAGAATAGTAGTAATATACACGAACGGTTCAGTTCGCCAGGGTTTCGCCTAGTAGATGTAAGATTTTAATTGCTTTGCTTTACACCTGATAGCCATTGAGCTGAGGCAAAGTTGCGATATTAATAACGCGATATGGTGGTATCATTCATTGGGGCACCGTAATGGCACCTGAAGAGATGGAGAACAAAAATCTAGCCCTACCAGATCTTGAAGGACGTCGTGTTGAACAAAAAAATCTTGATCGGAAGTTAGAAAGAGCGCGATTTTAGTTCCCAACATCTCTAGTGGTATAAAACTTAAACTCATAGAGATAAAAGAGGAAAACGGAGATGAAAATTAATGGAAAAAAGACAGATTCTCCCCATTGATTTTGTGTTAGCGTGGCTCTTTCAATTGACGGACGAGGCTATTGGGACACTGGTAATAATATTCAAAGAATGTTTTGAAAGGGAAGAAAAGCAGTTTATATATTTTTTGTACCAGTAGTTGCTAAGAATTCCGGTTTTTATTTCTTCCAAACACGCTTTATGCTGCTTCTGATGGCTAAGGTGCATCTTGTGTTTTTTTTTTGCAGTATCTCGATTCTCTACAGACAGACGGACGGACAAAGATTAAGATTACAGAAAAGGAGAGGCAAGAATCTTTGTAGAAAACAGGAACTCTCGAGTCAGCTGATTTTTCAACGTGCACTTGCACGCTTTTGATGATAACAACATCTGCCCTGATCTAAGAGCTGTTTGTAGTGCATCGTTGATTGCTTGGTTTATATTCTTTTTAAGAGAACTTAGGTTGGTTTAATTATCGAATTACATTTTGAATTGACAGCTAAGCTACTGTCAAATTGTCGATAAACTGGGAAAACTATCAAATTTGGATTAATGCTGCATACACAAAGTTTGACAGTTCTCCCATGCTTACTCTGACAGACCACCGTTCAAAGTGCTTTCCTCGTCCACGAACCTGATAGTTTCTTTAGTTTCTTTTTACTATATTCTCTATAGAATAGATTCAGATTATCCAAGACTTAGCTCCCTTAACTTAATCTCAGAAGGTGACTTAAGCCAAACTTCCGAGCGAAACAATGGACCAAGTATCAGTTTCTTAGGAAAGTCATCGCAGACATCGCGTTCGCTTTATGCTGCCGACTTTTGCAACTCTGACTTCCGCAACGGCCAGGGAAACGGTCCCCACCTCCAACGAGGATGGGACATGATTCAGAATTACAGCCAGTTCACGTCCAAGTTTTCAATTTATTATGAATAAAATTAAATCAGTACACTGTTTATCAAAAAGTTCGTCCCCGGTGGCCGCTTACCAACCCGGTGTAGAATGCGGCGTAGAAACATTCGATAGGTCGTCAAAAAGAACTCCAACCCGTGTACGATGGGAAAGTTTTCGGTATTGTTTTCCACAACTTCTACGCCAGCTAAGCGAACGTTATCTTGTAGTTGTTTGCGGGGTTTTTTTTTCTACTGGCCCCTAATGAAATCTTCAATAGTTCGTTCTAGCGACGAGAAGCAAGAACTTGAGCAGTAGAGCTATCGATGCTTTCCGATGCGCTAAAGAATAGCTGTATTGACAAAACGGATATATTAAACCGGAGTTGAGAGAAGGCTTAATGAAGGTTCTCCCTGTATATCCTGCCCTCCATCGTGGTGCCTTCCCTGGGATGGTGCATATCCTCCACAAAAACCGTCGAGGCGTACAAGTTGAACATTACGAGGATGAATGCTAGTTTGGAACGGTTCGGATGGTGGAAACTTCGTCGATTCCCTTCATTAACTGGGAAAGTTTTGGAGCAAGGCAGCTTGCCTTTTAAATTTCCTCGAACGCAACACGCCAAACAGTGGGTTGAACCTACAGTGGCCTAGAGAGTGTTTCCGAGTTCATAATGGAAGGGTAAAGTTTTTGTTAAATGTTGTCATTTAAGCATAATAGTTTAGTTTTATTTTTGACAGCCCTCTCATTAGCCAACCGCACCCCGGAACAAAAAACTCCCCAAACTCGCACCACCATTTGGTAGCGGTGGCACGTTATCACCCTTGTACTATGGACCTCGAACTTTCGGTTCCGAAAGCGAAAAACCACATGCTAAACGCCACCGGTCGCGTCTTTCGCTCCGTTGCAAGGTTCAAAGGTTTGGCTGAACTTAAAACGAAAGCGCCGGGAATGTTCCAAGACGAATTTCTGGGGAATCTACATGATTGTGTATTATCAAGCCAGCTATATAGCACACAGTGACGACTCATCGCACGGGTGTGGTGCACCGAAACCCAATCAGGGTCAGTTTTGGTAACCATACTGGTTTAAACCGAGCTGGTTTGTTGCCGTCCACTGATAGAAATGGGCCGGATGTGTGCCCACAGTATCGATGGCCTGACCGATGTGTCTGTGGACCAATCTCGGATGATTAATTGTAAAGTTACGGTGTTACAAGGGAGCAATGTGATAATGGGAGACGGGGCAAAGGTCTTGCCGGTGTTTGCGTGTTGAAACGCATGATCAGCTGAATTATGTTGCTACAAAATAAATCAACCAACAGCGGCACGAAATTGATATTGATTCTACACAAAGGCGCATACACATACCAATTAGAAGTGAAGAAGATTTTCACTTAAATCTAAAGTGATCTTATCATTATATTTTTTGGCAGAATTTATAACGCGTTGAGCAATTTTTCTACGTCAGTAGAACGAAAGAGGGTCAGGGAAGAGATTTTTACGATTTCTTGGTAATCTGTTGATTTGACGCCCTGGAAAGAGTACATGGTTGATCTATACTAATTCGAGATTTATGATAAAATTTTAATATATGTACAACTTTTAAAACAACTTGTCAAAACAAATCAACACATTTAGTCATGGTAGACCTCTGATCAATGTGTTAATTGTAAAGTCTCAATTTTATGTACAAACTCAACTGCGTCTGAGCCATACCGAACCCTGCACATACCGTACTTATTAATAAACAATCAATTGTCTTTAAGGCTGATAAATAATGCTTGCTAAATCTTTTTTTTTTATTCAATTTTCAAATGTTTGGTGGAAAATCATAAAAACAAATAGTCTAGAAGTAAAAACCAAAATATGCGTTTAATAAATTAATTGTTCTTATGTCCAAATCTTTGGTTTATGTTGGTAAACAACAGTCGTACGGTGCTGTCAGCTTACCGAAGTATCGGGTCGTCGCGATCATCCGGGCTGGCCGGATAATAGAGAAGATAGAATAATATAACGTTACGACGTAACGGATAGAAAATATTTTGAGCGCGCCATCACGGCAGTAGTAGTTGCGAACTTACAGTGAATAAAAGCGCAGTAAATTTTTAACCTGTTCAAACCCGAAAAGCTGAGAATGTGCCCTTTATAGTTTGCTACTCTTGTTACATCCGTAACAGTTTATTTAATGAGTATTGCAAGATAAGCGTTAGCAGCATTATACTCTTACTAGTGACATAGTTTTAATATGTTCAAGTGTGTATTGAAAAGTCTCCAAAATAAAATTATCATACAAAATGTAAAATATAAAAGCAAAACGTGCTATGTGAATTGCACACTTTAAGGACTTATTTCAAATTCTAAGCGATTAGACACAGGTTTCTTTGGCTTTTAAAATCTTGCTAATTTTTCTTCCAACTTTATTTTCAAACTTATTTGTACAATTTTATGACATGCAATATTTGTAGGTTAATATTGAAATTAATTTATTTTGTTGCACTTTTTTGTCTTAAAGTATTGTATAAGTAAAACTTGACTGAAAATGAAGTGTTAAAACTGATTATTTAATGCGTATTAGTAAACATGTAATGTGTATTGCCTGCTTTTAGGCGTAGCTAGTGAATATAAAAGTTCTTGTTCAACGCCTCCTGCCAAATGATGTAGTGTTGATTAAAGGAAAAAGCTCACACCAAGCTTTTAAATTGTCAATCAAGAGAGCATTTTTTCCCCAATCTTGTTCTTTTTCTCGCCTTGCTATCCAAATACAGTGGACGACCCCTCCAGCGAGGTTAGTGACCGTACAGTCACAACTCTCTCCGGCTGTCCCGATGATTTATATTATTTCATTCGTGAAATTTATAAGAAAACTTTTTGCCCACGGGTGGACAAAAAACATCCGCAACCATGGCGCGTGCAACGTTTTCGCAGGGTCAAAGTTGTTGCGGGTTATGGATGCTACACACATACATTCTCATAGAGAAAAGAAACGAATGCCTTGCCAAATAAGCCTCAGGCAAGCAGCAATATGAAATGTATTAGATGGGACGTAACGAAAGTACGCCGTGAGAGGGCGTAAATTGAAGATGTTTGAAGTTTCCGGAGGCAAAGAAGTTACACAAAAAAAACCCACGGCGTTCCCACGGTATACCAGCAAACCGGCGTTAAGGACGAAAACTTTCACAGCAGAATGAGGTACAAAAAATAGAACAAAAGCGAACAAAAAAAAAAAACGAAACGCAAATGAACACCCTAATGTTTATGGTGGACCATTTATTACAAGTGTCATCGTTTGGTTGGACTTTCCGATGTCACTTGCGTGGCCGGCCGGAGTTGCGTGCGTGCGTTTTCTACCGCACGACCAACATCAAAGCTTTGCCAACTTTGTCATTTCAATTATCTTGCACCATCATCCGCCTTGCGCCTCGGGGCAACAAGTAAAAGGGCCAAAAGAGTTGTCACGTTACGGAAGCGATCCGAAACGCACAGGAAGGATTTGCAATTTATCGTTCCAAAAAATGCTTATCAAAAGTTTGTCAAACGTTTCTAAATGGTTTCATTATGCGAACCGGACACGGAAGATAAAGTTTTTCCCCTGTTTCGTTTAAATAATAGCTACATCATAACAAAACCGGAATAAACAGAGAAACGAGCTTCACTAAGCACAAAAGAGAGAAGCAAATAAACGGCTCAACAGTTCGCACGCGCTCGTCGTAAGAAAAAAAAGCTTTCCTCCCATCGTGTTTAAATCAAGCAAAACATTTCCACCGTTGACCATATTTTTTTTTATCTTTGCTTCTTTCTTTCTCCACTCAACAGGTTACAAGGCGTCAACAAACAATAAACATCCCACGGCAGTGCTTGGATAGTGGAGTTTTTGTCCTTTGCTGGCCGTCTCATCCATCCATTTCCTTCGCTCCATTCACCGGACGCCACGCTCTCCCTGGTGAAAGTGGGTATCAAAAGCAAATATTCCGAAAATTCTTCCAACCGAGACACACCGTGCTTGGCTGAAAAGAAAGGGACCGGAAAAGCAGGTGGTCCGGAGAAAAATAAACCACCCCAGCGCACCCTAACCGCAAGGGAAGAAAAGCAAGTCGAGAGACCGGAAAAAAATAGCACCAAAAAAGGAAAAGAAAAGCCTTGGCACGAACTGGCGACAATATGCTCGAAGCGGTGACGGGAACAACCGAAAAACCTCAACGCAAGTAGACGCTACGAAAAGTTTCCCGTTTTTTTTTCGACGTGCAGTGGGAAAAACGGGACGAAACGAGTGAACGACCGAAGGCGTTCGTGCATGTGAACGAGCAAAACAGCGGGCGAGGAAGTCAGCAGAAGAAAACGAGGTGCTATCATCCTTGTTTTCTTTTTTTTTTGTTTTTTTTTTTGAATTTCCTCACGTGTGTAATACACCCGAACGGGGTTAAACGTAGTGGGTGTGTGTGTGTGTGTGTGTGTCCTTCCTATTCTTCGGCTCTCTGCCAAGAACACCCAAAAGATTGACCGAGAAGTCTAACGAAGCGGCAACAAAGCGGGAATTAAATTTTGCACTAAACGGGGTGACAGAAATCCTTCCGTTTTGGTTTCCCGCTCGCCCGAGCTGCGAACGCGTAAGGAGCGAAAAATCCACCCCGAAGGCCGTGACCGTGACGAACAATTCATCATCAAACACGCGCGCACACACACACAGGATGAGGATTAGGAGGAGTGTGAATATTAGCAATGGCAGTGTCTTTCATCTGGCGCTCGTCACTATGGCAGGTAAGTACTTTCCTGCAACGTAAGCTTACAACAGGCGGTCGTGTGTGTGTGAGTGTGTGTGTTTTTGGCTTGACTTTGCTAACTCCTGATACGGGCGTGTATTGTTAGCATAGGGAAAATCCCTACCATTTTTAACAATGGAAGCACGATAAAAACACTGTGTGTACGATTAATCACACTCGTGACGATCCTTTCTGTTATGATATACAATGGTGTTTCAATAACATACGACCTCTTTCTGTTTTTTTTTTTCGTTAAAATTGTGTTATAAAAATAATTTTCATAAGCAGAGCTTCTGTCAGGTTTAATTTGATTGTATTAAATCCAAAACAAGCTAAGAGCAAATTAAGAGAACACAAATGTAACGCTTCGTAACGCTTTCGGTCGGTAAACACACCGGAAAAGTAATGAAATTCGTGTTTATCAGTGAGAAAAACTAGAGTGAATCTAGTTTATTTTTAAATAGTATGAAAGCATAGCAAATAAAAACTTATTTATTTGCTACTGTATCCTAACAAGCAGAGTAGGAGTGTATAAAGGAGTAATTTTATTTTTCATTTTAATTTTCTTTATCGTTGGTTTCATTGGTGCTGTTACAGTTGTTCATCTAAATTGAACTAAAAACTTTAATGGTTTCAGAAAATAATTTTAAGGTAGTGGTTCAATCTAGAAGCAATCTCCTACATCGTGTAACATATCTTTCAATGATCAAGATAAAGATGTTATAATAAGATGGAAATACCAACCGAGTTTACATCAGGACATAGCTGAGATATATGTACTTTTGGTGAAATTTACGATTGACTGAAGGCTCGGCAGGAGATGCCTTCTCAAACAGAAACCGGTTGGTTTGAAATCTTCAAATATTTATTCGATATTGTTCTATTTTAGCTTTGTTGTTAGCTTTGTTAAACTGTCCAAATTTATAAATATACCTTAAATTCGGCATATTTAATTAGAATGAGCGTCTCCGGTTCGACGGCACGAAGCTTTAAGGCTTACAGGGCTTTAAAGTATCTTTAAATGCTTTGTATTCTACCAAGCTAAAAATGCTTGGAAAACCCTTGCCATGTCTTTTTCTAGCTCAGTCTCATTGTGTACTAAAAATTAAAAAGTTCATCAGACAAATGTTTTCAAACAATACTTTCACTACAAAACGTTACGTAGAATTAGCGCTTTTCTTCGGAAAAATAAACACCGCAGTAAATTGTAATCGAAATCACTCTCCACGAACAAAGCGAGCGCCAGATTCAAAGTTACAAGCATAATAAAAAAGAGCATTTTAAATCACACTAGTATGGACATTCCCTCTTTGGATGTAATTGTGACATGCATGAATAATGAAATAAAAAATTGTAATGTTTGCTTGGAAAATGTTTTGAAGCATAATTCTTATACAGTGGTGGGTAGTCAAAATCGGACACTTGATTTTCGGGCGCTTTTACCACTTTGCGACGCTTTTACCAGTATACTAGAGTTATAAAACGACTTGAAAAGTTTGCAGGTGGCTTCTTCTACTTCTCTTCTTCACGAATATGTGAAAAGATATGCAAAAATCCTATTTTCTACGAAAATACTGAGAAGCAAATGAAAAAAGTCTGTATATCATGCTGGGCATTCAAAGTCGGACACTTCGATTTACCCGGAATTTTCATATGATATGGACAAATGATGGCTGGAAACAAGCTGGAACGTATCACTATTTTCACTAGCAACATGATAATTAGTTTAATTAGTATGTTTCTACAATACTGAAACAAAAAACTTTTGAACCTAGAAAGATTGCAATTTCTTACATGAATCAGGGTAAAAGTATCAGAAAACTTAGTGGAATCACCAACATAAGCAAATCTACAATCCACGATATAATCAAACGATATTAAATAGAGAGTAGAATTGCTAATAAAAATTTAAATAATGAATCAAAACGCAAAATGAGGTATAAAGAAGGCAGACATATTATACGATAAATTCGATCTAGGCCTTTCATGACCTCTGTTGAATTAAAATACAGCATTAAAAATATTCGGAATATTGATGTAAATTCTTCAACAAATCTGGCGTTATTTAAGAAAGCACAATTTGTTCGGAAGAGTGCCAATAAAAGCACCAGCTATATCAGAAAAGAAAAGAGTGCTTCGTTTCGATTTCTCCATAAAGTATATCATTTAATATATAGAATATTGGTCGAAGGTAGACATATTTGTGCTTTTACCAACAAAGTATTTGGTATTTTGATAAGTGCTATCATTGTTTTTGGCAGGATTTTGGTCATAGACGAAAAAAATCAATCGATCAGGATCTGATGACTGCAGCTACATGTAAAGACAAACTAGTAAAGTATATGATGAAACAATCACCATCAAAACCATAATACATAGTAGAGGTTCCATCATGTTATGGGGTTATATGGCATCGAAAGGCGTTGTATAAATGTATATTGTGCGTGGAAACGAGAATGCCACGTATTACATCAAAACATTAAAATCAAATGTTCAGCCAAGTGTTGAACAATTGGGAATAGCAAATGATTCTGCGTTCTACCAGGACAATGATCTGAAGCATGAGACATGGGTGACTGAAATATGGTTGTTTTATAATTGCCCATCAGTGTTAAGAACTCTCCCAAAGTAAAAAAATCACAACATAATAGAATATGTTTGGTACAAACTTAAAAAAAAGGTTGCAAAACGCAAACCTTACTATTTGAGAAGATTGGAAGAAACATTGAACGAGGAATTGCGAAAAAATATTAAAATCTTTGTTTAAAAGTGGTCCAAAGCATGCCCAACAGAATACTGGGTGTAATAGATGCGAAACGAAATGCTACTAAATACTAAAAATGTTGTTATTCAAAACATTGTATGGTGTCCGACTTTGAATGCCCAGCGCGTTATACAGACTTTTTTCATTTGCTCCCCATAACTTTCGATAAAAAGAACATTTTTGATACTTTTTTTTGCATGTTCGTGAAGAAGAGAAGTAGAAGAAGCCAACTGTAAAGTTTTCGAATCGTTTTATAATTCTAGACCACTGGTAAAAGCGTCACGAAGTAGGAAAATCGTCTGAAATTCAAGTGTTCGATTTTGACTATCCACCACTGTAATTAAAAAAGGAATAAATGCAAAAGGCTCTCTTAATGCAAATAAAGTTATCAACAGTCGCTATGATTGCATACTTTAAGGCGCAACTCAATGGAATTTTACGTTGCTCATTGGTTTTTTTTAAAGCCGAACTTTATGGGGCTTTTTCAACTTAAAAAATGTATTTCCAAGTTTTTCTGTACGTTTTTGATGAAAAAAATGTATTTTTAAAGGTTTTTAAAGTTCAGTAACGGGATGTTGCATTCATTTTGTAATAGCCAAAAGCATTCCCTAACGGATGCATTTCATAATGTCCTTTGCAAATCATTTTACCATCACATAAGGAAGAATAGTTGCAACGGCAAACGATCCGATCCCCGATCCCCATTGGTTAATGATTCCCCCGGTGTGAATCACTCAAACGGGGCACCAATTTTGCTCACATTTCTCCATCGCAAACTGGAAAATATGAAAGATGCCCTTGGGGTAGTAAGAAGCACAGAAAAGGCAGTAGCTTCTTGGTGCCCTGCTGCACACAATGTGAACCTGAACCTTGGCACTGCATGAAGCAAGAAATGTGAACGTAAGCAAAATACCCCCCGATCCGTTAACGCTGTGTGCGCGAGTTTGCCAACAAAAACGCATCCTTTAAGTGCTGCCGCTAGTGTTTTTTCGCCCGTCGGATCGTGCACAATCGTGCACCATTATCCGGGCATCGAACACGGATGCTCCCCGGATGCAGTTTCCGATTTTCCTGCAGTTTCCCGCAGCTTATCTCGCTACTCCCTGGGGGCCGATTTCGGCAAATTACATTTATTTACATGTCCCGAGGATTGCGTGGAGATGGTCTGGATGGTTTTTGGTAAGGAGGGAGCACGAAAAACACGTTCGAACCTTAGGTCAGTTAAGCTCCCGCATTTTGACTAGGGACAGCAACGTTCCGCGAAGGGCTAGAACATGATGAAAGCAGACCGACCGGTGGTGCAGTTCTGCTAACGAAAAACCAACATTCGATCGCAGCAGCAAAAGCGGACCACACCACCAAAGCTAATATACTAACGGGCGAAGGTTTTGTGCTGCTTAACGAACTTTTCCCCCCCCACGATAACCAAAGCGGATGAAACATGGACGATGGGGGGGGGGGAGGTTTTCGGTGCGGCAGGCACACGGAGACGATGCTGCTAATCGGATGATCGGACCAGGGAAAGGTGGTTAGGCACACAGTTAGGGCAATGGGTGTTCCCATTTGCGCGCTGTGGCCACACCGCTCATCAGACGCGTACAGCGTCGCAGTTTCGCGGCCAGTGTCCAGTCGGCGGGTTTGTTGTTAACAAAATCAATTAAAACGAAACCGACCGGGCCGTGGCCGGTGTGCGCATAGCGTTCCACGAAAATTGTGCGGCGCTTTTGGTGTGCATCGGATCGTTGCATAAAGCAATCATACTTACACGCAATTGCAATTGCCACAATGTCCCGGTGTTTCAATTTTGCGTGCGTACGTTCGGATGAAGGAGAGAAATCGATACCGCGAGTTCGGCGGGCGTATCGCAATGGCACGCGTTTATTTTTTGTCGAACGTGTTATCGATAAAATCAAAATCGAATTTTAACTGGGCGAGCTTGTACGCAACGTCATAAAAACGAATCGGGTACACGGTTGGTTTGGAGCGGTAGTAAGATTTGTGGAAATTAATGAAAGTGTATTTCATTTTGATTATGTTGTTTTAAGGGTGAAATGAATTTTGTGGAATTATTTCTCGAATGTTTGATAATCGGTGTTTCAATCAGCAGATTTGTTAGTATTTGTTTTGTTATAATGGTAAGGGTATTAAACTTAATTTTAATTGCACTTGTCGTTAGCACTTGCAAAACGCCTTAAAGTATGCAATCAGTAATTGTAGTGTATTTTTTAAAAATAACTCTTCTTTGTGGATTTAGGCAATCATAAGGTGGAATCAAGCATTCATTTATTTATTATTTATTTGTTTAAATATTAAAACTGAACGCCGTAAAACCTAGCATTTATTAAATTTCCTTCCATTGCTATGCAAGTGTCCATTATGTTGGCGTCTAAAGGGTTATTTAGTTAAGATGTTAGTATTAGTGTACAGGACTGTCAGGATAATGACGAAAATAAAAAAAAGAATTTAGTAGCAGCGCAACAGTCGACTTGAGTGCATCTCCTTTTAACCACAATCAATTGTATGAGCTATCGTTCATTGGTCCTTCGAACCGGATCCCAAAATCATTATTTTGGATTCATTGCAAAGTTTGAATAAAGTGGTGGTTCGATCGAGAGCGCATTCGAGGATCTAGTGGGAGTGAAGAAATATCAAATTTCTACCAAAGCGGTGTGCTTTGTCTCCATTGGTGTTGGTGCTACTGCTACAGATCCTGGGTTGAACGACTTATCGTTCATCAGTCGTGTTAGTGAACACAGTGAACAAATTTCTAAGGCGTTAGTTACTAACAACGCAGAACCAAACGCTTTTGTGAACGCATAGTGAGCCAACTTGGGTTGAACAATTTATCGTTCTTCAGTCGTCCTTAGGCGTTGTTACGAGCAACGCAAAGTAAACGTGTATTTGTGAGCGCAAAGCGAATCGAGAGTGTGTTACGCATTATACGCACAATCAGTGTACGACAGTAGTGCATTGGACAAGATTCAATAGTAGTGGTGAAGTGGGTGAACAATCTGTGCGTGGCTTAGCGCCATTACTGACGCTCTTGTCAGGGGTTATCAACTAAGTCCTAAATAACTTGTTTTGAGTTGATAAAAAATAAAATCGAACGAAATGCCGTCTGCCAAAGAACAAAGGAGTAAGGTAATAAACCTTAAGAAAGTGGAAATAATGAACACTCTGCAAGATTTCGAAGAATTTATAAGATCTTTCGACTCTGCGATTGATGTCTTGCAAATTCCGAGTCGCTTAGATCAATTGGAAGATTTAGTAAACGAATTCAACGCATTGCGCAAGGACTTTATTGAAATGTGGACGATTTGGAGGCGTTCGAAGTGTTGCAAAATTATCGGCGTGATTTCAATAAACGATCGCATGAAATTAGAGCATTTCTTATTAAAAACAGCTCACCAGCATCATCGTCGCGCGACCTTAACGTTACCCAGTGCAACACATCCATGAACTCAACACAAAATCATCTTCGCCTTCCAAAGGTAGATCTTCCGTGCTTTGATGGAGAAATTACCAAGTGGCTTACATTCAGAGATAGGTTTGCTTCCATGGTACATGTTTCAATCGAAATGCCAGATGTTTTAAAGCTACAATACTTGCTATCGGCTCTTCAAGGCAGTGTTGCGCAACAATTCGAACACATACAAATTACAGCCGATAACTACCGTGTGACTTGGGAAGCGTTGTTAAAACGATACGATAATTCGAAAGTGCTAAAAAGAGAGTATTTCAAAGCGTTTTATTCATTGGAGAAAATGAAGAGTGATTCAACGGAAGAACTAGCTCGAATCGTGAACGAAACGTGCAGATTGGTCAGAGGGCTTGAGCGTTTAAACGAACCAATCGATAAGTGGGATACTCCGTTAACCAGTTTAATGTTTTACAAGCTGGACAACAGGACACTGGTTGCGTGGGAGCAATATTCTGTGGAATTCAAGACTGATGATTATGCGAGCTTAGTGCAGTTTCTAGAACAAAGAGTGAAAATTCTAAAGAGCTCGGCACAGAATATTTGTAACAATCATCAAACAAATTCGATCATGGTGACCGGCAAACATGGGAGAAAGGACATTCGAATGGTGGCACTACCAGTGCAACACACAAACACCACGAACAAGGTGTATGCAAAATGTCCCCTGTGTAATGATCAGCATTTGTTGCATTTGTGTAGCAAATTTGAACAAGCGTCAGTGAGCAGTCGTGAAGAAATGGTGCGAAACTTTGGTTTGTGTTTCAATTGTCTGCGAAAGGGGCATTCAGCTCGTGAGTGTAGATCAACGTTCGTTTGTCTGCAGTGCAAACGCAGACATCACACGAAATTGTGCAAGACAGTGAACCCAACAGAAAGTGAAGTATTCCCTCCAAAATCAAGGCTAGCTGCTACGGCTCAAGGAGCCTATTCAAAGAAAACAGTGATCTTGTCAACGGCACAAATAATTATTTTGGATGTGAACAATCAGCCACACATAGTAAGAGCATTACTCGATAATGGTTCACAACTCAATTTTATCACGGAAAGATTGGCACAAGAACTAAGATTGAAGAGGGTCAAGTCGAATGAACAGATAGCTGGAGTGGGTGGTGTCTTAACAAAGGTAGCTGGTTCAGTGGTTGGCAATATTAAATCGCTAGTGACAGAATACCAATCGTATTTGGAATTCTTGGTGTTACCAAAAATAGCTACAGACCTGCCAAGTGAAACGCTGAATACATGTAGTTGGAACATTCCCAAAGAGGTTCAACTGGCAGACCCAAGTTTTTCTAAACGAAATACAATTGACATGCTAATTGGTGCAGAGACATTCATGGAAATCGTGAGAACAAGAAAAATAAAACTAGATCATGGACTACCAACATTGTTAGAGACGGAATTGGGTTGGATAGTCAGCGGTGCCTATAGTCGATCGAGTGAAAGACATGCAATGGCATGCACAGGACAGATGGAGGATGAAGAAACGAACAAAGGTCCAGCATGCACGAAACGGGCAATCGTACGTACAATCGCGAAAATCTATGATCCATTGGGGATCGTGGATACAGTGAAGGCCAAAGCGAAACAATTTATGCAAAGAGTGTGGAAATTAAAGGGTGATAACGGAGGCTCCTACGGGTGGGATGAAGAGATTACACAAAAAATGGGGCAAGAGTGGCGAGAGTTCGAAAGACAATTAGTGCTCTTGCAAAGTATAAAGATACCGAGATATCTAGTGATCGAAAACGTAAAGAATATTCAAATTCACGGATTTTGTGACGCCTCAGAAGATGGGTATGGAGCGTGTGTGTACATCAGAAGTTCGAATGAAGAAGAAGTAATTTCACGCTTGTATGTGTCTAAGTCCAAGGTAGCTCCATTAGCTACAAAGCAATCAATAGCACGTTTGGAATTGTGTGCAGCTCAGTTGCTTAGCAAACTGATCGTGAAAATAAAAAGAGCAATAGAAGAGAATTTTGAGACATATTGTTGGACGGACTCTAGCACAGTGATCCATTGGCTAAAATCTTCTCCAAATCGATGGAAAACCTTCGTTGCGAATCGAGTTTCATCAATACAATCGGCAACAAAGGAGTGTGAATGGAGGCATGTGCCAGGGATACAGAACCCGGCGGATGCAGTGTCACGTGGTAGACATCCCAATGAAGTGATAGGAGATTCGTTATGGTGGCAAGGACCAGATTGGCTGGCAAAGAGTGAAGAGCATTGGCCAAACCTTATTGAATCAGGCAAGGTTGAAGAAGCAGTGAAAGAAGAAGAAAGGAAAGTTACATCAGTGTTGACAAGTGTTATCAAAGAGCCAAGCTTCATAAACAATCTATGCGAGAGAGTTAGTTCGTTAACAAAACTGAAAAGAATCGTCGCCTATTGTTATCGATTTGGAGAACGGTTGAAAGGAATCGTTAATCGCGAACCATATTTGGAGTTGAGTGAGTTGAAACGGGCTGAAGAGACTATAATCCGTTTAGTTCAAAGTGAGGTATTCGCGAAAGAAGTCGAAAGTGTGAAACGTGGGCAACCTGTGATGCGCAAGTCGTCTTTGAGATTCCTCAGACCGATATGGGGAATAGATAATGTGTTGCGTGTAGGAGGTCGGTTATCAAACGCCGACATACGGGAAGAACAAAAACACCCAGTGATCATTCCGGGTAAACACAGAATAGCTGATCTGATTGCCGAGAAGTATCACAAGATACTTTGTCATGCTGGTTCTCAACTGATGATGAATACTATCCAGCAACGGTATTGGATAGTAGGAGCTCGCAACGTGATCAAACGAACAACAATCAACTGTGTGCAATGTGCACGAAGCAGACCTGCGTTAATACGACAACCGATGGCTGACCTACCGGAGCAGAGAGTGAAGCAAGCACGACCGTTCTCAATCAGCGGTGTGGATTATGCGGGGCCAATAATGATAAAGGGGACACATCGCCGAGCGGTTCCCACCAAGGGTTACATTTCTATATTTCTGCACTCCGACGATTCATTGCAAGAAGAGGGAAGGTTACAGAACTGCACTCTGATAATGGCACGAACTTCCGTGGAGCAAACAATAAGCTGCGAGATCTATACAAGCTGTTAAACACGGAGACATATCGAGAGACGATCATGGGATGGTGCGCTGAGCAAGAGATAAAATGGAAATTTACACCACCAGCTGCGCCACACTTCGGAGGCCTTTGGGAGGCCGCGGTCAAATCCATGAAGTATCATTTAAAGCGTGTGTTAGGAACAGGGCAGTTAACCTATGAAGATTTGTCAACCCTGTTAAGCGAAATAGAAGCGTGTTTGAATTCAAGGCCCATAACAGCGATAACCGAAGATCCAAACGACATGGAAGCTCTCACCCCAGGGCATTTTCTTGTAGGAAATAACTTGCAAACGGTGCCAGATATAGATTTAGCGAAATTACCATCAAACAGACTGAATCATTGGAGGTTAATACAAAAACATATGCAGCATATTTGGCAACGTTGGCACCGTGAATATTTGTTCACATTACAGAAACGTGCTAAATGGAACAATGAACCAACAATTATTGCGCCTGGAAGATTAGTAATTTTGCAAGAAGATAATATAGCAGTTTGTAAGTGGCCAATGGCCAGGATTGTTGAACTACACCCTGGAAGGGATGGAATTACAAGAGTGGTTTCTGTAAGATGTGCAAATGGCAAAGAGGTTCGTAGGCCAATACACAAAATAGCACCTCTGCCAATCGAATAGAGAATAGAATTAGTACTAGGATGAATTACGAAAAATGCGATGAAATTACGATGAGGAATTGAATTACGTGAATTAGTTAAGTTTGAACTGAAGCAATGAATTAAAGAAAAACATTCGTTTTTGGTGACCGGGAATGTTGGCGTCTAAAGGGTTATTTAGTTAAGATGTTAGTATTAGTGTACAGGACTGTCAGGATAATGACGAAAATAAAAAAAAGAATTTAGTAGCAGCGCAACAGTCGACTTGAGTGCATCTCCTTTTAACCACAATCAATTGTATGAGCTATCGTTCACATTATATGGATGAAATATTCCACAGCGGGTTTACAACTATACACTATGTTATTAATATAGTAAGCGCTCAAGTAAATTGCAGTGTATGATTAAAAAATTCTTTTAATATGAATCGAAACTCTGTAAGACATCGCCTTAGCTTAGACGGAGATGACAATAAAACTATAAACTGATAGCTCAATACATCAAATATTGCCTTACATCTTACGCTCCAGAAGTATTCTACATACGGATCGGTATTACGACTTAAGATTTTAACACTATTGTAGAAAAACGCTGTAAAATGTAGACGTATTTTAGGCACCCATTAATGGCGAGCCAAATTTTAAGTCAGAACTTTTATTCGCGTTTCTTCTAAAATAAGAGGCTGATTACAGGCATTTTTCCCTTTTATATCATTCGCCCTTCTCACTTCTGACTCGCCTATCTCTCTCCTTTCTCACTCCTCTCTCACTCCTTTCTCACTCTCCCGACAACTCACTTTCATCTTATCTCACTCCTAAGCTGCAGTGACAGCGACTGTCGGCGTAAACCGTTTGTTTACAACAACTATCTTTGGACGTTTACGATCATTTGATGCTCGATGATGGCGACAAAATGATTGGGTAAGGTCCTCCGATAAAGCCTTTAGAGCGCTGCTGAGATCAGTTGGGAATCTGCACGACTGATGACGCGCTCACTGTCAAAATCGATTGTTTTCGTAAAGGGCGTAAGCTACTTTTTTGCTGCAGACGTTGTCGTATGAACAATACTCCGTTGTATAAGCAAGCCCAGTTATACTGTGCCTTTTCGACATAATTTCCTTCTCATGGATATCAGTTTTATATTGACTAGACCACCTCATAATAAAGTCTTGGTTTTCTTGTAAATTTTTATCAGTCTGTTAATTTGCATTAGTCATCAGGAAGTGCCTCACTATTTCCAATTTGTTAACTCATCATGTTTTGAGGATACTTCTTCTTCTTCTTTCCTGGCCTGCTCCTACGGAGCACGTCTTGTAGACAGGGCCTGGCGTCCAATCCGTTTCCAGGAAACTAGGTCCATGGCTGCATTCCTCCTCCCCCGGCTGCATCCGATATCCCTCAGGTTTGACTCCACTTGATCCAGCCAAAGAGCTCGCTGTGCTCCTCTGCGTCTCGTGCCGAACGGGTCGCTGACGAGCACCTTCCTGGCAGGGCATGAGTCCGGCATCCTCATCACGTGCCCCAACCAGCGTATCCTTCCGGCTTTGACAACCGTCAGGATGTCTGCATCGTCAAACAGCTCAGCTTTTCAGTTTTGAGGATAGTTGATCCAAATTTGTTGATAACCTCATAACACTTTGTTTACACAAAAAACAATGTACAAAAGAAGATATCTTCTTGAGGAGATAACTTAGGACAAGCAAATCCATCGCATAATAAATGTTTAAAACTATTCCATGTCTATGTAAAACATTCCATCTGTGTGATTTTGTACTAAGTTTTTAACGCTGAAAGACCATTGCACAAACAATTGAATTATAGATTTGAAAATGTTAAATAATCGAAATGAAACCATTATTTAACTCCCTGCTTAAAGTACCGATAATGATTGCATCACCTCAACATCGTGTCCAGCTGCGAACATGCACTTAAAAATGGTAGCCATGGGACACGTTCGCTCGCGTCCCTTTCATAATGGTGACAACATGCGTCACTGTGATCTTCCCTTGAGAGGGCACGCTGACAACGACCCCGCGTAACATTGCTTCACATCATTTACCCTTATTATGTGCTGCTTCTTTTTTCCTCTCTTGTTAAGGCTTTAATCGAAACTCGAAATGCTCGTGTCTCGCGAAACCCCATTAAACACGGTAAGCACGAAACCCACAACCTGCCGTGCCTGGGTCGTATTCTCAAATGCATCTTGCACACGATTGGAAAATCATTCCACCCTGCCTGGTAGGTAGAGTTGGTGTGGGTCGAGCACGAAAACGAATCGAGCATAAAATGGCAACAAGCTGTACGAAACGAAATTGTGGGATGTGAGGAATATTTCAACCCACGGATTTCCTTTTTTCCCAACGCCACCATCCATCCGCGCCCAATGTTCCATTTGATTCGTTTCGTCCGCACTGTGCGTGCACTCCCTTGTGTACCGGCTCGTTATTCATTAACGATTTCATCTGTTGTTAAATAATCAAATAAAATTTTAAAACAAAAGACCCTTACGCTATGCGCCGCCATGCCCAGGGACTGACGATGTCCGGTGGGATGAAAAGAGGTAGAAGGGAAGCGGTAGGTAGGGAACGAGGTCGTGGGTGAATAGTTGCGGACAATTATGGCTGACACGAGGGCTGGCCTCATCCGTTATCCCGGGTCAGGAAATCGGTCGAAAGACAAATGCCGAATCCAACGACCGAACAACCACCAACCAATCACCCACAAAACTACTACGTGCGCGTGCTGCAAAAGTGCTGCAGCCTTATACGGTGCATTTGTGATTGCAATATTTTCCCACCCAACCTCACAACCCTCTAGCCCTCGCTTTCCCCCACACAACCGAACCCTTCCAAAGGGAGTTGAAGCGTATAAACATCGCACCAAAATATAACTATAAACAGCCAAGCACTCAGTCGAGCGAGCCAACCGGCGACAGAAATGCGTTACTGGGTAAAAAAAAAACGGGCAAACTCTCTGCACTGCACATTTAATTAAAATTCACCCGACCTCGAACTTCATCCTGTGTTCTGTGACCGGTTGAAGGAAGGAATAAAAGCAACACAAAAAAAAACCGGCTGCGAACGAACGAAACACAGGTACTGTGTAGCGTCCCTGTCTTCCCAAACAGTGAACAAAACAGAGCGGGAAGTTGCAGTGAATCGATCATACCATTCACCGGAACTTCGCGGCAAACACACTCACTAGCTTAATTTAACTACCAAGCCAAACACAACCGCTGGCCAATAAATGTACGAAAAAAGAAGCAAACGAAAGCAGAACAAAAAGAAAAGGAACTAACAGATAGTTTTGCAACTTCATCGGCCGCCACTGACCAGCATGATGATGGGAAAGGTGTAGGTAAAGAAACAGACAGCAGAAAAAGCAGCCTGAAGTAGTTAATAGATTGAACATAAACACAAGAAACAAGTTGATGGTTGGCTTACTTGATTAGGCAATGTCGGTTTTTTGCTGTGTGCTTCATTAGAGTGATTTTGATTTGATGAGAAAGCAGAAGCGGCTATTTAATTACGCTTCATTTTTAACAAATTGTTTGGTTTGTTTTATCGTTTTTAACTCTCCCGAGGTTTTATCAAGTATTTAAATTGTTTGATATTGCTTTTTTTGTATAATTAACCTATTCTTTTGTTTTACTGTGAACGGAAGTGTGAAAAATATGGGTTTTGATGGTTGTTATTGAATGAAAATGAATTTTATTTCCAGATTGCTTTTAATTTTTATCTCTTTTTACATCGTTTTAAGTAGTTTGATGTTTTAAATTTAAGTTTTTATTACATTCAGCGATATGATGTTATTGTCTATATAAATTGGTGTAAATTAAAACATATTTTTATTTATTTAAATCTTAAAAGCTAACTGACTTTTTCAATAACAAATTTGTTGGTTAAATATAAAATTTTGACTTTTCAGTATTTTTGAAATTTACTAGAAGTCTAATGGGTAGGTATCTAAGAAATAAAAATGCATTGATTTGTTGCTAAACAGCCAACATACATCGCTTACATCTAGTGTAATCTTTCAAAACTAAAAACTTTTCACAATGGTTTAAAGTCAGAAAATATTTGCAAAATAATCAAAATATAATTGAAAATATAAATCTTTAATTAATTGTAAGACAAACAAAGAGTTAATCTTTTCTATGGCCGTTTGGTCATAAAAAAATATATATTTATTAAACCTAGAGTTAATCTTACAAACTCGACTTGACGCTAAGAGTTCTTAACTACAACTTAACGCTATGAGCTCTTGATTACAACTGACTTAGCATAGCCTAACTTGTGCCCTGCTGTCGGGAGCTCGCGATGGTTCCCACGGTTTGGTCACGTTGGCTCTCCACGTGCAGCGGTGTCTTATTCTGGAGCTGTCTGCGCGTGGCCAGTGTCGCGTTACTCGGTGCATCGTCGCGATGCTCGTTGGCGGAATTTGCTGCGTTGCAGGTTCTCGATGCTCGCTGGCGCGTTTTGTTGCGTTGCTCGGCGCATCGTCGTATTGCTCGGCGCATCGTGTTAACTCCTCTCCTCTTAGCTACTTTGTCCGCAAAGTCTTCTGGATGGTTTGGAAGGTGGCGGGGGTGCTTATGAAGACTGCTGACGGTGGTTGCAGGTTGTTCGTTGGTCCGGTTACTGGTGGGACCTGTATCTTGACGTCTGCTTGTCGATTTCTGGAAATACAGAAAAATGCGGCTACTGCTATGCATATGATGATCGTTACTCCATTCGTTGAACCGAAGAGATTAAGTTTCCATGAGAACGAATTGTTTTCCAGTTTGATGTCTTGCAATGTTTTTCGCTGTGCTAAGGTAAGGTTGCTGACGTATTCAATTGATGGTATATCTTTAATGGATGTTTCTTTAATGGATAAGCCGATAGTAGATCGATAAGACAAAGGATTGATGATTACTTCTGTGTTGGAAAAGAGTTCACCGTTAATGACCACGTTGCAATCTTGGAATTGTACGATGTATGACCCGTTGATGAACTGGTTTAAGCGATTGCAGTCTGATGATATTTTTGCGGTTGCATCATTGATGAAGATGCTCGTATCACCTATACGTTTGATGATACCGTTTGCATAAACTTTCTCATAAGGACACTCGGAATCGTTTTCTTGAACAAGATCGGTTATACATTCCGTTGGCTGCTGTAGGAATGTGGTCTCGCACGAATAGAAATCTGCTTTTTGTTCGCATGGCTGTTTAGTTTCTAACACATGTGTTTCGTTTCTTAGGACATGGTTTTCCTTTAGTAATATCCTTTTTCCATTAGTTATAACTGAATCGATGTACTCGTACTCGTATACTTGCGTAGAGTATCTGGGAAACTTGAGGATGTAAATTACATGTGTTTTGTTAATTGCCATCTGTGCTGAAGCATGAAGGAGTAGTTCTTCTGCTGTTGTATAATGCATGCCATTGTATGCTAGGAATGCATTTATTTTACCAAAATCTTCCATAGAAAGTAGTTTACTGTTTGGTATACCGTGCTTCGCTGTTAACATAGCTTCTTCTATTGTTTCTACTTGATCTTGAAGAGTGTTTATGTGCGATATTTTTATCAGTTGGGCGATTTCCGTTTGATGTACTCTATAACTCTTTTCTTCTTCTTTCATTGCATTGTTTACTACGTTGATTATGTCTTGTAAGCGGCTATTCATTCCATCATTGAACATTACTTGTTTGTTGTTTTGGTGAATCAATTCGTTCATCGTGCTATTGATGATTCTCAAGTCGTCCGCGTCTGGGCTGCCGGCGATCCATTTCCATATTTGACCAACCGTGTCCCATCTCTTCTGTCTCTTTATAGTTCTCCTAATCTTGGCTAACGTTTCTTTTAATTTAGCAATTTTCATTTCTATTAATTTGCTCAGTGATTGGTTATCTATATTGTTTTTGTTTGTAGTTGTTACGTTTATAATCAAATCATTTAGGTCTTCTAATTTAATTGGGTGTACTGTTCTAACGTATCCTATCATACTTTTGCATTTTGCAAATTTCGCAATTTTTTACAAATGACTCTATTACTTTCCTCATCGTTGGAAAATAAAACCTTTTAATGCATTGTAATGAGTTCTCTTTTGAATTTCTATGTGCAAAATTATGAATGTTTTTAATTTCCTCTAGTTGTCTTTCTTCGTTTGTTAAATCTTCAACTTGCATTTGAGAGAATCTACATCGCATTGTTTTCGGATTGAATAATTTTTTATACACTTCTTGAATATGACCCATGGTTACTTCATCGGTTAGTATACCGTTAATAATATTAGGGTTGAGGAATCTTTTTAGTTTGTCTGTTAAATATTGGTTAGTAAATTCTGGTTCACTAAAAATATGCCTTTTAAATTTTGGAAACGGCGTGATCATTTCATATGACGAATTGTTAGTTGTTTTAAATATTAGTTGGTTATGAAAAGCGTTGATGGGGGCTTCAGTGGACAGTATATATTCACTGCTATCATCATCAGCGGAATGTTGTGTTGGTGTTAGAGAATTAATTTGGATTCTTGATAGCGCATCCGCTACAACGTTAGTTTTTCCAGGTTTGTAGCGTAACTCATAATTATGTTCCTCGATGAACGCTTTCCATCGTTTTAGTTTCGCATTGTTATTTTTTGGCGACATTGCATATGTTAAAGGTTGGTGATCTGTTAGTATTGTTATTTTTGCACCGTATATGTAATTGCGCAAGGAATGTAAAGCCCATACTATAGCAAGCATTTCTTTCTCGTTGGTAGCATAGTTTTCTTCCGTTTTCGATAATGTTCTGGATATGAACGTTATTGGTTTTTCAATACCATTGATTTTTTGTGATAAAACACCTCCGATTGCTTTGTCGGACGCGTCTGTGGTTAATATAAAACCATGATCAAAATCGGGGTACGCTAAAACGTCTTCGGATGATAAAATTTCCTTGAGAGTTTTAAATGCGCGAGTGGCGTCTTCGTCAAATTTTATCGGAAAATTTTTTGATTGATTTTTTGTAATTTTACAGTGGCCTTGGCCATCCTCTCCTCTTAAGAGTTTTGTTAGAGGTTTTGCTAGAGCAGCATAATTTTTAACAAATCTTCTATAGTAGCCGGAGAGTCCTAGGAATGCTCTAAGCTCTCGGATAGTTTTAGGTTCGGGATATTTTTGTATGCTTTGAATTTTTTTCTCGTTTGGTTTCAGACCATGTTCTGAGACAATGAATCCTAAGAATTCAACTTCTGTTCTTAAAAATTCTGATTTGTCTGGTTGTATTTTAAAATTGGCTTCGCGTAATGTGTTCAAAACAATTTCCAAATTTTTCAAATGTTCGTCAAATGTCTTACCAAAGACTATTATATCGTCTATGTAGACATGACAGATTTTTCCGATATGTTCCCTAAGAACATCATCCATTACCCTTTGAAAAATAGAAGGTGCGTTCTTTAGACCGAAAGGTAGTCGTAAAAATTCATATTTTCCATTGTTAATTGAAAAAGCGGTTTTTTCGATATCTTTTTCTGTCAAACGAATTTGATGAAAGCCTGATGCTAAATCAAGTGTGGTATAGTACTTATTGTTTCCTAAATTCGAAAGAACTGTTGACGTGTCTGGAATAGGATATCTATCACTCTTTGTTTTTAGGTTTAGTTTCCTATAATCGATCACAAGTCGATACTTTTTTTCGTTAGATGCATCAGCCTTTTTGGGTACGATCCAAACAGGTGAGTTATATGGTGAGCGGGATGGTCGAATTATACCATTGTTTAGTAATTTTTTTATCTGTGTCTCCACTTCATGTTTGAGGGACAAGGGGTATGGGTATGACTTACAGTAAACTGGTTCGGTGTCATCCGTAGATATGGTTGCTTCAACCTTTGTTGTAAATGGTAATTTCTCGTCAGGTGGCTGAAATAAATCTTGAAACTTGTTAAGGAATGAATGTAATTTTCCTTTTTCTTGGTTGTTAAGATGTTGATCTCTTATTTCGATCCTGTTAATTTCCTGTAACGGGTATAGTAAGAGAGGTATTATTTTATCTTTTATAATAAAGTTGTCTCTTTTGGCATCTATGAATGCTCCCATTTCTTTGATGGTATCGTAACCTACAATGGCATCGAAAGTTTTCAGTCCTTGTAGATGATAAAATTTTACATTTACATCGGAATAAGGGGCAAATATTTTAGCTTGTGAATATTTCGTGACAAGTAAGTCTCCTCCTACTGATGATACAATAAAGGGTTTTGTTACGTCATGTGAGATTTTCGCATGTTTTGGGTTTATGAAATTTTTATTGGATCCTGTGTCAATTAAAATTTTTATCTGTTGTCCTGCTTTACCATGATATATAAAATAGGGCAAAGCAGACTTCATTCTAAAAAATTCAGTTCTGCTGTACATGAAGTATTGTTGGGTTTTTCCTGTTTCTCTACATTTCTCATGTATCGTTCATATGACGCCTGACTTTCAGTTTCGTCTTCATATGGATTTCCTTCTTGCGGAAATGTTTCTATGTTGAAAGCTCGTTGTCTTTTCATAGGCCTTACATTGGATGAATTGGGCCTGTTCGCGTAATTAATTTGTTGTGACCTAATT
Organism: Anopheles maculatus; assembly: GCA_002091835.1. Lineage (NCBI taxonomy): Eukaryota > Metazoa > Arthropoda > Insecta > Diptera > Culicidae > Anopheles > Anopheles maculatus. Next base: position 354,174 of record KZ061727.1, on the reverse strand, counting down.
GAATGGTCGACTTCCATCGGTTCTGGTCCGCGGAATTGGTTCGTATGTTGCATGAAATTGGGTCGGCTAAAATTTGATCGTTGAAATATTGGTCTTGTCTGATTTGGTTGATAAAAAGCTGGACGCTGGAAATTTCTTGCATGATTCTGGAATGGCTGGTTGATTCCAAAATGTGGTCTTGTGTTGTTTGTCATAAATGGTCTTTGGTGGTTTTGAAATACTCGTGGTGGTGGATGGGGTGTTGGGAGTGGTATTAGGTTCCTTGGTGCTGATGGGGGTGTGTTTACCTGTCTTGGTTTTGTTAGTAATTTTCTACATTCCAAATTCTGGAATGTTATGCAGTAGCTGTATGCTGCTGCTAGAGAAGTCGGTTCGTAGTTTCTTATGAATTTGTATACGTCTCCATCTAGACCTCTGATAAACGCATCTATTGCCTTTTTATTGTACGTCTCTATCATTGCTTTTGAGGCTTCTGGGTGGGCAAATCTGCTATCCGTTTTTATTTGATTCGCAATTAGCGAAAGCAGTCTATTTATTTCATCGTAGTACGTCTCTAAAGATCGACTCTTTTGGTGTGCGTTCATTAGTTGGAAATCGAGCGTCTCCAGGTCGCGTTTCTCTCCGTAGTATGTGATAAGCGTTCTCCTTATGTTATTCCAGTTGATCCCTACATTCGATGCGACTAACGCATCGTTAGCTTCTCCTCTAATCTTTCGTCGAACAAACTTGCATACCATATGGTATTTATTTTGCTGTTCTTCTGTATGACCAGGAGTAGTTTCGTATAACCTGATCAATCCATCAACGTCGCTGATCCAGCTGTTGAGTTCGCTTGGATCTCCACAAAAAACGGGAAGGTCTTTCACCAAACCTGGGATCTTTTCGAAAGTTTCCGGGTTTATGGCGCTGCCGTCCTTTTTTACGAAAAATAGTGGAGGATCTCTAAAATCGTCCGTTATATTGTTCTCTTCTAATCGTGCCTCTAGGGCTGCGATTCTGTTGATCAATGCCTCCATTTCGTTATTACTCTCTTTTTCTTCGTTATCTTTCTCTTTTATTGAAACTGAGAATTGTCGTAGTGATTGGACTAATTCCTCCAGTTTGACTAATCTCCTAACTTTTTCACGAATTTCACTTCAAAATTTCAAATTACACTAATCGACACGTATACCGACACACGATTTTCACGGTTTTTGTCACTCACTTTTATCGGATGTGAATATGTTTAATATTATTACTTACATTAACAGTTGCATTGTTCACCTCCACTTACGGGGCTGTTTCCTTCACCTCCTCTGACGGGGCTGATTTTCTTCACCTCCTCTGACGGGGCTGATTTTCTTCACCTCCTCTGACGGGGCTGATTTTCTTCACCTCCTCTGACGGGGCTGGTTTTGGAATCCTTTGGTGATGTCTTCCTTCTCGGTGCGGCGGCAGAATCCTTTTCCTCCGATAGACTGTTGCTGGCAACTATCGGCTACTCTGGTACCAACTCGCACGGCTGCCTACAGTGTTTGATAACTTCTGCACTGTGCACTTGTGACACTAGCACTAACGCAGTCACTAAAGTTCACGGCACATCAGTTTGTTTTCACTTTTCACAGGCGATCGGGATGGACTTCCAAATGTGTATGTCGGCGTAACTCAAGCACTAACGCGGTTACTGCACTTCACAACACTTGGGTTTTCCTCACCAAAGGTCCCTATTCGGGCGCCAGTTAATCTTTTCTATGGCCGTTTGGTCATAAAAAAATATATATTTATTAAACCTAGAGTTAATCTTACAAACTCGACTTGACGCTAAGAGTTCTTAACTACAACTTAACGCTATGAGCTCTTGATTACAACTGCCTTAGCATAGCCTAACTTGTGCCCTGCTGTCGGGAGCTTGCGATGGTTCCCACGGTTTGGTCACGTTGGCTCTCCACGTGCAGCGGTGTCTTATTCTGGAGCTGTCTGCGCGTGGCCAGTGTCGCGTTACTCGGTGCATCGTCGCGATGCTCGTTGGCGGAATTTGCTGCGTTGCAGGTTCTCGATGCTCGCTGGCGCGTTTTGTTGCGTTGCTCGGCGCATCGTCGTATTGCTCGGCGCATCGTGTTAACTAAAGCTTTCCCTAACGTTAACGTAAAGAAATTCCACTCAATCATGCCTGCCTATCTAAGTAATGCAAATTGCATAATGTTAGGCGCTTTCAGTTGCTTCAAACCAACCCTAATTCCAGGAAGAGCACCACAATGAAAATTTTACGTGTTATTTACATTTCATTAAGACCGTACGAAAGTATTTAGAGAGCACTTGTCAAAATTGATAAACTAAACAAAGCCTATTTACTTCCATGTTCAAATCACATCGTTTCAACTACTTTTCTATACCATGCCGCGTTACGATTTCGATGGAATTTAATTTCATTCTACACGACTCGAACGCTACTAACATTGAATTTATTAACAACCACACCTAAGCGCATTGCCACAACTAAGCTTATTTGTGTGCTTTCGCCTACCAGCATTACTTATACCGGGCAAAAGTTCATCTGGCCACCGAAATGTGCACGTTACTAGGGGATTAGTCGTGACTGTGCAGCACGAGTGACGTAACAATGATGGGGCTGTATTTTATTTTATCCTCTCCCGATAGCACCCGGAAGCCTTCTCCCCTTCTCGTTCCCTCTCAAGCGTATCTACTTATCAGTGCGATTGGCGAAACCGTCGGGGACCCAACACAATCGTTTGGTCCTAAAAACCCGCCGGCCGTTCGACAATTTATGTGCATAAGTAGGCAGTTTTGTGCGTCTGGTATGCGCGGGATGTGAGTAGTTGTAATTAAAATCTCTTTCCCATTCCGAACATGCCAAACGCTAACGGGTCCCAAAAGTGAAAAATATTAGACGCATGTGGGCGGTGGGCAATTCGTACGATATTTCACTGCACAAAATATGCGCGTCACGCAGCGTACAGTGCATCGCTGCCAGCCCGGAACCTTCGAGTTCATAATCTTCCGGTAATTAGTCGCACCGCGACAACAATGTTCGGCTTACCGACACGGATGCGCACCGGATGTGTCCGCTTAGCGAGCTTACCGGGGCAAGCCGTACGACGGTCGGCATTGACCGTAGCCGGAAGACTAGAGCCGGCCTTGTTCGCCTTGTTACCGGCATGAAAAATGAATACATAATTAAATAAATTAATTTATTTCCCATCATCGACAGTTAGGTCGCGTATCGGTTTTTGGTACGGGCGGTCCGATGGTGTGTCTCTCGAACGCTGAGGTACGGTTTGATTGGAAAGAACAGCCGCAGGGCCGGCATTTGGAACTTTAACGGGTTGACGTACGTATGGAACGTCCAGGAACTTACGGTACGGTCGATGGAGCTGCAACTCTCTAGAGTGAGCTCACACAACCTGCCTAATGAGCAACTAGTTGAATGCGATGGCAGGCAAAAACGTAGGTCATCGTAGTTGCAAGCTAAATGAGGCTTAACTACTCTGTTGGAATGTTGAGTGTTGCTATAGTTTTAGGCAGGACACAAATTATGAAATTTAGAAACTAGTTTTTAGGCAAGTTTTTAGGAATAAATACATTTTGTACGAACATTGTATAATGTCAGGCGTTACTTTATAAAGCTTGATGTTTTAGGCAAAATTTTCACGTGAAATGTGCACGTGGCTTTAACAATGTTGAGCACTTCACACCCTTATCTATTATTTGATTGTTTATCATCAAATACGAATTTTATTATCAAACAATAAAAAATTATCCTATCAGTCAAAGCATCTTCCGGAAATAAATCTTGCTATCAGTTCGAACTTTATCATGAATACATTACAGCTAATATGAATATATGGTTTTTATTGAAAATTTAAATCCAGATCATTTACACCCCAATACCTTTAAAACCGCCGATAAAAACAAAATGGTGCTCTTGTAGTTCAATTCGCTCTTCTGGGCTTCGCGTTTGCTCAGAACACAGAGAGCTTAAAAAAAAAACGTCAACCTGACCACCGATCGGCTATCGGCTAATTCACGCACCCACCGGCAAATCTAAAATAGATCGCAAATGGCGTTTCCGCTGTCCGCATAATCGCATTTGAATATCATCTTTTCCAGCAAATCGTGAACCACCAGGCACCTCCATCGCCGAAAGGAACGCTCTTAATGGGTGCCTCCTTTTAAAACGATTCTCACCATCACACGATATGCACTTATAATGTGTATCCATGTACGTGTGTGTGTGAGTGTGCATGCGTTGGTCTAAAAACTCCCAAATGGAATGGTCCGAATCCGAGAGAGCTCGGTATTAAATTTTAGTTTGAAATCAATTACCTACTCAGTGAAACGGTTCGTAAGCGTTTGCAAAGCATAGATTTTGGGACGATAATTATTGTAGACCATAACGCTCCGCACACACACACACACACGCATACGGATCATAGTAAAGTCGAAGCCGTAAAAGTTAACCTACTGAAGGCACAGGATCGTCTTTAGAAGGATACACACATCCGTTCTATGGCTAGAAAATAGCTCAGCTCAGAAATATCTTTCTATCGTAGCTAGCATCTCATCGAGATTCGTCCGGGACAACCGGTTAGGGAAAGGATGAACCATGTTTGAGATGGACTTAATTGAGATGTACTTCTTGCTTGCACCTCGTTGTACCCCACGCTGGCGTTCTCTGCACTGACCAGGGTTAGGGGATGAGTGCTCCGGGGATAGATTGATTGAAATGGCGTAGCTAAATAATGGAAGAGATTAGTCGATGTGGAGTGGCGTAGTAAATTTGCAGTTTTAACATGCTTGAGCGGAGCAATCCGGACGCTGATAGGAGCTGACCTGAAACTCACTGACCTGCAATCGATCCCACCAGGGTGAGGCGGATAGGAATTTCAACGCATAAGTTATTAATTTTAAAATAAACTACATCGATAGTAATGGACCGAAGCGATGAGCTTTTACAGGAATTTAAAAAAACTGTTTAAAATTAATTTTAAAGCACAATCTTGTTATTAAACTGTACCTTATAATGTGTAACAAAATTAAACAGCTCACAAGGGGAGTCGCAAAAAGGCACGCTCGGCTCACTATTATTAAATGAGATTTTCAGAGTCATGCGATTAATATCATCCAGCGACACTCGACAGTGCAGCGTACGACGTTCTAATCCACCGTTTGCAAAAAGGATGCATCGCAAAAATGTACCAAATTCGCTTACTAAGCCACCGGACGATTAACCTATCAATGTTAACGGTTGATCGGAATCGCCACCGGGGACATTTTGCGCTGGTCCGGCGAATGTCACAAGCAGAATCGAGGACTCGCACAGGCGAGCGCATATAAAGCGCCACATGTATCGCACCATCGGAGTTGCAGTGTTCTGGGTTCACCAGGTTTCTTTGGGGTCATCAGTTTTGGTCGCTTTCTTTGCGCGGGATGGTACCACCGTATCATGATTGAAATTGTCCTAATCGCCCTCACCCACGCACACACACACACCTACAAAGAGGGATCGTTTCCCTTTGCCCATGGACATCCATTTTCGGTGCATCCAACCATCCCAATGCACGTTCTTCGCTAACTCTTTCCTTTTTTTGTCCCGAATTTCTCTCACGTTCTTCCAGCGCTCGTACGACAGGTTATTACGGAGGACTGTGGACAGGAGGAACTGGTACAATGCACGAGACCCCTACAAGTCCTGTCGGCCACATCGGAGCTGTCGTTCGTGACCAAGAAGGAGGAGCTGGATAAACTTTGCCCGTGAGTAAACCAAACCTTCCCTTACGTGATGCTCGGGAGCTGCTAACCTCATCATCAGCAACACCGGCATCATCATCTTCCGCAATATATTCATTGAATCTAGCAGCTCGTTTGGTGGTGGCTTTTCTCGAAAACTTTATCCCTATATCCCAAAGGGACACCCTCGAAAACTAGTCCGTTCGGTCGTGTCGTCGGTCAATTTCGAACCGGTAACCGTAATCACGTACATACGACGTACGGAAGAGATTTTGCACGACCAGAAGTATTGATTTCACACCGGGTTTAGGTCGAGTAAGACCTCTGTAACGGTTTTGCGGTCGTGGTCGTCATCATCGTCGTTTGATGGACAATCGATGCGACGGGTTTTTTTGGGGTTTCCTTCTTATTAACCTTTGCCACTGGTGCACTCATGCACTGTAATCACTTTTACGCTTCATTGCCGAACGGACCGGATAGATAAATTGACTTTAGCAAGAGGATTACGCTTGGAGATTGATATTGATACAGTGCTTAAATAGGGGCTACACTGTGTATAAAAATTAACTTCATCTCTAGTGCATTTACCTGAAACAGTGCTGATTAGAGTCGGACTATGAGACGGTGCAGAGCAAATCGTGGTCAAAAGTCATGTGTTTGATGTTTCGGTATATAGACTGGCTTTCATAGCATTGAAGACTATACCAATTCTAGTGTATTATAACGTCATATAAAGCTAAGAACTCATATAAATTTTATGTTGATTTATTGAAATTAGTTATGCAATTCAATGCTGAATTTTGAATTTAATATCAAAGTTTTTTTAAGCCGTTTATGAAAATGGTCTTAAGTTTAGCTTTAAATCTAATTTTATGTACAATTTTCTCCAGAAAATAATAAAATATCATGTTTTGCTATTTTATTATCTTAAACTACACGATAAATGTTTCTATCACAAACAACTATCAGCTCGCTAACAATAATGATACATTTATGAGCAATTTATAAAATAAGAATAACAAGAAACAATTAGATATAGGTAATTGTATCGTAAATAGAAGTTGATTTGGTGTTATTTAATTTACACCGTTGTCGAGCCCAAGTAAACACGTTTCAGCTGCATCTGAACACTGTTCAACCGTAGGTAAACACTTGACGTCCAACTAAACAGCTGCTGCCTAACTGAACTTCGTTCAAACGAAACTTAACATCGTCCAACCCCAACTAAACATTTGGCACCTCCAAGCTGATATGTTTACATGACATAGATTTAGCTTCTTTATGTTCCTTTCATTTGCAAAGATTAATAGATTAAAAATAGACTAATTTTTTTAATTCAGGCACAAGAAAATTTTATAATAAACTGCATACAATTTAAAAAACATTTTCTTCATGATGACCGCGAATTCGCTATGAACGCGGAAGACAACCTTGTTACAAGAAACGAGTCCGTGGAATATAAACGTGCAATGACGTCTGGGATACAAAATGTTTAGTTGGGGTTGAACGATGTTGAGTTTCGTTTGAACGAAGTTTAGTTAGGCAGCAGCTGTTTAGTTGGACGTCAAGTGTTTACCTACGGTTGAACAGTGTTCAGATGCAGCTGAAACGTGTTTACTTGGGCTCGAAAACGGTGTAATTGAAGTACTAGGCGCCTCCATCTATAGATATACAGGAAAACTGTGCATAATTTTTACAAACGAATGTCGCTGGATGAGGATTTATAAAAAAGGCACTTTTAAGAGAATTATAGATAAACGACTTGATAAATACAGGGCAATGTTTCCTATAAATAAATTTCATGTCTAAGGGACAGCATTTTGGCCTCATTGTTCACCCGTCAGCAGACCGAAATGAATTCATCAAGCTACTTATTCGAGACAATCGATCACATTTTTCAAGACAAGAACCTTTCGAAAGTTTTATGTTGCTTCATTTTGTACTCATAATGATCGTGAGTAATATTGTATTCCCCTTTTGTTGTACTCCACATGAATATGCTATTGTGTTTAACGGCCAAGATGCGAAAAACGCCTGAAACTAGGCAATCGGATACACTTCATAGAAACATATTTTACAAACCGGTGCAATAGGTCAATCTGCATTCCGTTTACGAACCCTTCCGAACGAGAGTTCTATCTAAACGAGGATAGGTTAGAAAGAAACTTCATTCAAGTCACGCCACACACACACACACACGCACATGCATACATTGCCCTAACAGTGGTTTATTATCCTACCTCGTTTGAGCAAAGCGGGTTCGGCTCCGTCTGCTAACCGTTTCCAAGCGGGCGAATTATTAACCCACGCCACCATCTTTAACACTAATAGGGGCACTCGTACTCGTGTCCTGTCCACAGTGGCCGTAGCTGGTGGTGGTGGTGGTAGAATCGTTGAAGTCAGCTAGCCCTACCGACACAAAACCACAGAACGATCCGGTCGGATGCAGTTGAAGTTCGGTTGAACCACATGGTACACGCTGTTGTGTACTGCGTGCACAGACACGTCCCGCTCTCCCTGTGTCCCTCCATCGCTTCTACCACCCTCCGGAAGCAGCTGTGAAACTTTGGAAACTGTGACTCCCAGGCGAGTATGTACGGTGGGTGGAAAACCTCAACACAACCGCCGGAACAACAAAACGATCGGGTTGGGCTGTACCAGACCAGAGTACCCACCGCCATGCACGTCCGGTTGACCGGATGGGGCAAACAATGCGAACTAACGGAAGGCACGCGGAAAGTCAAACCCCGGGTACCGTGGGTTCCGCAAAACGGAAGGCGTCAAACTATTTTCGGGTTGTCGTCGAGTTCATTCACAAGCGCACACACACCCACACACACACAGACACAGTCCAGGCTAGCTATTCTGCACCGTTCCGGGGAAAGTGTCGTGATAATATTCGAGACTCGAGCCAGGCGAATAATTAGAAGTGAGAAACTTTTCTAATTTAACGTTTTAACACATTTCCGGTGGACTGGCAGGGCAAGCTAACGGCGCTAACGGTGGGGTTGGTTGTGAAAAACACTGGCTGCAAAATTCCCAATTCTGGCTGCATAGAATCTGTTTCCTAGGAGCAGTGCACAGCATTCTCCAAAAACGATCCCCTAGAAGAGGGTTTAGATTGCAAAAAGGTTGTGAGTGTGTGCATCCTATGTGTACGACGAAGTGATTTGAAACCACCTTCGTGTAGTTGAACCTTTTGCCCGTGCGGGCAAATGGTATCAACCGGTTCGGAATTCGACCGGGCGTCACATTGGAAAGCATCAGAACAACGATGATGATGGCGGTGGTTCCGAAGACGACGACGTCTGTCAATCGTATCACTGGAAGTGGTGCCGGTACAAGAAACTTCGGCTGCCCCAGTGGCTGAGAAATGAGCTATTCGACATTCGATGGGAAAAGTTTGTGGCTAGCAATGGTAAGGTTTTATTTAAAATTTTCCAAATAATTTCCAAACCAGCAACAGCCGTTCAAAGAAATCTAATTTCATCCATCCATTAGGGATTGGTGGTGTAAATTAGGTGAATTTATTGATGGTGGTTTGATTGCATTTCGTTTTCCATCGCATGCTTCTACACCGTAAAATAACTTTCTTCTTGAATGATGCTTGAGATGCACTATCGTTTTGAGCAAAGTAAAGTGTATGACTGTTAGCGTTTCAATGACCATTCAAATGCAGCCGTGATGAAACATTAATTGTGTAAATAAGATACAAAAAATAATAAGAAAATTCTAAAACAATTGTGAACTTTATTGTTTTGTATTTTGAATTGCATACTTTTAGGAGTAACTTTCTAATTAAACCTTTGGTGTTTCGTAATTCTAAAAATTCCCTTTGTTGTGTTATAGTCACGAGAAGGCCCCCCCCGAGAACTATTTGTGTGCAGCACTGTAATCTGTCAATTTTGTGTGCTTAAAGAAGGGCTACACTGTGTATAAAAATTAACTTCATCTCTAGTGCATTTACCTGAAACAATGCTGATTAGAGTCATACTATGGGACGGTAAAGCGCAATCGTGGTCAAAAGTCATGTGTTTGATGTTTCTGTAATGGACTGGTTTTCATAGCATTGAAGACTATACCAGTTCTAGTGTATTATAACGTCATATAAAGCTAAGAACTCATATAAATTTTATGTTGATTTATTGAAATTAGTTATGCAATTCAATGCTGAATTTTGAATTTAATATCAAAGTTTTTTTAAAGCCGTTTATGAAAATGGCCTTAAGTTTAGCTTTAAATATAATTTTATGCACAATTTTCTCCACAAAATAATAAAATAACATGCTTTGCTATTCTATTATCTTAAACTACACGATAAATGTTTCTATCACAAACAACTATCAGCACTCTAACATTAATGATACATTTATGAGCAATTTATAAAATAAGACTAACAAGAAACAATAAGATATAGGTAATTGTATCGTAAATAGAAGTTCATTTGGTTTTATTTAATTTAATTAAAGTACTAGGCGCCTCCATCTATAGATATACAGGAAAACTGGGCATACTTTTTACAAACGAATGGCGCTGGATGAGGATTTAAAAAAAGTTTTGCAAGAATCATAGGTTGACGACATGAGAAGGCTCCCCCTAGAATATTTTGTGTGCAACACTGTGGGCTATCGACTATTTAACTCAGTGTGTTATCCGTGTGGTCCAAACTGATTTAATAAATACATTGTTCATTATTGCCTAAAACTGTTATTATAAACCAAATAGAACATCACACTTGAATACGCATTTGAGCAAATGGAAAGTCCTGCAAAAAATACGACGTTTTGTGTACAGGGCAATGTTTCCTATAAATATAACTCAAGTCTAAGGGACAGCATTTTGTCCTCATTGTTCACTCTTCAGCAGACCGAAATGAATCGATAACCTCCTGTCGTCATTTGAAATGTTCAAAAAGATGAAGATGTGGCTTAAATTCAAATTTTAACCTTATTTTTCATCAATTTATACAACTAATTAGGTGAGCTAGGTTCTTATGAAAATTAAACTACTTATTCGAGACAATCGATCACATTTTTCAAGACAAGAATCTCTGAAAGCTGTAGGTTGTTAAATTGTGTACTCATAATGATCGTGAGTAAAATTGTATTCCCCTTTTGTTGGACTCCACATGAATGTGCTATTGTGTTTAACGGCCAAGGTGCGAAAAACGCCTGAAACTAGGCAATCGGATACACTTCATAGGAACATATTTTACAAACCGGTGCAATAGGTCAATCTGCATTCCGTTTACGAACCCTTCCGAACGAGAGTTCTATCTAAACGAGGATAGGTTAGAAAGAAACTTCATTCAAGTCACGCCACACACACACACACGCTCATGCCCTAACACTGGTTTATTATCCTACCTCGTTTGGGCAAAGCGGGTACGGCTCCGTCTGCTAACCGTTTCCAAGCGGGCGAATTATTAACCCACGCCACCATCTTTAACACTAATAGGGGCACTCGTACTCGTGTCCTGTCCACAGTGGCCGTAGCTGGTGGTGGTGGTGGTAGAATCGTTGAAGTCAGCTAGCCCTACCGACACAAAACCACAGAACGATCCGGTCGGATGCAGTTGAAGTTCGGTTGAACCACATGGTACACGCTGTTGTGTACTGCGTGCACAGACACGTCCCGCTCTCCCTGTGTCCCTCCATCGCTTCTACCACCCTCCGGAAGCAGCTGTGAAACTTTGGAAACTGTGACTCCCAGGCGAGTATGTACGGTGGGTGGAAAACCTCAACACAACCGCCGGAACAACAAAACGATCGGGTTGGGCTGTACCAGACCGCCATGCACGTCCGGTTGACCGGATGGGGCAAACAATGCGAACTAACGGAAGGCACGCGGAAAGTCAAACCCCGGGTACCGTGGGTTCCGCAAAACGGAAGGCGTCAAACTATTTTCGGGTTGTCGTCGAGTTCATTCACAAGCGCACACACACCCACACACACACAGACACAGTCCAGGCTAGCTATTCTGCACCGTTCCGGGGAAAGTGTCGTGATAATATTCGAGACTCGAGCCAGGCGAATAATTAGAAGTGAGAAACTTTTCTAATTTAACGTTTTAACACATTTCCGGTGGACTGGCAGGGCAAGCTAACGGCGCTAACGGGGGGGGTGGTTGTGAAAAACACTGGGTGCAAAATTCCCAATTCTGGCTGCATAGAATCTGTTTCCTAGGAGCAGTGCACAGCATTCTCCAAAAACGATCCCCTAGAAGAGGGTTTAGATTGCAAAAAGGTTGTGAGTGTGTGCATCCTATGTGTACGACGAAGTGATTTGAAACCACCTTCGTGTAGTTGAACCTTTTGCCCGTGCGGGCAAATGGTATCAACCGGTTCGGAATTCGACCGGGCGTCACATTGGAAAGCATCAGAACAACGATGATGATGGCGGTGGTTCCGAAGACGACGACGTCTGTCAATCGTATCACTGGAAGTGGTGCCGGTACAAGAAACTTCGGCTGCCCCAGTGGCTGAGAAATGAGCTATTCGACATTCGATGGGAAAAGTTTGTGGCTAGCAATGGTAAGGTTTTATTTAAAATTTTCCAAATAATTTCCAAACCAGCAACAGCCGTTCAAAGAAATCTAATTTCATCCATCCATTAGGGATTGGTGGTGTAAATTAGGTGAATTTATTGATGGTGGTTTGATTGCATTTCGTTTTCCATCGCATGCTTCTACACCGTAAAATAACTTTCTTCTTGAATGATGCTTGAGATGCACTATCGTTTTGAGCAAAGTAAAGTGTATGACTGTTAGCGTTTCAATGACCATTCAAATGCAGCCGTGATGAAACATTAATTGTGTAAATAAGATACAAAAAATAATAAGAAAATTCTAAAACAATTGTGAACTTTATTGTTTTGTATTTTGAATTGCATACTTTTAGGAGTAACTTTCTAATTAAACCTTTGGTGTTTCGTAATTCTAAAAATTCCCTTTGTTGGGTAAAAGACTCGAGAAGGCCCCCCCCTAGAACTATTTGTGTGCAGCACTGTAATCTGTCAATTTTGTCGCACAGTGTTTTTTCATGCGGTCAAAATTTATTAAATAAATACAATATTTATTATTGCTTAAAATACTTAAAATAGAACATGAAAAATTAACTTAAATATGCCTTTTAACTAGTAAGTTGCTCTGCATAATGTTCGGCAATTCCATAATGGTACCTATCGTATATATCCGGTATAATGCTTCCTTCAAATATGTTCGACATCAAAGGGGCAGTTTATTGGCCGGACAGTTAATCCGTTGCTAAACTGAAGAGATGAGATGATCCTTCGCCATCAAAATAAGAGCTTATGCTAAGGGAAGGGTTATTTAAATTCCAATTTTAGCCTTTTTTCTTTCAATTCATTCATCTTTTTTTTGTCCTACTAGAAGATCATCCGCACCCATAGTGATTTCTTTGCGACATGTGCTGCGAATTGCATACTGTTAGGCGGTTTTCCTATAGGGACCAACCAATTTCGTCAGGGGGGGGCCTTCTCGAGTCTTTTACCCTTTGTTGTATATTTTATACCATTTGCTAACAAATAAATAAAATCATTGCACTGCAATTTTTTAAACTACATAATGCGATATAGACCCTGAAAGTATGCTATAAATTTTTATGACATGTATCAAAGTGCTGTTTGGGTGTTATGCAAAATTTTTACAGTGTTTTAATTGTGTATTTTAGTAAATTTGATTTTTAGTAATTAGTTAGTTCACAACGTCCTTGTTGAAAAATTTACCAGAAAGAGTTAAAATCATTGCATACTTTTAGGCTTTTTACTCTAAGAAGGCAAGCTCTTTAATCACAATTTTCATTTCCAGCCTCCAGTTTTTATTTGTCTACGTTTTTATTGTAGAGCACAGTCCACAGTAATAGCATTTTTTCTCAATTTTATTTATTTATGATATCGAAATATTTGTACAAAGCTCAATTCTTGTGCAATCTATTTAATAAAACGTAGCGTCAAAATTATACAAAAAATAAATAAACTATACTACAGTATTTTCAAACTGATGCTCATATTAATAGAATACAACTGTGTGAAACAAAAACAACTTATTTTAATACTTATTTTGTACTGACTCGTTTCAATTAAGTCAAAATAAATGTTTGCTTATTTTCCTATTCTTGCATGCCCAGTTTCCCAGTTATAGTTGGTTTGCAATCATAATCATACATTGCACAGGACTTCTCTCTAAGAAAATCCCAACATATTTCAATACCAGACCAGCTTCTCAGAGCAACTATTTCTAATATTCATAATAAATAGATTTCATAGGGAAGTTTCTGTAAAAACTTCTCAAACCTTTCCCGTATCAGTACAATCTCTCTGTAGCAAACTATTTATCTGTTGAAAATTATTCCTATATCAAGATGGTCGAGATGGAAACGCTGCGATTATCAGCCCTCACGATGGGTTGCTGCTGTGGTATTCTTCATCAGTAGTATTAAAAAGCTAGCTCATCATACATCACAACACTCACGTGCCAAACCTTTCATTAACCTTATCCTTATCGAACCCAAACATCCAATATGGGAAAATGGGAATGCAATAGATTTCGGCACGATTTGCCATGATTGATTCCACCTGACTGTTGCATTCAATAACACTAGCGCCCTTGTAGAATACACGCACAACAGATCTTATCGCACTGGGGGGGGTTTAAAGAATCTCACATTTCCCAGCAGAACACGATATCAAAACGCAAAAATTCAATAAGAAAACTGCATGTTGCCCTATTTCCTTTACCCGCCCGGAGAACGATATTGCAAATAATTCAAACCCATCCGACCGATAGCAGCCCGTCCGTCCAACAATATTGTCCCACAGTCCCTGTTTTTTTTCGGGTGCAAACGGTATTCTGACAAAACGGGCTAGAAATTGAATGCAATTGCTCGCAACTTCATCATCCCATCCTGGACACCGGTTCAAGTTCGGCTAAACCTAGCAATTTCCTTTCGAATGACTTCTCCGTTGAAAAAGCTCGCCGACCAAAGGCAAAACATTTCTTTGCTCCATTTGCTCCCCGAACGGGTGGTCCAATCCCTACCATCAGTGTGCCAGTTGCCCTGAAGTACGGTCGCCGCATGCAACCCGCGCGCTGCACTCGTTACGACGAAACTATTGCTATTTGCTCGACACAAATAAAACATGTATTTCAACATAAATAAACATTACTCGAACGTTTGTCGGCGAACCAACGGGTTTTGGCTCGGGTAGTTTGCCCCAGGAGCCGGCCAGGAATGCGTGCAAAGACACACGATAGTGGTGGTGTGCATCTGTTCCGTTCGTGTCGGCAAGGGACAACAGCTCACGGGGACAACTTCAAATCTGCCCATCCAGCTGGACAGTAACGGCAACACTAGTTTTACGCACGCCGGGGCTTAGTCATCTGCCAAAAAGTTCACATATCAAATCAGATGAAATATAAATGAACTGAAGCACTGACCACCTTTCCCATTGAACGATCAAAGAAGAAGGAGCAGCGTCGTCTCTTCTGGCCCAGTTTATGTTCTCACGTGTCCAACTGGTGCGATAAGGCAGTCGGGGTTTGCTGCCGGTTGCCCTGTGCGGAAGTATGCGCCAACAAAGTTCGCTCGCAAATCCAACCATCTCCACCCGCAAACAGTGTGGCAACAAACAGATGTACTTAGTAAATACCAAAAAGCTGACCC
The DNA here is from genome assembly GCA_002091835.1 of Anopheles maculatus. Lineage (NCBI taxonomy): Eukaryota > Metazoa > Arthropoda > Insecta > Diptera > Culicidae > Anopheles > Anopheles maculatus. The sequence goes on along the minus strand of KZ061727.1, from coordinate 338,765 downwards.
GGTTCGTGCATGTCACCCCGTATCCCGTAGACGGTTCCGGTCAAAGCTCACTCGCATGACGATTATGCAGAAATACGGAGGGAAACAGCAAATCGACTTAAGCAAATACACCCGACCGTACACCCTGGTGCTCTCGCTGGGAAAGGATACAGTTGTTATCGTAACAAAGTGACCGGAAATGGAGAAAAGGGATTGGAGATAAAGCTCGAACAGCCTCGCTCCAGAAGCTGTTCTTCGGAATGGACTTCCTCGTACCCCCTCTGACAAGGTACAAAGTGCTGCTGCACTCCGGCAATGGTAACGAGTATGTGTATATATTGTAAAGTTGTTCGGATGGACATCACCGAACTCAAACCCCCTCCCCCCGTTTGGCACGGACCAGTCATCGTTGCTGACCGAGCGAGTGTCAGTAAGGCAAATGTGTCAGAGCCTCCGATTCGGCGTGTGTTAGGAGGTCGTTTCAGTGTTCGCTTCGTTTATCGGATTCATGCATGTCACACGTCGTCCCTTGACTTTGAACACACGCTGCCCGGCCGTCCTGTACAAAAGGATTGTGAAGAAAAACCCGACAGGGATTAATCTTTCACAACCCTTTTTGTGCAAGTTCTTGAAGAAGTGTGAAAGAAATGGTTCGGAGGTTAGGTGTGTAATCGTCGTCAGTTCTTGCGAACTGTTCGAAGGTTAGGCAAGTTTGAACCGGGAAGTTCGATAGCTATAGATGGTCAAGGCAGGATGAAGTTGGAGGAGCGTAAAATAGAACACGGTCCCACAAACAAACACTCAATTACACACTCGAATAGTTGCTTCTATCGGGTTGAAGGATGAAGAGTGAAGCTTAGTAGTAGCTTTCGAAATGGAAACAGATTTGAGATAGAACTGAGGATGGGGATCTTTAGCACAGCTTCATTGGATTGAGATGTGTTCAGTAGCTATTCGCAGTGGTGTAGGCATGTAAAATTTTAATTGAAATGTAAAGCTTCGTTTAGATATTGTTGGTATAAAAAAGGATATCTTGAATTGATTTATAAGTTCAGCGTAATACACTCGAACGGTGCTAAATCGTTTTTGTCAAAAAACACAAATTATTTATTTAAAAAATTAAAGAAATCATATACCAAACTTTCTTGAGCGATTCTGCCAACACAACGCACCACAATGTCACCTCCAAAACGTTACCAAACAAACAGAACACAACTCAATCAGAACCCAAGACTAATTATCTCCCGCAGACGAAAAAGAAACTTTTTGCCACCTTTGCAAAATCTTCTATAAAATCAAGCCCACGTACAACACGTACGTGGCAGCTAGAACACAGCTAGCAAACAAAATTGCTCATTCCGGCTTAGTGGAGCACCGTGTAGATGAGCGACTGTGTGCTGCCGCCATTGCTACGGTTGTTGTTTCGTATTGTTTCATTTTAATGACAGCTAACACTAGCGGGGCAAAGACAAATGGCACTTTTCGTAATAGCGGACCACCTGTATGGCCGTTGACTGACCGTTAAAGGATTTTAGAAGTGTGTCTGACTGAAGCGCATAAAGAGGAGACATGTTTTGGCTTTGAAGCTCTTTGGAGTCTATATTTGTTCAACAGAGAATTGATTTTTTACCACATTTTAAAGCACAAATCGGATTAAAACTATTTGCCAACACAATATATCTGATTAATTAACGTTAACTTAATTTTTTTTATTACTTAAATTACGACTGTTGTATAAAATTTGGAATTGGAAGTATAAGCGCCAAAAATTATGCAATCTGCATTACAAAAATTTAACATTCTTTTCGAACCAGTAGAGTATGAACACTGAATTGCATAACGAAAGGCGCATATATACAATTTGCCTTAGCCTTCGCTTTCTAAAGTTTTGTAAACCCGCTATACAAACTGCTTTAAATCAGATCATCTTTTGAGACTTTGAGACACATAAAACAAATCACGGTAAAAGACTCGAGAAGGCCCCCCCTAGAATTATTTGTGTGCAGCACTGTAATCTGTCAATTTTGTCGCACAGTGTTTTTTCATGCGGTCAAAATTTATTAAATAAATACAATATCTATTATTGCTTAAAATACTTTCCAGACACGGAGCGGTCGCCCCAGAACGCCCATATAAGTTACCGGGCAACATTGCCAAAGTCCAAACATGTGTCACAGCCTATCGATCGACGATGAGTAATTGCCCCAGAACGCCCATACGAGTTATAAGGGAAAGTTGTTCGACATCAAAGGGGCGGTTTATTGGCCGAATAGTTCATCCGTTGCTAAACTGAAGAGATGAGATGATCCTTCGCCATCAAAATAAGAGATTATGATGAGGGAAGAGTTATTTAAATTCCAAATTTAGCCTTTTTTTCCTTCAATTCATTCATCTTTTTTTGTCCTCTCAGAAGATCATCCGCACCCATAGTGATGTCTTTGCGACATGTGCTGCGAGTTGCATACTGTTAGGCGTTTTTCCTATAGGGACCAACCATTTTCGTCAGGGGGGGGCCTTCTCGAGTCTTTTACCCAAATCACAAAACGTGTGCAAAAACTATACGCCAACAACGAACGAACAGTACACCATACCCACACACACACACGCATGTGGTACGTAATTAAAATTTATGACAAAAGCTGCTCCTTTTCAGTTTCGGTTTCAACTGTGTCGCTTTCCACGTTTTGTTTTTGTTTCTTTATCAGACAGCATGACACAGCTATCTGCGTGTGTGTGTGTGTGTGTGGTGTGTTTGTTTTTTGTTTTCCTTTAAAATTATCTCACCACGTCTGAGCTGCTGCTTTACGTATCCCGTCAGTCATTCGGTCAGTGTGTCTTTGCGACGAGTGCGCTAGCCAAAAATTTGGAGTGCGAAGCAAAGCACACGCATCCATTGTATGTGTGTGTGTGTACGTGCTAGTGTACGTGCCGCATCGCGCTAACAACTCGTATCCTCCACGGATGCGTTTGTCTTTCGGCACGGTGTTGACGACATAATTTCGACTACGACTCGGAAACTTCGGACGGGCAAAACTAGAGGTTAGCAGCCGTTGGCCCATTCAAAAGTATGACGGTAGCCGCAGCAGCTTGGTTGACATTCCCCCTGTGGACACACACACACACACACGGTGCGACGTGCGGAATGAATAATGACAGTCGCGCAATGGCTTTCCCTTGGACACGATGAGGGCTCTAAGCACAGAACGCACACAAACATGGTTGTTGTATTTTTTTGGGTGGAAAGTTGTTACTCAAACAAAAAAACCAACAACTGGCTGCACGTGTCGGAAGCAAAGTTTTGAAGCCTCCTATTTCATGCAAACACACACACCGAGCATTAGTACTGTCTGCCATGTGTGGCAAGAAGCGGGAACAACATCCTAACCTTACGTTGACTCGTTCCGTCGGTGGTTGTGTATCGAAATGAATGAAAACACTGGGAAACACCGGGGGGAAGTGATTCAATTTATGAAATTTTCCTAATGAAATTAACTCAATTTAAAGGGAGTAATTTACCACCATCCCCCCCAACCCCCCAGGGTTTGCCCAAACGTCCGGTCCGGACCCGGAAATGGGTTGGCAATTATGCGAACGAAACGAGCCCTTAAAACGGAGTACGTCTGTATCGTTTCGGATGCTGCGCTGCGCTCTAGCCTACTGATAAGGGACCGTTGGAAGAGCAGGATGCCGGTAATCTCACGAAGTCACCACATTCACCCTCCGATACGAAAAACGGGTTATGGCCACAAAATGATTACCGTGCCAAATGTACGAAATGTGTACGTACACGTACCGCCTGGCTCGTTGCCACACTTTACAGTACCCTCTGCACCATCCGGAAATGTCAGAAGAAGATATGTTGAGACAAATTACACCATCATTTTCAGTACCGTTCCGCCTTCCGTACGCGGCACCATTCTCCTGCACCATTTTATTACCCTGAGCGATCCCACACACACACACACACACACACACACACACTTCATTCAACCTTTCCGCGGCAGCAAGGTGTGGGAGTGCTGATGTTTTATCGCGTAGGATATGAGCGTCAGCACCGAGCATCACCCCGCTTGAAACTCGCGTCTAATGAATAACAACCAAATAAACACACCATCCGGAACCGGAAGCGAGTGCCACGGCGGGTGATATGCCTCATTTTTATGGCTCGTTATCAGATCATGAACTGTAAAATTTGTCTGCAAGCTGGGGGGAAATTCGTGAGCAACCGCTACGAGTGTGTGTGTGTGCGCGACATAATTAGCTGTGTGTAAATCAATAATTGTTAAACAAAAACACACACAAGCTCGGGCTACGGCAAATGCAAGGTGTAATTTTACAGCTGAAGATGATAGGTTTGATGTGGTGCGTGGATTTAAGCCCGCGCCGACAACCGTCGGTGACATCCGCATGAATCGGTTGGTCTATTCCGGTTGGGGCGTGCCCCAGGTTTTTACGCGGTATTGCTCTATGATCATGATGAATGGTGGTACACCATTACGGTGGATCGATGAGATTAGGCCACGGTGGAATAACAGGCACGCGACATCAACGTTGGAAATGCATCCCACGCGTGGCATTGTGGGAAATTTGAAGTTGCCCTTTTGTTTTTGAGTGCGAGTTTATTGCGATGGTAAAGCAAGTAGGTGTTGAAATTTGTTCAATGGAATGCTTAAAGCTGTAGGATAAACTCCCCGTTCTGGATCGTTAGCGTCAGCCATCAACAAGGCGTTTGATGATGCTCCCAGTGACCTTGGAAATTAAAATAGCCTGTGGCTGTGTTTTGCTGTTGTTAACAGTGTTTTGAATGCGCTTTTGAAACTGTTAGAAATTTAGAACTAAATTACATAGTTTTTTTTTAACTTTATTACACCAAAATTTGCAAAACTTTAAAATGCACCTTAACAAAATGTTTTAATTTTGAAGCTCAATAAACAAGATTATAAAAACACATTTTAAAAGGAGTATAAAAGCGGCTAAATTAACGATTTTTAGTCATTTATTTCTTCCAACTAAAAAATTGTACTTACACGACTTGGCCGGTCCACACAAAATTCGCTCTGAAATTGTGGTATTATGACAATATGGCGTCAAACCATCATACTGCTGCTATATTTCACAAGAATCAGAAAGGTCGTTGAGTAATTCCGGGGGAGATTTTAACTTGCTTTTATTTTTTTAATGCCTAACGGAGTACATTGTTGAGGTGCATTGCAATTGCTAAGCTGAATATCCTGTTTTTATTTATTTACGCCTAAAGCTATGCAATTTGATGTTTCCTAAGTAGCATTTTTCTGCCTATCCTGTCACCGACAAAAGGTTTCATGGATATAGAAGAATTTTAAGAAAAATAGAACGAATAAAAAACTCAAAAATCACTATGCTCACAAATCCACGATAATTCTGCATCTATTGTGAGGTTGTACTAGAGCTGCTGTCAATTACTTTAGTCGATTCGGCTGCTATTCTCGTTTATTTCATTGATTAAAAAAAAATATTGCATACATGTCCATATTTAATGTGTTTTACTTGAAGAAAAACTGCATTCAAAAATTTCTAACTTAATCAAATATGGTCCAACATTAAAATTCCAATGCCAATGTCCTCACTGTGAAGAGTAAACTTTAAAAATAACCATTATATAAGAAGAAAAACATCAGCAAGGTCAGCATCATTTCTAGTCCTTGACACACTCGCACCAAAATCTACTCGGCACTCTTCTCTCAAGTTTGACTTTTGTTTTATCCTGCTCGATCTGAAGCCCAACCAACTGCCTACCCGCAGAGACGTGAAAATGTGTTTTTCTTACGTTCCTTCTTGCCTTTCTCCCATAAAACCCAACCAAAACTCTGGCGCCAGCCCAACCAACAACATTCGATGGCGACATCATGGCTAGCCGACGCTCATTATATAGTAAATCAATTCCATCAAGCGCCGACTCGCTGTCTGCGCTACAGCATCCGTCTGGCGACCGAGCGAGCGCCACGTTCCATGACAACGAACATCGACCTAGTTTTGTCGTTAAGGGAAGCATTTCGCATGAGGACACGCACGCAAACGCATCTTTTGCCGTCGGTAAACGGAAGCCCGGATAAAAAGTCGTTTAGTTCGTTCGCTTTGACCTACTCTCAGGGGTGATCTGATGTTGCCAGAAATCCTGGCGCTTCATTAGAGCATTAGGCAATGGGGACAAGGTTTTTTGTGTGGGCTTAGTGAAGGGTTCGGGCAAAATGGTTACAGTGCCGATCGTAAAAGTGTTGACTGTCATAACAAATAGATGTTTGGTTTTAGGACAAATTATGGCAAGCGTGTTTGTGTGACAATAAGCTGTTAGGAGATGTTGCAGCGGGAAAACTGTACGCTTGTTTGTTCAACTTTTGGTGGATAAACGCACTTAAAATGTTTATCTATTTTTCTATCACACCATCACCAACAATAAAACCTTTTATCATTCTCCAACAACATTCAATCATCTAAATCATGGTGATAAGTACTGGAAAACATCGATGATAGCGCCTCTCTCTCTCTCTCGCCCACAGCGATCTCCACACCGGACTGCACTGTATACGAAGCTACACCCGACGCTGCATGAATATTCATCAGCGGGACCACTTCAACAAACTCTACCACGGCACTAATGAAGTGATACACGAGCTCTGCGAGGAAGGCCCATATCAGGAAGGCACGTACGTATTGTAATAATTATATCAATGTGTTTCATCTCTCTGTTCCATTCTTTCATTTGCTTCATCCACCGGTCCCGCTTTTCATGCCTCCCCTCTTTTTTGTTTCGTGCTGTGTAGTGTTGTCTTGCGGTTAGTCTGCGTCAGCACGTAACCCGTGCGTGTACCTGAACGGTGTCCTCACCGTTACAGGCTATTGTTCGTTTCCGGGCGTACCATTTTCCGATGGCCATACGCTCGGGAGAGATAATTTGTCGTACAGTGATGAGAGAACAATTGAAACGATGTTGTATGATTGAAATTAGTGTACTATTATTTCAATAAAACGCTACAAAATAAGGTGAAAAGCGAGTTATGTTTTTGTGATTGCATACTTTTAGGAGTTATTAACACATCTTCGAAATTAGTTTCTTATACTCGTTGCATACTTTCCGGCGTGTTATAAAACATTCTTTTGTAACACTATTTGCATACATTTAGGAGCAAAACAGCAAACCTGCAAATAATCCTTCCAATAAAGCCATAAAGCATTAAAACTATAATCATACAGTGGGAAACGCAGTAATTATTCCGCTTAGTAGCTCACGCAAAAAAAGGTGCCATTTATTGTACCTGCCAGAGCTGGTGCAGAGCAGGTGGCAGTTCATTTGCGACCGCACATACACACAAAAAATTACCCATCCTCCGATTACCGGCAATCAGTGCCTATCGAGAAGGTAAGGTGATCATTAACAGCCTCTCATCATCGTCCTTAACAATCAAACGCTTTCGCACCGCTTACACCCGGACCGAACCGAGCCCACCCGGCCATCATGGTAGCAGTTGGCCGATTCGAGGAAATTACGCTGATTATCCTCTCGGTAAAACTTTACCACTGGTTCAGCGTTGGTTTTTGCTGGTCGTATCACTTTTTTCCCATCTCGCCTGATCGGTTCACTAGTGAAGGCTGCATTATCATCAACCAAAGAGAGAGAAAAAAGCATAATATACAACAACGAAAAAACTTTTCCACTTTTTCCCCACCCCCAGCTCTGGGGGGGGGGGGGGGGATATAAAATTAGTCGTCAGAATTGCAGCACAAACGCTGACGAAAGAAGCCGTTCCACCGTTTTCTCTTTTTTCGTCCTTTGTTTTTGTTTTGGCCGGTGGTTAGCTGTTGTGTCTTAATTAGCTGTAATTGAGCTGTTTTCATATTCAAGTGGCTTAAACGCAACCGCCACCATACCGACCATCGCGAACGCTTCCCGGGAATGATTGGACGAGGGATGAACATTGCCTTCTCAATGGTTGGCCGTGGACGGTAATGCTTCTAAAACCGCACAACTATTGCCCCGCTTTTACGCTATTGCACTGTTGCTCTTTTATCGGCTAGCTGTGGGATGGGTGTATGTGTCTGTATTGCATGCACCTGGAAGAGTGCCTGAAGCCCGAGCCCGGTGTTTGGCTTAACGAGAAAAGTTTTACTTCCCATCAACAAATTGCCGGCGCGATAGTGTTGGCAGTGTGCAACGCTCCCGTCGAGCGGGATGGCCCGATCAGGCTGGACGGTTCTCGCTGGGCAGTGGGGGTTCATCGTCGACCCAGCTCACCGTTTAGCTAACGCGTCTGGCAACACTCGGCGTGGGAAAGCTACTGTACAGCGGGCGTAAATGAGTTACGGTTTCTTCACGCCTTTTATGTGGTTTTCGGTGGTTTGCATCACTAGTTTGGTGCAAAGTTTCGAAGGTGAATTTAGTCATAATTCGGTTGAACAGTACACAAGCCTTTAAAACAATTACCTAAGTGGGAAACGCTAGAAAGTTAAAGATTGAAGTCTCATATAATATGGGAAAGATTACATCTGTTTGTGAATGGATAGTATTTACTAATATTTGCTCTAAATTAATGCAGTAGATCATACTTCACTTGATTGATAGATTATTACACCGTTTCGAGCCCAAGTAAACACGTGTCAGCTGCATCTGAACACTGTACAACCGTAAGTAAATACTTGACGTCCTACTAAACAGCTGCTGCCTAACCGAACTTCGTTCAAACGAAACTCAACATCGTTCAACCCCAACTAAACATTTGGCACCTCCAAGCTGATATGTTTACATGACATAGATTTAGCTTCTTTATGCTCCTTTCATTTGCAAAGATTAAAAGATTAAAAATAGACTAATTTTTTTAATTCAGGCACAAGAAAATTTTATAATAAACTGCATACAACTTAAAAAACATTTTCTTCATGATGACCGCGAATTCGCTATGAACGTGGAAGACAACGATGTTACAAAAAACGAGTCCGTCGAATATAAACGTGCAATGACGTCTGGGATACAAAATGTTTAGTTGGGGTTGAACGATGTTCAGTTTCGTTTGAACGAAGTTCAGTTAGGCAGCAGCTGTTTAGTTGAACGTCAAGTGTTTACTTACGGTTGTACAATGTTCAGATGCAGCTGGAAGGTGTTTACTTGGGCTCGAAAACGGTGTATGTTTACTATAAAACACCAAGCTAATTATTAAGAAAATAATATTTACGATGTTAAGTTTAAGAATTCTTTAACTCATCGATTCTCCAAGGATCCATCTTCTTTTGTGTATCCATTTTTAATGTATAGACGCTTTATAAATGGATTTGAAACAGATATAACACTCGAGCAATAACAATTCATTTTAAATTTTTTGGACAATTCTGTTTTGAACGATGGAAGATCTGTTCATCTCAGGAGCTGGTCAAAAATATTTAATTGGCTGATATTTGGATCAGAGCATCCATTGGAAGGATATAGACTATTTTAGGCAATGTTTACACTGTTATACAACACTTCACGATCATGTTAATGCAAGGCCTGATCGCCAAAACTCAGAAAGAGTCATTGTAAATGGCTTTGAAAAGCGAAAAAAATAATTGCGTCATGGAATGAGGTGACAATACAGTAGTTCCTTTTAAATTTCGGTCATCAGTTATATATTTTGGTCGGCAATATTTGACAGCGGTCTTAGATGGTATTTCAGTTATTACAGACGTTGCCGTTGGTTTCAAGTTATGAATTTTAACCTCTAAGTCAATAGTATTTGTCAACGGTTATTGATTTTTGTCTGGCGGTCTCCAATTTTTGACAGAACGCATCAATTTTTATCTCGATGGTACCAATTTTAAGTTTACATTGTAGACACATTTCATAATAATCAAAAAACAAAAACCCATCTCTAAAAGTACATGGGGAGACGCATGGTCTTTTACGTGTCGTGCAACAAACACATCTAATCACCACGTGCGTGATTATCATCCCACATACTTCATTGAAATTGTATGCCAGATTGAAGAAATGCAATCAATTTTGTAAAATTGTTTTTCTCTCGTGTACACAGCAACTCCTTAGCAGGTGTTATGGCACCCTGAAAGGGTATTCCCACTAGCATAGGATATAAAATTCTGGCGCAGTTGTAACTTCAAACAGAACGCATTGCCCTATCGATAAGCCCCCTTGCTGAGTGTTATTCTATTTCTCGGCCTTTTACCCCGATGCTCCCTGTAACTACTTCAGGACGAACAGGACAGTACAACATTCGAGCGATCGAACGCTACTGGCCTGAGCGTCTTCTTGTGTGGTAGCTGACAGGAAGCATTCCGTACGTCCACAAACCCATCCTTATGCCCGTACCAGTCAGTCAGTCAGTCAGTCACATGGCCGGCACCAGCACCGGAGACACCGAGGACAATGGTAAGCTAAAAGCACAATAACCATGCGTCTGACAGTATGCTCGGTTCGTTGCGGCTGGCGGTGGTGACTCGTAAGGGCGGTGGCGTACCTTCAAAAGGATAAACGTGCCATAGTGATGCCGCCGGGTAGGCCAACGGTACAAAGGCAGTACCACGCTCCAAGCGTTGCACACGGACGGTTTCGTGGGAAGGGACAACAAAGAGCCATACCGATGCCGTGCGGACCTTTCGGCGTTGGAAGGAAATCTTATCAATTTTCCTCTGACTGATGATATCCTCCATTTGGTGCAGTGTCACGTACCCGGTATCACACGTCCGCTCATGCATCAAAACGACGATGACTTCAAAATGAATACTGTCGTGTGTGAGTCAGGGTAAGAGATAGAAAGGATCTCCCGGACATGCACCTCTAACGATGACCGATGTTGTCCGAAACATCGGAAAGGTACCCCCGTACGGTACAGGATGCAAACCCCGTAGGATGCGGATGGGAAGAAAAAGAGCTGAACGAGTGAAAGCTTTTTCACATTTCATACTTCCCACTCGACCGGGAAGCGTTACCAGGCTAAGTAGCATGCATCCACCGCCACGAATGCAATCCGATTTAAGTCGCCACCTTTAAAACTGGATTTATATGCATTGAACCAATAATATGATACCAATCTTTCAAACTGTCAGGCTTGCGGGCACGGCGGAATCAATGCATTGTTCACCGTCTAACGGGCTTGACGTTCGAACGGTCCCCGTGAAGGACTCGCCGACGGACGTACGTGTGCCACATATTCTATTTCCGTTTCGCTTTTGAAAAACGGAGCGAAAGGAAAGAGTGAATGCGCCTAAATGTAGGCACCGTACGGTGATGGACCGGTCACCACGCGATGATGGAATTCTTCTGTATCTATCACGAAAGATTTGGACGCTTTTCACTCGCACGTTTCTGCACGGACATTCGTGCTATAATGGGTTGTGCTGTGTGCTGGTCGTATCGGTATCGTCAATCATTATGGGCGATCTGTTGTCTAGCTTTTGCCTGTGCTTTTCTCAGACACGTCGCGATTCGTTTGGTTGGCCAAAATCACGAACCTAGATAAAGAACCACAAATATTCCATAATGTCCCCGTTCTTGGGTGTACGTGTTGGTATGATAGGGTTGGCAATATTTTGAAGCTACTGATGAAGTTGCTGTACTTCAATCAGGGCATTGAACTTAATGAGATGACATATGGTGGTGCCATATGGGCTGAAGGCAATTCTGGTTGGGATAATTATACGAGACCTACTAGTTGAAAAGCTTAGAAGCGTTTTTTGGCATTTTAAAGGTTTTAAATTAAGTTTTTAATTCATGAAAAAATCGTTATCATTCAATATTTTCGGATATAAGAAAGCTATTTCAGTTTTTGGATGTTACAAAAATGCTGGATGATAACATTAAAAAGTATTTCAAACGCATTCGGCAAGCAAAACGCGAGTATTGCATTTTCCTCCAGCGAAAGCGCCTACATGTATGCAATCTAAATAACAATTATTTAAATGAAATGGAATAGCCGTTGTGGTGGTTCCCTTTTAGTAGAATTTTCATTGTTTGAGACCTAATTAAATTAATAGCAAAGCCTCTTTAACATTTTTGAGACCAAGTTCCTTAAAAATTTAAATACCCAATAATGCTGACAAATGCTCAACGGCGTACGTGATCAAAGTTGCTGCCCCAGCCGCTCTCAACTGCAGCAACAGGAAGTATTTATCCCACCAGCCAAAGAAAGCGAAACAAATAAAAACACCAAACCAAAATCAAAGCAAACCGACACAATTCACGCTCCAGGTGGCGCAAAGCGTTCCGGAACAAAAACTTACGAAACCATTCAAAAACATTACGCCGTTTGCATGTTGGCATTGATGTGGAAAGAAATAAACTTACACCTTATGGTTCCACCGATGCTGGCCAAGCCCGGAAAATTATGAAGAAAGATGGCCATATGCTAATGTTTTCCCATAACCTCACTCGATAAGCCAGTGTGTCTTAACCGTGATCGTCTGAGATTTTTGCGGGTTTTTTTCTTGTTTTAGCTAAAAGTCGAAGTAAACTTCTCCATTTCCATCTCATTTGGTCCGTGATTGGGCACGTCAATGATGTGAAGGAAAAAGTTTTTCACCACAGGTTTCCGCACTTGCGTTCGGCACGAGGGAAATACGTGGTAAATCGTCAATTAGCAGTCAAGTTGAATGAGCTAAAGTTTGCGAGTTGAAAATTGTGCTAATCGTGGCGTGGCGTGTGTGCTGTTTGTTATGTTGGTGGTTGTAGCTAATTTTTGCCTCCCCCCGGAACATCACCTCCCTGCATGTTAACGAGCCTCCGAACAGTCGATAGCTAATGATCTCCCGGTGAGATTGGTGTGATGAGAGAAGAAAAAATCGCTTCATCCAGCAATGAGAATGGTACAAAAAGGAGGAAAAAAGAGACTCGTCTACAATCTCAGCACTGAGGTGTACGCAATGTTTTATCCACATGGCGCATTGCGGAAGTAAAAAGCTTGTTTAGCCGGCCAGGGTCATATGTGACCAATCGCACATGAGCAGTTTTGGAGTAAGCCATCCAGTCCCAATATCCGACCCCAAGTAGTGAAGTGGAATTATCCCGTCTAATTATAAGCCGGGCCAAAATTTTGCTTAAAAGAACTTCCCAGCAAAAGTAAGCAGGAAAAGAATGTTCCTCTAGCGGATAATTCATTATTTGTCTGGCGGTGGGAAAAAAGCGCCGGCTTCTTGTACGCTGCTAATTAGTAGCGATTGCTGTGCTTGGGGTTTTGCCATTTTTGCTAGCAAGCAAACACCTGCCGGTGAACAAGGAGAGCACAAGCACAGCAAGTTTTGCCCTTGTTAGTTGTGGTGAATTTGCTACTTAACGAAGATAATGGTGCGCTCGTGGTGCAGCCCGAGTCTGCAGTTCGTTTTTGTGGTTTGCAGGCGAAGAAATACGCTTAAAGTACGTTGTTTACATTATTATCGTTTATGGGATATTGGACGTACGATGATACCATCGTACAGCATCACACGTAAGCTTAAAGTATTTGAAAATGGCTGCAATGTTTTGTTGGCAGTTGAACTGCTAGCGAAAGAAAATTCTCAAATTTATTAATTATAAGTCTTTCGACAACGATTTTGAGTTCAATATGACATGTATGCAGCTTTAGAAACATAGAGACACCGCGTTGAAACATCCATTGCATCACTAAAAGATTTAATATTGCGAGAGCTGACTTGATGAGCGACACGATTTGAGTTGACCACCGTTTAAGACTCATTGCTTAAACTTGATCGATTAAATTAATCGCTTTATCGTTTCTTGAAAGTGCCAGAAAACTCGAAATAAATTAATTTAACTCTTATAAAATGAAGGTTCAAAGTTTAGAGATTCAACATTTTTTTTTCATTACTTACTTACTTACTTATCAGGCGCTACAACCACTTCGCGGTCTTGGCCTGCTGCAACAATCCTCGATACCGCTCACGGTCTAGCGCCGTCGTCTGCCAATCTATTATCCCGGCCGTTCTGGCGGACGCATCGACGCCATCACTACATCTCAGTTTGGGCTTACCACGCCTCCTCTGTCGATGTGGACGGCGTAAAAGGACTTTACGGGCTGGGTCGTCCGGTGCCATTCTCATGACATGACCAGCCCACCGGAGCCTGGCGAGCCTCATTCGCTGCACGATGGTGAGTTCACCGTACAGCTCATAGAGCTCGTCATTGTAGCGGCTCCTCCATTGTCCTTCCACACATACGGGGGCCATTAAGCCTTCTGAACATCTTCTTCTCGAACGCGGCTAAGAGGGTTTCGTCAGTTTTGGACAGAGTTCATATCTCAGAGGCGTATGTGAGTACTGGGACCATAAAGGTTTTGTACAGTCCCAGCTTCGTCCGTCGCGACAGGTATTTTGAGTGGAGAAGTTTCCTGAATTTAATTTCTTTGCTGTTCTTTAAACAACTTACTAAAATGGAGAACAACGCTCCCAAGTCCTGTTTTAAGCAGCGTTTTTCACATAAATAATCAATAGCATGCAATATGAAATTTGCGTAAATATATCAATAGTAGGGTATGTGATGATTTCAGCTTGAAAATCTATAAATTTTAAGTCATCTTCTTTGAAATAGTTGATCTGTCATAGTTATTGAACCGAAACAAGTAAACTCGTCCCGAAGCTTTTGATTTACCATTTTGACAGTTCGATCACTACGCACGTCACAAACTTGCTTTTACTTTTTAGAATAAATGTACACCTTTAGGAACTTTAGCAGAAAGCTTTGTAAAGGAGTAAAATGCACATCGAAACGATTTCTTTTGCTACATTTCTAGAGCATTGATGATATGAGTAAATCTTTCAAATGAAGCGCAAGAAATTACCAAAATAAACCAAAACAAAGTGCATCGAATCACAATTAAACCAATTCCTAATAATAAATTTTTGGATGAAGGGCTTCCAATCCAAAAATTAACAGACCTGAGCTCCGTTGTCAGTAGCTTAGACTGTTTTCACTGGCAGTTCTCCAAAAGTAGACCTAATATTTATTATTCTGCAGATGACAGCATTCATTGTTGTTATCATCTAGCGATGATCTTCCCAATCTAGGATTAAATAGACACAAGTATTATAAACCACAACATAAGTCTCATTGTATTATGTTTCGTTTAAAGTACGTGGCTTTTATAATCCAAGAAATCTAGCCGGTTGTGTAAATTTAAACCCCATAGCCGAGCAGTCGGGGGAAACTCGTAAGTTCTACAGGATGCTGAATGCGGCACGAAGCGGTTTTACTCCCATGATCGCCATGTGCCGCAACGCGGAGGGAGATATCCTGTCGGACGAGCGAGAGGTGATCGATAGGTGGAAGTGCTACTTCAACAGACACCTGAACGGAGCGGATACAGGAGAGAACGGACCAGGCGCAGAAAGCAGAGGAGAGCAACACTACAACAGCCAGCATGATAATGACGAAGTGCCCCCGCCATCCTTGGATGAAGTCATCAGTGCTATCAGACAGCTGAAATGCAACAAATCAGCTGGCAGTGATGGGCTGGTGACTGAACTATTCAAGATGGGCCCGGAGAGGCTTGCCGCGATCATGCATCGGCTGATTGTTAGGATATGGGACCAGGAAGAACTACCGGACGACTGGAAACTGGGTGTTATTCACCCAGTGTACAAAAAGGGCGACAGACTGGACTGTGCTAACTTCCGAGCCATCACAGTCTTGAATGCTGCCTACAAGATCCTGTCCCGAATACTCTTCTGCAGACTTGCGCCCCTTGCTACAGATTTCGTCGGGAGCTACCAAGCTGGATTTGTTGGAGGGAAATCCACTACCGACCAAATCTTCACTCTACGGCAGATCCTCCAGAAGTGCCGGGAGCACCAGATCCCCACGCACCACCTGTTCATCGACTTTAAGGCAGCCTACGACACCATAGATCGTACCGAGCTATGGAACATCATGCGGCAGTACGGTTTCCCTGCGAAACTGGTACGGCTGTTGAGGGCTACAATGGACGGTGTGCAGTGCAAGGTGAGAGTGTCGAACATGCTGTCGGATTCGTTCGAATCTCACAGGGGACTGAGGCAAGGGGACGGACTCTCCTGTTTGCTGTTCAACATCGCTCTGGAAGGTGTCATGCGAAGCGCGGGCTTCGATATCCGGGGCACGATTTTCACCCGGTCTCTCCAATTCCTTGGCTTCGCGGATGACATCGACATCATCGGGCGAACATCTGCGGCGGTGTGGGAAGCGTACACCCGACTGAAACGCGAGGCCGATAGGATTGGATTGAGGATCAATGCGACGAAGACAAAGTACCTGCTTGCCGGAGGCTCTGACCGTGATAGAGCACGACTCGGAAGCAGAGTATTAGTTGACGGCGACGATCTCGAGGTAGTAGAGGAGTTCTGCTACCTTGGCACGATCGTAACTTCGGACAACAACGTAAGCAGCGAAATCCGAAGGCGCATTGTTCAGGGGAATCGTGCCTACTACGGACTCCACAAACTCCTGAGATCCAGAAGACTCCAACAACGCACGAAATGCGCCATATATCGTACACTGATACGGCCGGTAGTCCTCTTCGGGCACGAGTCCTGGACTATGCTGGCGGAGGACGCCAATGCACTCGCCATTTTCGAACGGCGGGTGCTACGGACTATCTTTGGCGGTGTGTGCGAGCAGGGCGTGTGGAGAAGGAGAATGAACCACGAGCTAGCTGAGCTGTTCGACGATGCAGACATCCTGACGGTTGTCAAAGCCGGAAGGATACGCTGGTTGGGCCACGCGATGAGGATGCCGGACTCATGCCCTGCCAGAAAAGTGCTCGTCAGCGACCCGTTCGGCACGAGGCGTAGAGGAGCCCAGCGAGCTCGTTGGCTGGATCAAGTGGAGTCTAACCTGAGGGATATCGGATGCAGCCGGGGATGGAGGAGTGCAGCCATGGACCGAGTTTCCTGGAAACGGATTGGACACCAGGCCATGTCTGTTAGACGTGCTCCCTAGGAGCAGGCCACAAAAGAAGAAGAGAAGAAGAAGCCGAGCTTCAGTTTAAGTGTAGAAATACGTTAGAGGTCAACCCGTATCATGTTTAACACGCCCGATGCTGTCACTCCCAAAGAACAAGCACTCTATTCTCCATCGGATATCGATAATTGAGTAATTTACTCTCGTACTTAATGAACCATTCGGTGTGTACTCCCTCACTGGCTCCATCACCAACCACAGTATCCACAAACCAAAAACCATTGCGGTTCAAAGAAACCACATTATGAGCTCATGGTCGCGTAGTGTTTACGTTTGTGGAGGAGCTTGAGCTTGGACTTGTGCTCTCAAATCCAGTGTTAGAAAAGGCTTGTTCAGTGTTATTCTACCGGTCAGTATCATTTCATACCGTAGGTAAAGCTATTGTGAGCTATCGGTGAAGTCTCTTTTTCACTCTAGATTGTTTAGAGATGGTTTTTTTGTTATCTGCTTTGTACTCCATTCATGGGCTTGCGTTGATGTCATGCTTTTGCTTTTCTTTGCATTCTCATCTAATCACCAGTCATGGACATAAACCGTGTCGTTTTCGTTTCCCTATTTTTTGCTAGTTTCAATCTCTCTTTCGCTCTGTCTTCACCAATAGAGTCGTTGATCGTATTCGGGGCAAGCGAATGTCAACGACAGGGCGAACCCCGAACGACAATGACACTAACCGGCAAGAGCAAAAGAAGAGAAACCAAATTGAATTGACATGCACAATATAAAGCGAAGACGAAAAAACCTAACCTTATCTGTTTTCTTCTTCTCGTTTTTGTCCTCTCGTTGCAACCATCTCCGGGTTCCGGGTCGGTCACACCATTCCGGGATGTTTTCGGATGCGGTTTCGGGTTTGGACGCTGGCGTTTAACCTCATCCGATCCCGTCAACAGACTTTCTTAGACATGCACCGTGCATGCGGCACGTGAAAAAAGACTACGAGGTATGTGCCACCCGGTACCAGAGCACCATGGCGAAGATAGGCCAATCGGCGGCAACGACAACCACCACGACGGTAGCCGCCTCCCATGCCTACCCAACGATGGCCACACATCCGGCAGCTGTGCTGAGCAGTGGCAGTGGGCAATACCACACCGGTGACATGAGTCAGCATCAGCATCACCATCACAGACAGCAGCAGCACGAACATCCGGGCAGAAGCCATCCGAACAGCACCAAGTCGATCGAGGATGCCGAGGAGGAACGGCTTAAAACGGTTTGCTGGTAAGTGTTCCGGGAACAAGTATTTAGAATGCCTACGGATGTGGCGTGTTTGTAAACAGAGGGCGTACCTTCCTTTTTGGACATATGGAAAGAAACTTTAAAAGTTTGGAGAGCTTCTGTTCAAGTCAAGGGGACTTTAATTCTTCTCGTTTTTGTCCTCTCGTTGCAACCATCTCCGGGTTCCGGGTCGGTCACACCATTCCGGGATGTTTTCGGATGCGGTTTCGGGTTTGGACGCTGGCGTTTAACCTCATCCGATCCCGTCAACAGACTTTCTTAGACATGCACCGTGCATGCGGCACGTGAAAAAAGACTACGAGGTATGTGCCACCCGGTACCAGAGCACCATGGCGAAGATAGGCCAATCGGCGGCAACGACAACCACCACGACGGTAGCCGCCTCCCATGCCTACCCAACGATGGCCACACATCCGGCAGCTGTGCTGAGCAGTGGCAGTGGGCAATACCACACCGGTGACATGAGTCAGCATCAGCATCACCATCACAGACAGCAGCAGCACGAACATCCGGGCAGAAGCCATCCGAACAGCACCAAGTCGATCGAGGATGCCGAGGAGGAACGGCTTAAAACGGTTTGCTGGTAAGTGTTCCGGGAACAAGTATTTAGAATGCCTACGGATGTGGCGTGTTTGTAAACAGAGGGCGTACCTTCCTTTTTGGACATATGGAAAGAAACTTTAAAAGTTTGGAGAGCTTCTGTTCAAGTCAAGGGGACTTTAATTATTGATTTTAAAGATGTCGTGTTAGGTGTTAGAGAGACTCTCGATTAAAGTTGATCATGAGTCAATAGTTTTGACGTTATTTTAATAGCAAGAAACACATCTTGCTGAGCTGAGCTGAGCGTTAAAAGAAAATTGGTCAATATTTTCTACCGAAAACAGGAATTTGTATGACAATTCCTTCCTATAATTAAAGACCATTTCAGATATGAATATCTGTCAGTTTGTTCGTTGTCCATTTAGAATGATCGAGACATAAGAATACCCAAAATGAATCCGTGACACGCCCACAACACTATTAGAAACGCTTTGTCAAGACGTCAAACCTTTTCTTACTTATATTTGTTTAACAATATTTTTTAGTAAATCCCTGTATTGTTGTATTTATCTTAACCTGCTTCATGAACACTTAAAAACTTCAATTTCATACTGGGATGTCTCCAGTTCTCACGGGATTAACCAAAACTTCGAAATCTTTAAAAAGCGTTACATAGCGTTACTTTGGCATTATCAAAGTTTTCTCTATGCTTATTTTTAGAGTATGTGCAGGGGTTTAAGAAACGATAGCGTTAACGAAATACCAAGAAAATGCAAACTAACTTTTGTAATGGTTATTAAGACTAAAACTGTTAAAATTATATTTTCCTTTACAACAAATTCACATCGTTATTTCTTTACTTAGCAACGATATTTTTCATTGCATCATTGAGTTATTTGTACAAATTTTAATGCTTTGCTATTAGATCGTTCATGTTTAGATTTATGAACCAGCTCTGTTTACTCTGTTCTATAAAAGGTCACAAAAGCTCAATGAGATGTGGGTTTAGAAGATCGTCACAGGAAGCGTTATTAAGCGTCATAGATAAATTTCTAAATATTATATTCCGCTTAAGTTTGATGCGTGTGATAGGAACCTTATCTCCAAAAACTAATCAAAACCTGATTCTAGATGGAATCGATCTATGTATACTCCTTATGTTTTTAATATTAAAAATACAATTTAGATTGTCATGTCATGGCAGAAAACTGTCAATTCCAATTCTCCTATCACATTGAAATCGAATCTACTAAAAACTTTCAAATCATTGTCTTTATCATACAAAAATTGGCATGAACCTAATCTTCTTGCAAAAAGTAAAAGCCTTCTTTTTCCGACAAGAAGACAAAAATCCGAATCATTCCAACAGCTTCGGAGTAATCGCCATTACATCCCAAACCTACAGTAATGGACGATGGTACGGTGCGCATCAAATAAAACCGAACGAACGATTGCCATTTCATAAACAGTAACTAACAACCATTAGCGCACCAGGGTATCGTAGTGTGGTACGGTGGTGATCCCGCTACCCATCCCGGGCCAATCAAATTTATTGTTTCACACGCAGGCTGACAGTCGGACGGGCCCGGGTTGTGGTTGCTGTGTGACTGTGACGGTGCACTATTTCCTGTCCGGACACAGATCGTTTACACCCATCTTGTGGTTATTTTTTTTTTGTGTGGGTTGAGTTTGTTTTTCTTTTGCCTTTGTTTCTCTTGCGACAGATGAAATTGAAGCTCCTGTAGCCTGTCGGAGCTGAGACAGCAAAAGTCAGCCTGCCAATGACCATTCAATTTCGCCCATCGCCGAGATGTACCGGCCACAAACGGTTCGGTTTTTATTGTGCTGTTTCTTCCTTCGCTCACTGCAACAAAAGCTGAGGTCAGTCAGTTAGCAGTGAATGGATGGAGGGGACAACGGGAATGAAAACCGGACAACAAATTAGGTTTTCGGTTGACCTTTGGCTAAGTGTCATGGCCGATAAACGGCGATTCATTTACACTTGGTTTCGCTAACAGGAAACCGTTGCTTCAATTTCATTGTCCTTCGGTCACATTTAGTGCCCATTACGTTGGTTCCAAGTACCAGAAATTGGAAACTCATCAATATCGGGCATCGGATCGATAAACGAGGTTACTGGTTTGTGTGAGTGTCGTGGGTTTTTTGCTTTTTAAAAAAGTGTTTCGAGCCAGCTTAATTGCGTTAAAATAAGAGAGATAAAATTAACCAGTTGTGCTATACCATTGCATACCTTCGGGCGCTTTATAGCGTACAATTTCACCACAATTTAAAGCCGTGCTCGGATTCTATCCACGGGCAAGATTCAACCGATTTAACCATCATTTGATGTCACTACGTACGCTCATAAATGTAACCGGTGACTGCATCATGTAGATGAGCTTCTTACCGTCTTAGCGTTTCTCGCTATCGGCCTGTGCCTTGTGCTGCAAGCCAGTATCACCACTTTCCCGTCAATTGCATCGAGTGCATTTCCCGTCAATTTCACACCGATTACACGCTACACTAGCGGCACAAAGTCTTCTTCTGCGGG
>KZ061727.1:260220-308158 GCA_002091835.1 Anopheles maculatus | reverse complement strand
CGTCTCCATGTGTTTTGCGAGAAAAAATAATATTTTATCTTTGTATTACTCCTTCAACACCAAATTTTACAAATCATCAATCATCAAACGCTTGGTAATTTACACCCGTTACATCGGGAATAATAAATGTTAATTGTAATTGTGTAACTGTGTAACTGTGAACACAAAAAACTTGGAATCGATTAACGAAAACCCCCAATAATCACCATTACCTTCCTCTAATTAAACCATTGTTGTTGCAAGTCACATCATACCATTACACAAAAACCTACTCTACTCAGCAATAAACAAGTGTGCTAAATCCTCTGCCATTTGTTTGTACCCTCTAACACACCGTTACCAATTAAACCAATTTGTAACCCAAAATCGCCCTCACCGAACTCCCTTCTGGGCAAATCGTTTAAGCTAGCTAGGGATCCAGGCAGCTCGACGGAGCTCCCGCTTTTTATTGACGAACTCAACAACGTTGTACAACTTTTTACAAACACACAATACGGCTCATCAGAACGGCTCGTCACCTCCTGTGCTGTGTATTGTGATGAATAAAACATGGCCACTCACTCACACACGCACCCACCCTCACCACGGGTAATCGGAGGTAAAAAAATGGAGTTGGTCCTATTTCACCGCAGACTTAGTTGTGCGTGGAAATAACACACACTAAATTCAAACGCTTAACCTTTCGAACGGCAAGGCAGGTGCAGCGAGTCCCATTGTAATGGTAGGGTTGCTGTTTTAAATACACAGGTCAGGGTTGTGTGTGTGTGTGTATGTGCTTTTTTACTGTCGCAGTTGCATCCCTATCTAGCTGGAACCGTTTTTTGGCCGAAACATAAATAGTGCTTCTACAGGCCAGTTCATGCATATTGCATCGGAGTTTGCACCCAGTTTAAAACTAGAACAAGCCTCTCTATTCACCATCTCTCTCTCTCTCACACTCGCTCTTCTTACACATGTTTTTAAACGGCGATAGTACGGTAGTGAAGTGCAGTCGGGAAAGGAAACAGCAGGCCATGATTTATGCTGCCCCCGTTTACTGGGTGACAATGAAAACTGTTCCATGGGTTTTGTCGAACCAGCCATAAACACATGCACTGTTTCGATGCACTGCCGTTGTATTGTCCCACAAATACGAACAAAAAAATGGCGGTGGGATGTTCTCGAACGGGGTTGTTGGAACCAAAATTTTAGGCAACAAACCATGTTACTCTTCACCGTCCGCCCAATTCCCATTTCCCACACTTCGAAACCCATTCACTCATTGAAAGCCCATTTTGTTAGCCCCTAACACTATTGATTTTTATTGTTCTTTCTCACACTCGCTCACATCGTCGGCTCACTGTACCTGCGGTCGACGACGAAAAACGTACCGGATACAGATGCACTGCGTCGATTACACGCCGGAAAGTGGCAAATGCCGGGATTACTTCAGCTCAAGCGCAACCCGGCCGGGCCCAGTGTGGTGGAGTTCATCAAATATGGTCACACTCGCCATCGTGACGGTGCTTGCGGTCGTAAATGCGGGACGAGCGTACCCGGGCGCGTTCATTTAATCGCCAGCGCTAGTGACGCCGATCGGTGGCAGCTCACCCGATCGCACCCGGCACGATCTCGACGAATGGTAAGCGGCAGATGTTACGGAGCTAATCGTCTGCAGACAAAAGCTGTAAATTTGAGGTGAAAAGATTGAAAGGTTAAAATACAGCAACAGGAAGAAGAAGAGAAGAGAAAAAAAACAGACGCTCAAAATAGTTAAAATAGTTTAGTGAAAGGTAACAGGAGAAAAGAAAAACAAAACAAAAATCAAACGTAAGTTTTTGAGAACGACACAAGAGAGAAAGTGAGAGCAAACAAGGTAACAAAAACAGTACATAAAAGCACCACATTGTGTTACAGAACATGCAGAATGGCATGGTTGAGTGTGAGCTTGTTCTGCCTACAAAAAAAATCTAAAAACTGTTCCCTAATTCTGTTTGGCGGGAAGCGAAACAACACTGGTGCCGTGACCAGGATACAAAAGTTCGTTCTCTCTTCCACATACGATCAGGCCAACCGTTACCGGTGTATTAATTTGTTTTAAGTTTACAGCGAGAGGGCTTAAAAAAACAAAACGAAAACGATGACTATAAAGGTGAAAGAAAACAAACAAGAAAGCTACTAAAGAAGGACCTTTATTATTAACTATTGTTACTATATAATTGAATTATTCCTTATAAATACTGCCTTCACTAAAAATGTTTCTTGTCCCACGCAAAACAGGAAAGCTGGTGGATGGAAGGAAAAAATAAAAGAAAGAAAACACGCACAAAACTATTAAAACGGGAGCTAAAAGCTCAAAGAAATACTAGCAAAATAGAGTAAAAGAAAGAGAAGAAAAGAGCTAAGGGAGAGGATCGGTATCTGCTTGCCATTTTCTGCTCCAAGGGAATTTTGTTTCGGCTCAACGCTCCTTCCTAAACACTATTTATTAAGTAGCCGAAAAGAAAACACTATAGGAAAACGATTTAAAAAAAAACAACTATTAACAAAATAGGTCTAAAATCGCCATTTTGTAACCCACTGCATGGGTAATGGGGAACGCTTCAAACCTTTAACCTTTTTAACCACTAAACACACCTTTACAACCCTAAAGCTTAGCGTGCCGTTTCCTGTTTTTTTTCTTTTCTCCTGCTGGCAAACAATCTGTTACTTCTTATCCTTGAACGGAACCAAGCAACAGCAACAAACGCTATATAAAAAAAAAGTATATAAAAAAGAAGGAAATGTTGGGTATTAGAAAGAGAGGGAGAATGTAGCCAATGTGGTGAGAATAGCAACAGCAAACACAAACTGAAAAGAAGAACAAAAAAGCAAACGAGTTGAATTTGTATGTAGATAAACGGTATGAAGGTTACACTGTTTGTAAAGCGAGAGCGATAGAAAGAGTAGTAAAGTGAAAAACTAACATGATTAACATGAAACAAGCGATACGAACACACACACGCAGCAAAAAACGCATTGAATAAAAGTATCAACAAGAAAACAAACCTGTACACTATGGAAAAACGAAAACGAAACACGTTAGTAAAATGTTTTATTTACACACGCTGCTGGTTGGTTGGTGGGTGGGTGAATGTTTAATAAGCTTATTAATGAAAATCTTTCGTTCCTTTTTGTTCGTCTCAATTACATGCGTGTACGATCGATGCTTTAATCGGGTGAGTGAAATGTGATTAGAAGCGGCCGATTTAAATTGCGCATCCAAATCGCAACCCACTGCAAAGGTTGTGATAATATAATGCAACACGCAATAAATCAAAAATACATCAAACGATATGGTGTTATGAAAGAAATTAATAAAAAAAAAACAACACAAGCCAACAAATGGGATGGGACGATAAATGGAACTTTTTGCTTCACTCGTGTGTTGTTTACAGCCCTGTGCAGTCAGCATTGAATCAGCATTTTAAACTGGGTAAACGCTTCACCGAACAGGGGACGACGGGATGCCCGTTTCGCGCGTGTGTTCTCCAATTATGCCGTAATTATATCAACAAGACCTATCCCCGTAAATCAATTTAAAATAATGACAAACATGAAAGCGACCGTGTGCACTACTGCATATATTGGTGCAGTTGCATCCCGGACTGCAAAATGGATTGCAAAGTGGTGCAAGGGAAATGCGGGTTGCGGGTATTAATAGAAAAGGTGAGCCGCGGCAGCAACAGCAACAACAACAAAAAAAACAGGGAGGAGAGAAAGCGAAAAAAGCAAACACACAAACGCTGGGCAAAAACCCAATATTTTACTCATAACGCATGGATTATTTCCCATTTTAGCTTGCGCCCAACCGAATATGATTTGCACAGCGTCAGCAAACACTTTCCCACCCTTCGCTTGCCCCTTTTCTTCACTTCTTCACTCCACCGGCGGGTCGCACTAGTGTGCATATGTATGTAAAACGATTAATAACAACACACTGGTCCAATAGGCGGCGAGTGAAACGACGGTGCAAAACAAATGTTGAGTTCCATATTGAATCACAGAAAACACACACACACACGCGCACACAAACGAACACAATCGTGTAAAGATTCGGGTGGGGGGTTGTGTTTTTTGGACACACAAACAAAAAAACAGCAAAGGTCTCGGGGTCTTCAGCTATCCATCGATTGAGGTTGAGCTTGTTAGTTACCTCTCTTTTTTCCCTTCTATCACATCTGTAAAGCATCGTTATTTATTGGTTATTTCAATTACAAACCACAGCGCTGTCTTAATTAATACCATCTCCCTAGGCCCGGGTGTGATGGAATACGCGAGTTTTGGCTGGTAATAATTGGATGGTCTCGATAATAATGCCATGAAATTGGTGTGAAAAAGGTTTAGAATGTTTTTTGTTGTTGTTATGGCAAATGTTAGATGAACTGCAATTAAACTTTTGCTTGAACGAACATAAAATCGATGCTATGCTTGCATTTGATCGTTACGGGAGCGTTTGTAGCTGGTTTCAAAGGAACATTGTACAGATAGTGCTGTTTTGTTTAGTTTGTAGGATAGATGCATGAATTATGGACGAGTTTGAATAGCTTTTTTACTTAAATAACTCTTATTGAATGGGGCGGTCCGGTGGTGTATCCGATAGCGGCGCCGGTCTTCACACGGCAGGACCGGGGTTCGAATCCCAGCGGACCGCCTCCCCGTACGCTGGACTGACTATTCAGGTACGGGTAAAAAACAAGTCATAAGCAATACATTTTTCCATTATATTCTTGAAATATTCACATAAAGTTATATACAAAATATATCAATTTCAAGTTCAGTATATTAAAATGTTTAAGATATACGGCCTGGCCGTAAGTACGAAAAAAAAAAATATTAAATTGTTTGCCTTACGACTATATAATGAATTTAAGACTAAAACTAACCCTAACCTTAGCTAATAAGCGAGGATTTAGGGAGAGGATTGTAGGCGGGACCAAAAACATGTTACGGAAAGGTTATAGTCGAAGAGGTGGGATGAGGAGTTAAACGCACGCATCGCATGCAACAAAGGATCTTTACGTCCTCTTGCAGTGAGGCGTGCAGGAACGTATTCCAGGTGTGGAATCTTTATTAGCTAACACCTCCAGAACCTTACTCTACGAGCCTCTAACTAGTTCTGGCGATCGTGCGATAAGATGCGATTCGGGCCTCTCACGCACGATCGGCTACTACAGGCGCGTCTACACGTTTAGCGGTCGAGGTCGCTACACAGGGAACGATTACGAAGGTAACGAGAAAGTACATAGAAAGGAATTATAGACAGCAACGATGGAGCATCAACACAGAGAAGACGGAGGAAGGCAATGAAGGAAGATTGGGCAATGGTTCGGCGTGTTTCGAGGGACGCAAGCCGAGCTACCAACACCTGTCCTCGTAACATAGAAGTGCCGAGTGATGGGACCCATGGATCTTGCGAACAGCAAACCTTGGGAAGGATCTCTGAACTCTTTCGAACCGGTCTATGTGGATCCTCACCGACGAGCGAGCAGAATAATAGAGGATCAGTAAAATCACAAGCAACACGCTTCAATACTCCAAGCGTCTTCCGAGCTCTGGTGACCTGGTAGTCGATGTGGCTGTCGAAGGTATGACCAGCATCCAGCCAAATATCGAGGTCCCTAACAACAGAGACTCGGTTGACAGAGATCTGGTCGATGGTGTAGGGATAAAAGATTGGGGAGCGAGAGCGGGTGAACGAGATTACGTTACATTTATAAGGATTAACAACAAGCTTATTATCATCACACCACATAGAAAAACGATCAATGATTTGTAGGCGAAACATTCATTCTAATAGTAATTGTAACAGTAGTAATTCGCAGCATATATTGCATAAACATCACAACATTATGTAGAAGGACAACCATCGGGTGGTAAGTAAAGATAAACTTTGCAAATTTACATTCATTGGTCTTTGATCTTTATTTCTTATCCATGAAAGTGATCAAAAATAATGAATTTGTAATTATCATTTTGATTCTTTTTTGTTCATAAAACAATGTTTTAATTTTTTTAATCTATAACAGAAAAAAATAATTTTTAATTTAATTTTGTCCAAACTTTAATTTATCGTATGTAAGTGATTCGACCCATTCTCGCAAATACTATCCAATTTTTTGTGTTTTTGTTTCACTTATAATATTGCTGATTGTTTTAGTGTGTTTTTAAATCTTTTCTCTCGTTTTGCACGTTTCTTCCATTATTTAAATGTTGGTTCACCAGCGTGCAACTATATTCTCACGCACTAAATTATTCTACCACAAACATTGATGGCAAATCCAATCAACAAATGAATCACATACAAACATTTCCGCCAACAAACAACAATAAAATGTATCACTTTTTGGTGTGTTTGTTATCGGGTAACGTTCAATTGTGCAAAATGTTTGCTTTCGAATGCACGTTCGAGTGCTGCAAAAGGTGGTGTAATTTATTACAGGGTACAAACTAATGGAACCAATATGAAGTGAAAGTGGAATGTAACGGCTCAACTAGAACAAAACGAAGCAAACAAAAAAATAAACATCACCGCCAGAGGTGAAACAATATGTGAGCGGTTTTTTTTTTCTTATTGTGGTGGTAAATCTACACTACAGAGAGAGAGAGAGAGAGAGAGAGAAAAAAAAACAGGAACAAAAGCAACAAAGCGTGCTAGTGGAAAATAAATTACCCACTGTGGGAACGGAACCACCCCCACGAGCCACGTATGGAAACAACATGGTGGCATGTGTGGCTCAACAGTTTCTAAAACAAACCGACCCGGCCAGCAAACAAACAAACAACCAAACAAATAAACGAACATCGAACAAACGAACCAACTGACAACACACAGGAACAAACACAAAACCTAACCGAACCTAACGAGTTGGTTTTGCTGCGGCTGATTGCAACATAATGCAACCTCGTTTGAACACATCTCCCGACCGAGCCACGGACGTGTGCGGTTTTTTGAAAACTTTTGCATTCAATCACATCCGGACGTATCGCACCGGGCACTGGGCGCCTCCATTTATTGTCGGGTCGACGGGGTTTTTTTTTGTTCTTGTTGCTGTTGCTTAACTTACCTTCAAATATGCAGCTGTTGATTCAGCAAAACAAAAGCAGAGCAAAATAAAGCACATTTCACCGGGTGGCTAGGAAATGGATCAAAGTGATTTAATTCGATAAGACTCGGAAACACCGGACCGGCAAACTAATTCCACAAACAACCAGGCGTCTCCATCTGAAGCGAAGGAAAGTGGAACCAACCGTACGAGAGAAGCTAGGTGTGAGAAGCTAGGTAAACAGTTTCCTCTTAATTGTTTTTGGGAAACTTTGTATCATCATGCTTCAAGCACGCGTTTGGGTCAGAGTGTGAAGTTCCTGGTGAGAGTGAAGGTGAAATGAAGCCATATCAGCTTACCGGCCAGCCCTGATGGACAGAGTCGCACGAACCCGAGAAAAGAATGCTGCCCAGTAGCTAGAGAGAGAAATTTGGGAACCGAGAGACGAGTGAAGTTTGCGTACAGCAGAAAAGACAAACAACAAAACCCCTAACTTGCTGTATTTGTTTAGCAAAGGATGCAAAATTTAAAGCTTGTGTTTAGACTGGCACTTTCCCTTTGGGGAAAGTGCTAGAAGACGATCATCGGCACACATTTTAACTACCATTTAAGCTTTGCGTTGTACAAATACAACCATCGGGTTCGGTGTTCCGAACCGGAAAAGTGTAAACTAAACAAACTTAGTTTGTCCAACAAAAAAACAGGGACACTCATCGGAACAATTTGTCAGAAAGCGGTGAGCAACGGGAGCTTGATCCTTCTTCTAGCAGACAGTTTAGTACCATTTGCTAAGCTCTTGTGATTTTTAAATAAAGAAAACTCGAACCCCCTTACTACCGGAACATACGAGCATGGGTTGTGTTTCGATTTCGGGTTGTCTGTCTCATTTAACACACCTGCTTGCGACGGTTGACAGTTTACTTTCTACCACATTGTTGCCGTGTATTTTGTGTTTGTTTTCCTTGTTCCTTTGCTAAACAAAAAAGTTACACACACACACAATTTCTCTTCTCATTTATTTACTACCGACGACGAACCGGTGAAATGGAAAATTTGTTCTGACTTTCGTTCACAAAACTTGCATACACCATTGGCGATGGATTACACGGATTGGGGAGTGTGTGTGTACGTGTGGTGAGTACTAAATCGAGCACGGTTTCATGATTTACCACCGAGCGCTTTAACGCAGATGTAATGTGACAAGACTGGGTAATGTGAGAATGCTTCTTAGCGGCTTTTTGCTAAGCTTATTTGTCGAAAATATAGCAAAGAGTTGATAGAATGCTTTCGAGTTTTAGTAGTTTATAATAACAATGAGGTTGAAATCAACTGACAATTAAGTTACAATCACTAAACCCAATTTCTGTGACAGAAAATAAAAAACCGCCTAAAGGTATGCAATTTGATGCTGCATCAGCAGTCCGACAGATCTGCAGCCCGATTTGTCAGTTTTGTGACGCATTTCAATCAACTTTTTATTATTAAAAGACGATTTGTTTCTGTTTTTTTCTGTATGAATACTTCTAAAGCATTTGAACTTATCATACAATTCTGCGTTAATTGTAAATTAAAATTGGAAAGTGAAGAATTACTTAATTTAATCTGTGACACATAGAATTCTGTTTAATGATGAATTAACTGTTACTTTTTAATAAAAAAATTTGATAAGTAGGGTTAAGGTTTTGTTTAACTAAAATATAAAAAATGAAACGGGAAAAGAATTAAAACCTTCTCAACAAGAGATGATTTCCATATTATAGTGGCAGGCCAGATGAGTCTAATCGGTTGCATTTAAAATAAAAATACTGATGCATGTTTAGTCTATTTTAGTCACTTAATAAGCCTTTTCTAACCATACAATTAGGCTATTCAAATAGGTAAAATGTTGTTGGCCATGGCTCTGAAGACACTTGCTCTAATCCATTGGATAGTAATAGCGTTTAAGAAACAAAACATAGTGAAATAATAATCTTCTTAGTTTCACGAAAAACAAAACAACACTCACACTTCCAATGTAAGGTTTGACAGTTCAAAACGAAGCTCAACTGAAGAAGCATACCGCTCATTCGGCGCTCAATGACCAAACCCCCCGAAATTGGCTCACGCTCGATCGGCCAAGCCTTGTTCATTTCGAATCACGAAACCACTCGCTTCACTGTTTGGATGTTTTGATTCAATAAAGAGCCGGAGAAAAAGCTCGTTCCATGTCGTGACCGAAGCGTGGCACACACACACACACTGATTGAGTGTGCAGCCTGTCCAATAGGAGCAACTAACGAAATAAAAAAAAAAAACACTCACACACACCGAACTGGTATGCACTTGATGGGGATCGATGTGAAACGTGTAGGTTCGGGCACGTCCGGTGTACATTCAATCGAGAAGGAGGATGGAAAATAATAAACAACGAGCACAAAGCTACACATCCCACGCGGTATCGAAGTGATGATGAAAGAGCTTCCCTATCCCTCGTTTTGCAATATAATACAAACACACGTACAAGGAGAGAGAGAGAAAGAGAAAGAGTGAGAGGAAAAGAAGACATACCTGATGCACCGCGATAAAAATAAAATGCATATAAATTGGAAAAAAGGGCACACCGGATATTGGGGGAGGTGGTAGTAGAACGATACAAACAGGAATTCCGGTCGCTCGCCGGGAAGCCCTTATTTAGAGCGTTTTCACGTAGTTTTCCTCGGTACGCTCGTTCGCTTTCCTTTAGTTTGTTTCGTAGTTGAAGCAAATGACGGTATTTTTGCGTCCCGCAGCGAGTTTTGGAAGGAATTTTAAAAACAACCGTAACCACCACAGCTCGTGCGAAACATTTGCACCCGTGTTGTGACCGCGCGCTCTTTTTTTTTTTTAGTGTAAAGAATGGAAGATTTCTTTGATGGTATGACATTATATAAAATGCGGTTTTCAAGTTGTGCAATGACATGCACCTGGAAATGCAATTTTCCCCAGCGAAACAAAAAAACTGTAGTATGTTACAACCAACTAAACGTATAATTTATCAGATGTGTTTTGCGCGTTGCATACTTTTAGGGGGTTAATAATTATTTTTCAAACCGTAAGCAATACCGTCTTTTAAAATGGGTTAAAAATCATTCTAAAAAACTTTTATCGTTGCATTTACATAGAAAATAAAGATAATCACATTAATTTGAATAAATTAATAACAAAAACAATTCAATCACAGTGGTGTAAAAAACCAAAACTTCGCCACGCGATGATAAAGACCCATCACATCAAAGCATCCCGTTGCTAGGTAAGTTCTTATTAGCCCGAGGTTCGGGATTTCCACGCTTTTTTCGCTGACCAGTCAAATTCACAAGAATAATTATCCTTCTCGTGTAAAAAATCACCACCACGCTCGCCTCCAACCCTTTGGTAAGGGTTAAAAGATTTTGCATGAAACGTGAAGGTAAAACAACCGACCCAGCGTGAGCCATTGTTTGATAAGGTAATTAAAAGTGTAAACGATATCCTTTTTGGCACCGGGCCCTTTTCTGTGTGTGTGTGTGTGTGTTGGTTTTACACACCGATAGGTTTTTGGGCAGGTGATGATCAAGTTTTTTGGTAACAGCATGGATGAGCGTAATGATGCCGTGTCGTTATGGAAAAGGTGTTGAAAAATTGGACAATAAAGCAAACGAAACGTGTGACGTGTACAGAGATGGCAATAAAAAAAAAGAGATTAAGAATTTTTTACTTCCCTCACGACCTAGGTGGCCATTGTGAAACTATTTTTCTTTTTTAATCTGTTATTTAAACGTTATCAACCGATAAATGAAAAAGATAATTGTATGTGATAATTGTCAATGTTACTGAAGCTGAGGGCTCTTGATCTTTTCAACTTGTCACGAGTGGTGGAACATTGCTACTTATGAGACATCCATTATACTTCTTGTCTTTGTCTACTTTCATCTATTCTTATATACATAAGAAGATATGACATACACACAAATTGTGACACAAGTTTAAGGAAGGTGTTAAAGCTTTTTTTCAAATTTAGGAATAATCACACCTTTCACAATTATCGAAAGCTTTAGTTTAAAAATCAGGAGCTAAAGTTATATTATTGGGTCACTTTTATTATCTATTTATTTATACCATAATGACAGTTTACCGTGTGTGCCTTATCCCGGGCACTCTCGTTTGATATGTCACTTTATGTGTCATATTATAAGGGACGAATAGATTATTTGTAAACATTTGGAACAATTTTCTTTTTGAAACCTTACAAATATGTTGTTCGTGATCGGCCCTACGTTGTGATATTTTTAAGTGTTTAGTGAAGGAAAAGCTAATTCGCGGTTCAGGGTGACCGGTAGGCGTGCGTGTATTCGGCTTGGTTTCTTGTTTTACACTAATACGGTTTTCTTCGGTTCTCCTACGCGCAACGGTCCTTATACTAACACATGCATACATTTAAACTTAAACGCTAACGCTTCACCCAGTGAAAAAACGACAACACTAGAACAAAACAAACTGGGAAGCTGTCACCACAAAAAATGTAAACATAAAAAACGTAAACATATGTTTTGAAAATTCTTTCAATCTCTTTAAATTTCTATTTATTTATCTATTTATATTTATTTGTTTTGAGAAACGCGTAGATCAATAGAATTCCACTAATCTTTGCAGTCAGGATTATGATCCAAACTGTTCCATAGGTATAGAGAACTGTGCTACTTTACTGTGCTCAGAACAGTCTCCAATGTATTTTGATTACTTTTCCTTCAGAATGATAGAAATAATCAAATTCGATCGAATTTTAAATAAGTTTTGCACAAAAAGCTTTGTCTACTCATTGGAAATGGATAATCTAACCTCATTGTTTACACAATTAGGTATCCTTCTTCATAGGTGGCCGTCAATCAAGCGAAGACTTAACTAATTAACATTTAAACCTGAAAATAAATAAACGTATTCTCTTCTTCTCTGTCCAAATAAGTGTCAAATCATCTCCTTTTCCCGTTCCCTGAGTCCTCTGATGTTTATTTATACCCTCTGTGGAGCTCCGTTAATCCGTGTTGCGTGTGTTAAGGATTTGGGCATTCTGATCGACTCGAGGCTCACGTTCTCGAATCACATTGATGACGTGATCTCCGGATCGAGCAGAACTCTAGGAATGTTGCGTCGATTAGCTTCTGATTTTCGTGACCTCGGGTGTTTGAAGGCACTGTACTGCTCCTTGGTACGCTCAACATTGGAGTATGCATCGGTGATGTGGACGCCAACTAGCAGCACAGCTGTGTCGCGTGTGGAGAGGGTCCAGAGGGCCTTCTCGCGGTTTGCCATTCGCAAAGTGTTTGGAGGTACTGGCTTGGATCTACCTTCATGCCCGTCACGCTGTCCACTGCTGGGCCTGTTGCCCTTGGAGACTCGCCGCATATATGCCCAGGCATGTTTCATCGCCTCCTTTCTCCTTCATACCACTGACGATCCTTTCCTGCTTTCCAGCATCAACTTTTACATCCCTGCTTATCGTCTTCGTCCTCGTCCTCTCCTCGCGATTACATCGCGTCAAGCAGACAATGTTATTTGCAATAAAATACTAAATGCTAAATATAAATATGTCACACACTGTACACAATAAAATCTCACGCCTCACTATTATCCCATTGCCTTGATTTATTCTACGAAATACCCCACACGAAGCAAAACAAAAACAAAATCACAAAACGCTCACCTAACTTGTCACGCCTCGTAGAGCTATCCTTTCGACCGTGTCAGCGTTTAAACTCATCACGAGCAGTCAGTTGGTGGTAAACAAATGACGTGTCACCCCGTTTCTTTTACTAGAAAGAACTGACCAACCCGTTTACTGGAAGGTTGGGCCAGAAAACACACTCATTGGAGCAGAAAAATGAGCGAATTAAATCGTTTCTTTGGGCCTTCTGCACACATACCAACCCTGCAACCTGCAGGGTAGAAGAGAAAAGAAGCAATAGGTCGAAATGGTTAAAAAGCATCCGGTGCTGTGTACCGGGGGAAAAAACACACGAATAAAAACTCCACAAGGATGGGTTGCCGTTTGAATCATAAATTAATTATTATGTTTTTAATTTTTTGTTTGCTCGTGTGAGTTTTTTCGCTAGTGTTTTTGCGCCTTGCCGAAAGGTGAGTTGCGCTCGAACACCTTCCGGTTCGTTTCGCCGGCTTCATCCACATTCGTCAACGTCCGCATCTTCGTCCGGTGCGGGAATTATCGTTTCGGAATTGTTGTTTCCTTTCGGCGGATGCGAACGAATGAATTGTGAGAGTGAGTGAAAGGATTGTACTTCGGGGCGGTTCACCGGGTCAACGGGTAAGATGAGTACGAACTTTTATAAGCCCTTGTTACAATTCCTCACTCTCCACTGTCGTACCTTCCACCGAACAAGAAACACTTTCATCCGGAGCATATGCAGGATGGATATTCCTTTGCTGTCCCACACACGAAGCATTCGGAGAATGGTAATGAAAATTAAAATTAACCAAACCAGCTGCATCATTTATTCACGGCCATTTGCAACCACTTTCAACCAAACGAGCCTTCCGAGCGTTCTTGTACGAGTATCGCTTGGCTGGGAAAAGGTTTTGCACTATCCGGTGCTAGCAATAAGCAAGAAAAACAAGAGCGAACCCCCGGTTTTTTTCACTGTGGTCAAACGGCCATAAATGTGGGAAGTGCATCCGACTACTGACTACTGTTTACCCAGTGGAAAATATTCAATTTTCGCCCAACGCTGGTACGGCCGACGGCACTAACCGACGGGATGCATTCGGTACGCATTATGAGCGCAATTATTTGCACTAGCTCCGGAGTTCCGGAGATCCGGATGCCGGAAAAACGGGAGCCACTCCCGAGGCTATCAATGGTGTGTCGGCCGCGTGTCGATCAGTGCTGTGGAAACAAAACGTTGCAAAACATGTTCGATGTGGGATGGATTGGCGGATGTGTACCTTTTCGGAAAAGCGAGATTTATTTGAGTGTTATGGAAGGTACTTGGCGTAGGTAGAGTGCACCGAACAAACGGATCAATTACTACCGGTGGACATTAGCATTGTTTGGGCGGGAGCGACGTAATGCATGATGATCGTGTTTTGAATGCACTTTATACTGATGGTTTAAAGCATATTCTTAAGTTTTTAACAATTTTATAATGGAAATGATTTTACCTGTAAGCTAGGCTTAAAATTCCATATAAAAAAGGAAAATTCTGAAATTTGTGTTGGTTTTGATGCACGCATTGCATACTTTTAGGCGGTCGATTAAATTTTCCACGATATATCCGCGTTCGTTACCGCTGTTTACCCTTTTTTAGCAAATTAATTATTCTTTCAAATTATATGTTGGTTTGGTAAGGGAATGCTTGATAGTATGCATGATAATTTAAATGTGTGTTAATGCAGCATTGCACAACAAACAAAAATAAAGCTTTGAGGCGATATTTCCATCTCCTTTAAACAGGTAAAGAAGGTTTGGTTGTACGTTAGCAAGTAGATTTACTGCGAAAGGAGGTGGAATGACTTATGTTGGAATTATAAGTAAGTATCAAATACCCTAAAAAGTACAACCGTTTTGCAGTCTTTGTTAGCCTGTATTAAGAGAGTTTTGTTAGCAATTTGAATTCTTAAGCTTGACGAGATATATTTAGGCGACAGATTAAGATTAAAATGTATCAAAACTGACGGCAGTTAAATGGTGATTTATTACAAACGATTTGCATACTTGCAGGCGCGTATTCTAATCAAAATGCCATGTGCTTGAACAAGAAATGTTGTTTGTTTTACATTCGTCCAGTATGGTCCAGTTTCACAAAAAATATGATTAATAAAACTGGCTAAGAACGGACACAAGACAAAGGCTATGAAGATTACATTTTAATCTTAACACACTTACAGCCTGATCATAGCACTCGAACGGCAGTCGAATCGAATGAAGTTGTCGAATCGAACGGCAGAATATTTGGTATCATGCAACGTATTCGAATCGACGATGGTAACTGGATTGTGAAATGTGGTTGCACCAAAATTTCCTCCCGTGCATTGTTTGGGAAAGACGTTGAAGCAAAAATTGACATCTTAGTAGGCTACTGTGATTGCTCGAACGGCAGCTCGAACACACGTTATGATACCAATGAAGCTTTTTGAGCAAGCTTTTTTGCCGTTCGAGTGCAATGATCAGGCTGTTAAAGTCAATAAGTTTTATTCAATCCGAAATGACCACTGAGTAATGCGTTCTGAGCAACTGTATCTAATGGTGTAAGTGTG
Source organism: Anopheles maculatus (assembly GCA_002091835.1). Classification (NCBI taxonomy): domain Eukaryota; kingdom Metazoa; phylum Arthropoda; class Insecta; order Diptera; family Culicidae; genus Anopheles; species Anopheles maculatus. Next base: position 292,832 of record KZ061727.1, on the reverse strand, counting down.
CATGCACTTTCCACGTCTTATAGGTGCTGGTAGGTATGTCTTGGTTGTAGAGCGCCTGGAGATAGGCAACACACAGCATAAGTAGCCTTCTGCAGACGAGTTTATAATGGGTGTATCTTCTCAGAATCACTCAGCTAAGGACTAACAAAACGATGTGTAAAACGTACTTTTAAATAGTGTTACTTCCAGGACACAAGATTCTGGTCTAATTCCACTCAAACCAAATTATACAAAATCCTTTTCGAAGTCACAAACCATCCTCCCAAAGTTAGAGGTTCTGCTTCACCGGTCTAGTACTCTCGGGCAACTCCGTTTGGCACGGAATCTTTAACCACTGTTCACACTTCTTTTTCGACGTCTCAATCTGCTCCCACGGTATTTCGTCCCGTGTCATCCAATCGAACCGTCGATCGTAGTACAGATCGTAGTGCGGACCGGAGGTGGGAAACAGTTCCCGTTCGTTTTCCGACATCGCGTCCAGCATACGCCACATCCCGGACATGGAATCCGTTTCCAACCCGCAGAACGATTCTTCCGACACGATCGCCCGGACACGGCCCTTCTTGCGCTGCTGCAACAGCTGTTGCTGCTCCCTACGTTTCTTCTCCTCCTGATGGTGCTGCAGGTCACACTTGCGCAGCATCTCATCGATAAACGACCGGAACTTGGGACTGAAATCAGTGGCCGTGTGCATATCCGGACAACCGGCACAAGAATCGCTCGGAGCCGGTTCCACTTGCACCACTTGTTCCGGCTTCCGGAGACGGTTTGCACCGAGCAGCGCGTCGTAAGCGTTCCGGAACTCGGGTGTAAATTGATTCATCAGCAGCAGCTCGTCGGTCTCGTCCACTCCGGGTTTCTGTGAAGGTGTGCACACACGTTAACCACTTCCACGTACAAGCAGACGGAAAGCAACAGCAAACCTTTTTACGCTGATCCAACAGTATGTACGATTCGTCCAGATCGGAGAATGGGTCCGACAGGGCACTACATTCGGACGATTCTTCATCGACCGGACGGTTGGAACGGGAAGGCATCTCCGAAGCGGTCAACGGACGCAATATTTGGAAGATGTTTTCCGCAAACTGTTGGCGTACATCCGGATCTTCGCTCGTGATCGGATAACCGTCCATTCCGGTGCACTGGAACCGTACGTTTGCCGGTGTGTCGATGTTACTTGGAACCGAGAGTGTTCCGTACCAGCCTCGGGTGCACCGGCATGTTGTTGGATCGATAAGCATCGTTGACCCCGCTGGGTAAAGAAGGGTTCGCGTTTCGGTACTGTTCCGAATTCCTGAAGCATCGCGAAATGATAAACTTGACATTCCCCTTGCACTACATTTCAGCAAGTTTTGCACGCGGTCCGTTGCTCACTTTGTGCCGGTGTGCCTTTGGTGCTCGTTTATTGCCAATCAAACAAAGAAACGCCGGGAATGGGACTACCGTAAGGGATACCGGGATCGTGTTGCGCTGGCAGGCGATGAGTAGATAGTTTTTGCTGCTCCATCTGTTTAGGTTTAGGGTGCCGTCTGGGGGTTGTACGGCACTGTACGGACGAGTGACAACCTACGACAATCACGCATATCCTACTACTCCACGCGTCTGCTTCTGGTGTGGGAAACCGGGTAACCGGTGGCGGTATGCTATCATTTTCTTCCCTCATTATTAAGTTGTTGACACGCTAAGCGAGCGATTGTGGGAAGAGAAAATAGTTTTTTTTTTCTATTATTGCTGTATTTTGTGATAAAATAAACCACTTTATGGATGGAATGTTGAGATAATCGGATATCTATGAACGTCATCCTTTGCTTCGGTTACTCAATAATATTCCTTATAATAAGAATTATAATTTTATTAGGAAAAGCGGTAAAAGACTCGAGAAGGCCCCCCCCTGACGAAAATGGTTGGTCCCTATAGGAAAAACGCCTAACAGTATGCAACTCGCAGCACATGTCGCAAAGACATCACTATGGGTGCGGATGATCTTCTGAGAGGACAAAAAAAGATGAATGAATTGAAGGAAAAAAAGGCTAAATTTGGAATTTAAATAACTCTTCCCTCATCATAATCTCTTATTTTGATGGCGAAGGATCATCTCATCTCTTCAGTTTAGCAACGGATGAACTATTCGGCCAATAAACCGCCCCTTTGATGTCGAACAACTTTCCCTTATAACTCGTATGGGCGTTCTGGGGCAATTACTCATCGTCGATCGATAGGCTGTGACACATGTTTGGACTTTGGCAATGTTGCCCGGTAACTTATATGGGCGTTCTGGGGCGACCGCTCCGTGTCTGGAAAGTATTTTAAGCAATAATAGATATTGTATTTATTTAATAAATTTTGACCGCATGAAAAAACACTGTGCGACAAAATTGACAGATTACAGTGCTGCACACAAATAATTCTAGGGGGGGCCTTCTCGAGTCTTTTACCGGAAAAGCAAATGTAAAAAAGCTCTTCTTCATAGAAGAACTTCCTGATCGAATCTTCCCGAATACAGGAACTATCCCGTACACTGACTATCCCGTTACGGGTTAAATAAAGTCAAGAAAGCCAGAAAAAAACAGACTAGGACCAGTCTAGGTTGGAGTGCATAGAAAGAAGAAATAAAATCGCATCCTAAGTGCCAGCATGTTGGAAACCTTAAGATGTTTACCAATACTACTCTTATGTCGTTTTATGGTTCGTGAAAAGCTGAAGATTTTTTAAGGATTTTGAAGAATTGCAAAACGCAAACTCAATGCTCTTCAAAGTCTTAGCTCGTATGACTAACAGCTCCCTTGTATGATTAATGGCTTCAATTCACCATTTTTTAGTAAATAATCAGCAAACCACATCTTTCGGAACTTTTGAACAGCCCTTAAGCAGCATTGAAATGTCAAACTGAAAACTGTTCCGCGCAAGGACAAGAATCGTCTTCTTCCTCTCTATTTTTTATTTGATGGGCATCAGCTTACAAATATCTCTCAGGGCCGATTTCCAGGGCCTTCAAGTTCCATAACTCGTATATCGCAACGTCTTGTATATGCGTCGAGAACCTTGAAGTTTCTACTAATAAGCCTCATTGTTCAACCGAGGATCCAAGGATGAATAAGGCTAATAGCGTGAAAGTTCCATTATCTTTCAAACTCTTTAACGTGGCTCAATTTGTTCAACTTCTTCTGTTGTTTCTTCTGTTGTTCGTATTCAAAAGTTCTTCTGCTGGCTATTTGTCTTTCCTATGCAGCTCTATCCTGCACGACCGCGCTTTAGTTTTGTTAGTTGGGAATCGATCGACTGACAGTTCGTTGCAAAGCCAAAATAAGCGCATTGTCTGTTTTCCGCAAAACATGACAAACCGCGCTCTTTTTAGCTTGCCCGGCTATTTGTTTGAAAATAAAAGCGTTCGGTGTGGAACTTGTGGTATGTGTTGCTTCCATTGTATCGCCACCTACGAAATCGTGTAATCATTACGCTCTTTTTACATTGTAGATGCAAAATGGCACACGTTAGCAGCCAAGAACCGGACGATGTACAACCATCAACCAGCATTCCCAAAACGGTTTGTCCGGTGTGCGATAAATGGGTCCCGAAGGTCGAGATCGAGGAGCACGTAGATGAGTGCCTTAACAAAAGTGAACTCGTCGAAGAACTACCGACATCAAGCTCCGCAACCGATGGGCCACGCTTAAAAACACCTACCACGAAAAACCGCTCACGACAACCTGTTGACGGGAAAACGAGACGCAACTTTAGCATCTTCGAGCGCAGTCCAAAGCCAACCAAACGGCCACGCATCGACGACCCAACACCATCACCAGCAGCACCACCACACACAGTATCGAACGCCGGCGTAATAGACATAAATTCCGACGCCGAGGAAGACCATACCAATGAGCAGAACTGTAAGAAATCAAAAGTTGCTGCTACGCAGCCAAAGGAACCAACCAAAAAACCGTTACCTCCACTCGCCGAACTGATGCGTCCAACGGAAATCGAAAATTACGTCGGACAGGATCAAATCATCGGTAAAAACACAATCTTACGCAAGCTGTTCGATAGCGGCACCATCCCGAGCTTGATACTGTGGGGTCCACCCGGGTGTGGTAAAACGACACTCGCAAACATAGTTGCCAGTCGGTGCAAGCGCGAAACATCCACGTTACGGTTCGTGAAGCTTTCCGCCACGATGGCGGGCGTAGCAGAGGTAAAGGAGGTGGTAAAGGCCGCTAAAAACGATCTCAAGTACAACCGGCGCACACTGCTGTTTATGGACGAGATACATCGGTTTAACAAGCTGCAGCAGGACATCTTTCTGCCGCATGTAGAATCCGGCACGATAACGTTGATCGGTGCCACGACCGAAAATCCATCTTTCAGCCTGAACTCGGCCCTACTTAGCCGGTGCCGGGTGATTGTGCTGGAGAAACACTCGGTGGAGAGTATGATGGAGATACTGACCCGTGCGCTGCCCGAGTACGAAACGGTCATGGTACCGGAGAGCGTTAACAATAATGTGGACCAGCTGCCCGACTATAGCAAGTTGCCATTCATTCCACGGTAAGGTTTGGGGTTATTTGATAAAAACGAAACTAAGCATTAAAATTGTAATCTTTTTATAAAACACCACCCAGGACAATAATCCACGAGGAAACGGTGCGCTGGCTCGCGGAAACCTGCGACGGGGATGCACGTATCGGACTGAACAGTTTGCAGCTAGCGCTGTCCAGTGTTGGTGGTGGTGCCGCATCGAACGGTGGTAGCAGCAACTACGAGCCACCAACAACCGTCTCGCTGCAGCACGTCCGCGAGGGTATAAAAAAGTCCCACCTGCTGTACGATCGTAAAGGGGACCAGCATTATGACATCATATCTGCACTGCACAAATCCATCCGTGCATCGGACGATAATGCGGCCCTGTACTGGGCGACGCGTATGATTGCGTCCGGCGAAGATCCTCGCTATATCTGCCGCCGGATGATACGCATGGCGAGCGAGGACATCGGTCTGGCGGACACGAATGCACTGCAGGTTGCAACCGCAACGCTGGCTGCCGTGCAATCGGTCGGTTTACCGGAAGCGGACTGCATCATTGCGCACTGTGCCGTGTATCTGGCCCGGGCACCGAAAAGCCGCGCACTGTACGATGCATACCGTCGCTGTCGCGCATCGATTGACGAATGGAAGAAGGGACCGATGCCGGCTGTGCCGCTTCATTTGCGCAACGCACCGACGAAACTGATGAAGGATCTGCAGTACGGTGCGGGTTACAATCTGCTGCACAAGGATCAGTCCGGATTGAGCTACATGCCGGAAGGGCTGGAAGATGAGAACTACTTTTCGGAATAGGAAGACCCACAAATGCGAATGATTGGAATTTGGTTGAGTTGCCTTAAATGTTAGCGCAATGGCATTTAACAATGAGTAAATAAACACACAGTTTTCGTATGCGTTAGGTATCGGTTTATTGTGTCACGTGTAATATGCCAAAAATAGACGATTCCGTGGCACAGGGTCCTAAAGCGTCATATTTTGCTGTCGCCTTCTCTTCTTTCGTGTTGCGTGTGTCCCCGTCCTAGTGAAGAGTGAATAGAAGAACAACGTGTAAGATAAATATCAGTGTGAGGGGCTCACAGGTGTAACAGATTTGTAGGATGAAACAATATTTCAGGTAGTCATTGTCATAGCTGAGTCGAAAGGAAATAACTATGAACACCCGTCATTATATCTCAAGACATTTTGCTACTATCATCAAAGGTGGAATAGTAATAAGGGTAAACCTTTCGCTTAAGCTGCATCTGATAGTTACCTTAAAGAAATGCGCAATACGTATGTTCCATTCCAATCTTCGCAAGCTTTACAAGAATTGGAGGACGAGCTTGCCAATGAATCAGCAACAGAGCACACAGCAACTGTAACGTATAGAGCAAACAAAAAATACAATAATTTTCTGATCATTACTCCTCGCGTTTGACGATGGTGGTGTTTTTTTGACGGTTATAACTAGCGCATCAGTGTTAAGCATAGTTTGTAGAATCAAGAGCAATTCATATAATAAGAAGAGGAAGAATATTTTTTTATTCATCATTCAATGTTTTTTTTTTGCTAGTTTTTACCGCAAAGTGTTCTTCGCACACAGTAGCTAAATTATTGTCACTCACCATTGAGGTTTAAAGAATTTCACAGCACATTTGTTGGAAGACCAGCTGCTGAGCTGTAAATATAACGAAAAAGTAATGGGTAAGCGCGTATTCTAGAAGGATTCTTTTGAAAGTAATTAATTTTCATCTTATTTTTGTCAGTGTGGTGCATGGCTTTTCGCATCATGATGAGATATTCATGTAAAAAATTGGATAAGTTCCATATTCATCATTTAAGAAATATTACAACTAAATAAATTGTGAACATGAAAGAAGGTAGAATATACTTACATATTAGCAAAAGTGTAGATTTTTTACAGGAAAACTAATTAGAATGACTCCAGAAACCAGAATACCATCGGTTACGCCATTAAGCATCTTCCATCTTACTTTTGGGGAATAACCTAAAAAAACATGAAATATAAAATGGATTAATTACAGTATGAACGAGTACGTTAAGTAAAAATCAAACTGAATGGATTAAATTTCAGCTAGTGGTTGCATGTAATTGATATATATCATTGCATATCTCATTTAAAAATTAAGATTGTTTCATCATTAAGATACGCTCTGGACTTTTATCTTGTTGCTCATATTTGTATGCATCTTACCTTGGGAGGAGTCTAGTGTGACATTGTAGAACGGTTCCCTCTTCCCAGGATTGTGTTACTTGGCCAGCACAATCGAAATCACCTGCAATAAGAGATAGTAAAGATTGATAAGCCTGGTATGGAGATCGATTGTTTTAAGAATAACTAATTTTCATCTTATTTTTGTCAGTATGGTGCACGGTTTTCGGCATCATGGGATATTCATATAAAAATAAAAGGGTTCCGTAATCATCATGTAAAAAACATTACAACTAAGGGCATTATGAACATGAATGAATGTAGATTATACTTACATTAGATTTTTTACAGGAAAACTCAATGAATGGCTTTTTCAGAAACCAGGAAACCATCGGTTACGACATTAAGCATATTCCATCTTACTTTCAAAACCATAGGCAACAACCTTTAAAAAAACGAAACATAAAATGGATTAATTACAGTATGAACGTGCAACGTCAGGTAAAAATCCCACTTTACGGAACACGTTTCAGTTAGTGGTTGCATGTAATTGATATATATCATTGCATATCTCATTTAAAAGTTAAGATCATTTCATCATTAAGATACGCTCTGGACTTTTTCTTGTTGCTCATATTTGTATGTATCTTACCTTGGGAGGAATCGAATGTGAAATTGTAGAACGGTTCCCTCTTCCCAGGATTGTGTTACTTGGCCAGCACAATCAAGCTCACCTGCAATAAAAGAGAGTAGAGATTGATAAACCTGATATGTATTTATTTATTTATTTATTTTACATGTATACATTTGTTTGCTGCCGTGGCAGAACAATGTCTTAAGACTAAGGACGTAAACCACTTAGCATATGGGAATTTTAGAACGGAAGTTTGATGGGTAAGGAATCAAGGGTATGAGAGGTTCGAGGATGTTAGAAGAGCGGATCGGAAAGCGGTGATGGAGGAGTTGTAGTCGAATAGATCGGAGAAACTGTTGAAACTGCGCAGACAAACGAGGAAAGGGTCGTTGTGACCGAAGCATGTGCGTCGGGACACGACAGCCAGCGGAGCACGAGGGCGGAGGAGTCGGGTGGGGACGTATAGGCCTGTGCGGAGGAGAAGATCGGGAGCATCGGCAACGTGCAGGAGCAGGCCAGCGATGAAGACGGCACTAACCACAGAACGCCGCTTCTCTAAGGACGCCAGCCCCAGGAGTTGGCAACGTGTTTCATAGGAAGGGAAGGGAAACATGACTGGAGGAGCCAAGGAACCTGCGGATAGCTAGCCTGGTGAAGTAGCGCTGCACTTGTTCCAGCTTGGCGATCCAAAGTGAGGCCGAGGGACACCAGACGGTGCACCCGTACTCGAGGATGGATCGGACCAAGCTGCAGTAGAGCGACTTCATACACAGAGGGTCGGTTACGACAGCGGAAAATTTGCGAATTAGGCCCAGGGTCTTATACGCTTTTGTGAGGATGTGGCCGTAATGTTCATGGAATGTCATTTAACTGTCGAGGATAACGCCAAGGTCATTAATAGCATAGGATCTAGTGAGGGCTTGTGAGTTCATGGAGTATGGAGCCGAGATAGGATTGAGGGATCTAGAGAAGGAGATAACGGAGCACTTGTCGAGGCTTAGGGAGAGGCAGTTGGAAGAGCACCAGTGAGAGAAGGAATCTAACAGCTGTTGCAAGGAGGTGGAGTCGCGGGGGGGGTGCGTTATAGGAGGAAAATTTTCACATCATCAGCGTACATAAGATGTGAGTCTGTGGTCTGTGGGAAGAAGGTAGCTTAGGTCGTTGATAAAAAGGATGAAGAGAAGGGGACTGAGGACGCTGCCTGATATGGAGATCGATTGTTTTAAGGCCTGGCTACATGACCCGAGATGTCAAAAAGATTTCGGTTGCAAGGGGGGGGATTACCGAAAAGCTCACGTCAAAACCATCTCAGCTCGAGCAGGCGAAATCTGCTGCAACCGAGAAGTTTGACACCTGACCGTGATGCCAAAATGCGAGAAAGAAGAAGAAGAAGAAATAAATCAAAACAAAACCAACCGAAATAAAGCCAGCAAAGCACGGTACGGTGATAATAATTTATAATTTTCTTCGTAAATACGAAAACTCACTACATTAAACTGATTTTGATATAAAATTCGTGAATATTTTGTAGCAACACCGGAGGCACGTTTGTTTGTTACAAGCCGAGCAGAGGAATGACAGCAAGCTTTTCGCTTGACGCAGCTTTGCGTGCGCAGTGGTGCACAAAACGAGGCTACACGAACCGAAATGTTTTTGGCAGTTTTTTGAGTTTTCGCTTGCACTTCACGGATGCCTTTTCGGTTCATGAAGCTGGCCCTTTAAGAATAACTAAATTTCATCTTATTTTTGTCAGTGTGGTGCACGGATAACGAATCATGAGATACTCATATAAAAAAAAGGGTTCCGTAATCATCATGTAAAAAACATTACAACTAAGAGCATTATGAACATGAATGAATGCAGATTATACTTACATTAGATTTTTTACAGGAAAACTCAACAGAATGGCTTTTCCAGCAACCAGGAAACCATCGGTTACGCCATTAAGCATCTTCCACCTTTCTTTCAAAACCATGGAGAACCTAAAACGACATGAAACATAAAATTGTTTAATTACAGTATGAACGTGCAACGTCAGATAAAAATCCCACTTTACGGAACACGTTTCAGTTAGTGGTGCATGTAATTGATGATATCATTGCATATCTCATTTAAAAGTTAAGATTGTTTCATCATTAAGATACGCTCTGGACTTTTTTCTTGTTGCTCATAATTATATGTATCTTACCTTGGGAGGAGTCTAGTGTGACATTGTAAAACGGTTCCCTCTTCCCAGGATTGTGTTACTTGGCCAGCACAATCAAGCTCATCTGCAATAATAGAGAGTAAAGTTTGATAAGCCTGGTATGGAGATCGATTGATTTAAGAATAACTAATTTTCATCTTATTTTTGTCAGTGTGGTGCACGGTTTTCGGCATCATGGAATATTCATATAAAAAAATAGGATTCCGTAATCATCATGTAAAAACCATTATAACTAAGGCCATTATGAACATGAATGAATGTAGATTATACTTACATTAGATTTATTACAGGAAAACTCATTAGAATGGCTTTTCCAGTAACCAGGAAACCATCGGTTACGCCATTAAGCATCTTCCATCTTACTTTCAAAACCATGGAGAACCTAAAACGACATGAAACATAAAATTGTTTAATTACAGTATGAACGTGCAACGCCAGGTGAAAATCCCACTTTACGGAACACGTTTCAGTTAGTGGTGCATGTAATTGATATATATCATTGCATATCTCATTTAAAAATTAAGATTATTTCATCATTAAGATACGCTCTGGACTTTTGTTTTGTTGCTCATATTTGTATGTATCTTACCTTGGGAAGAGTCGAGTGTGACATTCTAGAACGGTTTTCCTCTTCCCAGGATTGTGTTACTCGGCCAGCAATCAAGCTCACCTGCAATAATAGAGAGTAAAGATTGATAAGCCTGGTATGGAGATCGATTGTTTTAAGAATAACTAATTTTCATCTTATTTTTGTCAGTGTGGTGCACGGATAACGAATCATGAGATACTCATATAAAAAAAGGGTTCCGTAATCATCATGTAAAAATCATTACAACTAAGGGCATTATGAACATGAATGAATGCAGATTCCACTTACATTTAGATTTTTTACAGGAGAACTCGTTAGAATGGCTTTTCCAGCAACCAGGAAACCATCGGTTACGCCATTAAGCATCTTCCATCTTACTTTCAAAACCATAGGCAACAACCTTTAAAAAAACGAAACATAAAATGGATTAATTACAGTATGAACGAGTACGTTGAGTAAAAATCAAACTGTAAGGATTAAATTTCAGCTAGTGGTTGCATGTAATTGATGATATCATTGCATATCTCATTTAAAAGTTAAGATTGTTTCATCATTAAGATACGCTCTGGACTTTTTTCTTGTTGCTCATATTTGTATGTATCTTACCTTGAGAGGAATCGAGCGTGACATTGTAGAATGGTTCCCTTCTTCCCAGGATTGTGTTACTTGGCCAACACAATCAAGCTCACCTGCAATAATAGAAAGTAAAGATTGATAAGCCTGGTATGGAGATCGATTGTTTTAAGAATAACTAATTTTCATCTTATTTTTGTCAGTGTGGTGCACGGATAACGAATCATGAGATACTCATATAAAAAAAGGGTTCCGTAATCATCATGTAAAAAACATTACAACTAAGGGCATTATGAACATGCATGAATGTAGATTCTACTTACATTAGATTTTTTACAGGAAAACTCATTAGAATGGCTTTTCCAGCAACCAGGAAACCATCGGTTACGCCATTAAGCATCTTCCACCTTTCTTTCAAAACCATAGGCAACAACCTTTAAAAAAACGAAACATAAAATGGATTAATTACAGTATGAACGTGCAACGTCAGGTAAAAATCCCACTTTACGGAACACGTTTCAGTTAGTGGTGCATGTAATTGTTAGATATCATTGCACAACTCATTTAAAATTTAAGATTATTTCATCATAAAAAGTAACCATAACAGGCCAGGCATGTATTCTTTCTTCTACAGAGGAATACATCAATCAAAGGGGCTTTGGTAAGGAGCATCCCAGGCAAACAGCACCGAAAGCACATGGTTTCGAAACATAACCTAACAAAAGGCAGAGTTCGCAGTCTTTAATTAAAAAAAATACAATGCGACAATAAATTCCCCCATTACAATCATTCCCCATTGAACTGGCCAGTTATTTAAACTTCCTGTAGTTATAAGAAGCCTATAATTCCATTTAATTAAGAGTTTCATGAACTTACCCGTGGTGCTAGCTCTGCATTTGGTTGCTGAGCAGGCGACCCAACCAGTGGTGCTCCAATATGAGGATGTTTTTTTACTTAGTTCACACAAAACCAGAATGGCACGATCAATTCGGTTCAATAGGTAAGCTAACTAACCATGCTTTTAACTTTTAGAGATCCATTTTAGAGAAACTACCCTTTAAGTTACAACAATTGATGACCGTTCACTTTGAGAGCACGTGCGAAAAGAACTTTACCACCGTCGTTCTCATCGCTTGCGAACCGGTGGTACGGGTGAAGCATCGCAAGCCGAGCGGTTGCCGAATATAGCCGAGCATGTGTCAACGGCTCGTCAAACGAAAATTTGTTTCTTCGGAGCTGTCAAATTGGTTGTCAAAAATAGGTTAAAATGAAATAAATGGTTTAAAAGTGGGTTAGAAATACATTCATTAGATTTCTTTGGCTACGAATAATGTACAACAAGTTGTTTTAGCTTTTATTCAAGTGCTAATGGTAACTATTCGCTGTTCGTTGCCTGCAAATTGTACTAAAACATTCGTTTAGAACACAAAAGTATGTGCTAAAAGAGAATTGGTTTGCGTCAAATGCGTTTACCACACCTCGTGGCATGCTCGGAAACATTATTTCGTTGGAAAACAAAAGATGTTAAAATGTGTAATCGTTGTAATTTGTTGCTAAAATTGAAAAAATTAATGCTATTTTCCTTGTACTGCAGTACCTTCTTTTGTACAAAATTGCTCAGACAAATGGTAATTATGCCGTGTGTTAGTTACGTTGACCGCAACACCCACCCACAGTATCTCGAGACGTCGAAGAAGAAAACTGCTTTTTGTTGTTTTCCATTGAATTCACTCGCGACTGTTCGCATTTTTGGAAAACGCAGGTTCACTATTCGATTCCCCCGGGTGCTGCTACCGTGTGCACGAGATTGTCGTGAAGTAGAACCGAACCGTGCAAAACGAAACCAGCGCCGGAGTAGTGCACGTTCACTGGTAAAGGAAAAGCATAGGCAGCGCAAGAAAACGTTCTACTAGTCCATGAAAGGAAAGGCGATGTACGGGTGCGTGTGCGAAGAACAAAACCTCCCTGTTTTGCAGCTCCCATCGAAGCAGCCAGTTGTGTAGGCAGGCAGTGGCGAAAGTGGGATTTTTGCTTGTTCGCTATTCTTTGCTTGGTGGTTGAGCAAAAGTAGGGCTCCAACACGTTCCTACAGGCAGAAACACTCGCACACCAGTTTTCGTACAGGTATATCCCTTCACTCCTTTTCTTGCTTGTTCGCTATTCTTTGCTTGGTGGTTGAGCAAAAGTAGGGCTCCAACACGTTCCTACAGGCAGAAACACTCGCACACCAGTTTTCGTACAGGTATATCCCTTCACTCCTTTTCTTGTGCGGGCGTGTACGTGTAGAAGTGTTTGTGTGTGTGTGGGGGGGACCGTCTGTGTGTGTGTGTGTTCGTGCTTATATTTAAAGTATTTTTGTGCGTGAAAATTCAGCTCCCCCACCTTCCCTACCAGACGTAGAAGTAGAACGTTTCCAACCTCAAGGAGCCGTGCAGGAAATAGTCGGTGTGTATAGGAACAGATCTTTCTGTACGCAAAAAAAAAACCCGTTACCAAACACATACACACCAACCGCACACATACCACTTACTTGTCTCAGCCTGGGATAGGGTTGTGGAGAACGATCCCCCTTCAGTAGGAGCAATGGGGTGGGGCGAAGTCTTCTCCGTTAGGAAGAATGTTTTATTTTTCGTTTCTCTCCGCTGTACTACCAAAAACCATTAAGTGTGTATGTGTGTATGTACGTGTGTGTGTCAGTGCGCGCGCGCCCCTTTGTGTGTGTGTGTGTTCGGTGTAGTGTCGCATATCGGAACCGGAAAAAGGAAACGGTGGACACACAGGTGTAGATGCAGCAAAGCAAAGGGTTGATGACAAAAAAAAACGGGAGGAAACGGAAGAATTGGCAGCGACGATGGCACACCGAAGTGTGTTGTCGGAAAAGTTGCATTTACGTGTGTACGCGAATGCAGAACTGTCTTCTGCACTAACCAGGGGACCATTACACAGTAGGCTTAGGGGGGGAAAGGCTTCACAGTTTGCTTAGAGTTGCTAAATTCAGTGTTGAGTATCGTAATACATATGTAGGTAGATTTAATTGCAAAATTTGAACAAAATTTTAGAAATACAAATAACAAACCGGAAGTAGGATGGCTAAGATAAAAGTAGATCATCCGCCGAATAGCCTACACAAATAAACTGAACATAAAACAGGATTTAGAGTAAACGATTTGGAGGAGTTGTAGTTGCTAAAATATGACGCAAATGGCTACTTACTACAAGGCTATTGCAGAAAAATAATTGTCCATCTTTTTATGGTTCTTCAAATAATTCGTCCAATTGAAATGCCGGAAATGCATCATGTTACATACGGTTACATAATATGGCTTACTGGATTTAACTTAGTTTTAATTATTAAATCCGTCATTTAGAAATTGTATCAGGAGAAGGGCTTCTCGGAGGGGATAATTTTTGGTACAGTTTTAGATATTTTTTTGTTGGGAAAGAGGGATTTATTCTTTAGTATTCGTATGAAGAATGTTAAATGATACCTTAAAGAGCGATGTTTCTAAGCATATAATTATTATAACTACGTTTTGTAGCTTAAAATAGCACTTTAAGGTAAATGAACACTATACTTTTGGTTACAAATCTTACAAAACAACGCTTTTGCTACGTTTGTTTGATTATCAATTTAAAAAGAACACATTAAATCGATATCTTTGGTCTGTCAAAAGGGAAACTTATCCGTCGTTTGAAGTGCTTATTGCTCCCACAAGGCTGATTAAACAATGAATCCGTTTCTTTTCCTCCCAAAAAAACCTTCCTCCCTCTTTTCTCAAAACAAAGTGAGCTTCTGAGCGTCCAAGAGCGAATCGCGCGTCATCATCATCAGCACGTTGTACCGTTTGTGAAGTTCGAATACCAAAAAAAGGACGATTTTTAACGAAAATCAAAGTGCTCTGCAACCAGCGGAACAAACGCAGTTACCGTGGTTACGTGAAGTGCACCGAAAAAAGAAGAAGAAAAATCGTCATCGAAATTGTCCTTCCGTCTTCTTCGATTTGCGGAAGTGTGTGTGTGTGTTGTGTATGTGTGATTGTTGGTAAAGTGATACAAAAATTCTATCGATCGAATCGGAAGCAACGTGTAAGCAATAGAAAATAACAAGCGAAGTGTGTGTGTTTGTGTCTTTGCGGGAATGATAACGACAAGTGTTGGAAATTAACATCCACGACAAGTTTTCTTCGTGTGGAAGATTTCAATACACTGGATCAGCTTCGGGAATGTATCGACGTGTTTGGCTGCCAATTTGCTGTTGAAAACATTGGCCTGCCTGCTACCAAACCACACACTACCGTCCACAGGATTCCTGGCGTGAATATTGGGCTTTTCGCGAGCCTTCTTTAACCTAGTTTCGAAGTTTTCCCCGTCGCACCCAACGATCAGCATAACGGCTCTCCGCAGTGATCAGTTCAGGTAAATAAACGATTGATTCTACATAATATTAATATTGAACAGATTTTAAATGACGTTGATTATAGTCATCATTACACTAGCCCATAGCATCATATCAAACATGATTAAATGATTATAGGTATAAGTAAATTGATCTGGTTAAATTGACTCAGGGCAACGATTTGACGATTACTATCCAATTCCCAATTAAACATATCGGAACTATCCAGGCTCCGAAATCGCATCCCATCAGTGCATCTTTGCGGGTTTAGAAATCTTCAGAGAAAATTTTTATCCGTTCACGATGCGGACGTTATTGCCTGTTACAGCCATTAGCCAACCTTTTCTTGGGGAGACACCGACTGCATCACTTCTTCTCAATATGGGTACAATACATTTTAAAGACTTGACGGGCCATGACATGATCTGATGGAACCTTATGGAACCAAAGGATTCTTTCGATTCCTTAAGTTTTGGCCAGATTCCTAGTCACAAAGCGCGTGTATGAGTATTGACACTATAAATGTTTTATGCAGTCCTGACTTCGTCTGTCGTGACAGGTATTTCTGATTGGTAGGCTGTGACCTGAACATGTTGTTGTCGGTGCTGGCATTTGACCCAAGATAGGTGATGATTTGGAGGATTAAGAAGGGGCGAATACCATACATCGCTCTATTGCCAGTTACCGTAATCGTTTGGTAAGCTTCTGCTTTACAGAAGAGCTTCAAACCAATGATGTTCATGTCATAGGCGTATGCCAGGATCAGAGATCACTTGCAAAAGATTGACCCTTAAATTAGGAATTCCAAGTTTTTGATGGCTCTTTCTAGTCCCACTTACCCTTTGCGAAGGCATTGGTGGTAAACGTCGAGAGAATGGAACGACGTTCAAAGACGATCATTTAGTATTAGAGATGATGTTGTAGTATCTCTTGTAGTAGCGACTCACACTCGAAAAGAAAATCTTACCAAACAGATTGTAACTGCTTGTAACTCTTTTTGACTCACCAAGACTTCAATTAACGCTTGGTACCTATATCTCGGGTGTGTTGTCCCACCTAACAGATGATTGATTATTTTGTTGACGGTGAGATGTGTCATTCGTTCGGTATATGTAGGTCAATTCGTAAGTAAGTCACTGCAAACATTTGCATTGGTTTGTAGTATCAAGCACTGCAATCAAGCTCAAGTCTAGGTTGTAATGGAGTGTGTTTGGAAAAAAGGAAGATTCAATTAACCTCCACTCTTTGACACAATCTACCACCGAACTGTGTTGCATTTCGTTTCCACCCATCAACATGGGAGCATGACAAATGATTTATGAATGAAA
The DNA here is from genome assembly GCA_002091835.1 of Anopheles maculatus. Lineage (NCBI taxonomy): Eukaryota > Metazoa > Arthropoda > Insecta > Diptera > Culicidae > Anopheles > Anopheles maculatus. Next base: position 276,415 of record KZ061727.1, on the reverse strand, counting down.
ATAATTCATCCCGACCAAAATCCAACCCTCCGTTTTTGCATCGGAACACTGTTTGTGTTGTGTTTTGCATCGGAGCGCGATCATTCCTTTTACATTCCACGCTTACCTTCTGTTGCACACGCCCTTATCAGTAAGCAATTGATTATTCGAGTGGTTAAAAAAATACATTAAAAACGTATCTACCAAAGAAAGCTGGATCGATTAATGTGGCAATTTGTCTTTTACTTCAGACACGCTTTTTTTTACTTTCTTCTTTTACGCATATGCTTGCCCGATTGCAGTTCCCGATGATGTTGTGACGTCCCATGGTGCAGTTTGTTGTGTTTGGTTAGGGTTGTACAGTCGTCTTATCTCGTACGATCAACGAACCGCTAAGGAATTGGAAACGGTTGTTTCTTATCGTGTATTAAAAAATATATTTGTGTTTACAAAATATGTTGGTTTCTGGATATTTTTGAGCAGTGTTTTGATATTTAAATAATTTTTAAAAATCTGTTAAAAAAAACATTTCATCCAATTTGAAATTTCTCTAAACGAAAATCATTTATTTTGCAGAATTTAGAGCTTAACCTTATATTGCATGATTGAATCCTGAACTATTACTATAGCTAGTTAATTTTATAGCACGTGATAAATCTATTTTAGCAAGACAACCAGGTCGTTTTATAGGAACAAAATAATTTTCTTCTGTTCTCTTCCGTCTGAAATAAATCTTCTTCTTCTTCGCTGGCACTACAACCTCTGTAGGTCTTGGCCTGCTAGCAATTGCTAGCTTTCTGTGACTTAGTTTTTACCCGTAGCTGGATAGTCAGTCCTGCGTACGGGGAGGCGGTCCGCCGGGATTCGAACCCCGGTCCTGCCGTGTGAAGACCGGCGCCGCTATCGTATACACCACCGGGCCGCCGGGCCGTCTGAAATAAATAGTTGATCTAAATTAACAGATTATGTTTGAAAATGTAGATCTAAATGAGTCTTATCATCTTATTTAGGAATAAAAAAGAGTGTGAAGATCGCTGAATAGTTCTATAAGAAAATGTGTTGTATTTTCCCAAATTTGTTTAAACGTACTAAAAAGATTAAACACATCTTTGAGCTTGTTATAAACTACCAGCAACACGACACACCTCTTTTCGTTCCTATGATAATCAGTACTTTCGTCGCTTTACTTACTCTAACTGGGCGAGAAAATCGATTTTTAGATATTAAAAATTTTCCACTCGTTCAATTTTTTTTCACGATCCAATACGCCTGGTTCGGCCGCCTTCATTATTTTGCGATACAGGACTTTTGGTGTGTATCGTCTCGCAATTATGCGTTAAAATAGCACAGCCCTCTGTAAACAATCCTGTGGCACGTGTACGTGGTGTGATGCAAAGTACGGTGGTGCAAGCTTTCGGCTAGTCTATAAGGGGAGTAAAACCACAGGCTTTCCAAATTCCTACCCTTCGGTCGGATCCCCTATTGCGCCAAATCTGTACCCCAAAATCCCTAAATCACCAACGAACAGAAACCGTGGTTCGTTTTTCATGAGTCAAAAATTTTGTGCAAGGTCGTTTACGCTGATTCCCCGGTCTCGTTGCTGGTTGTGTGCTGTTTTTTTTTTTGCTGGTTTGCTCGCTGAGGAGAGTTCAAGTGCCGTAGACTAATTTTGATCTCTAAAACGAGCATTACATGCGATGAGAAGCGGACATTTTAGACGCTTACACCACTACTCCTATCCGCCGAGTTTATCGGGGGATGTTTATGTAATAGTAGAGGATGATTACGAAGAAGAGAGTTGTGAAGAAATTATCGTTAAGTTACGAGTCTTAGTAAGAAAATAAAGGCAAGGGAATTAAAAGTAAAATAATAGTTTCTTTAATATATCTCAATCTAAAGGATTTTTTGGGTAAACGCCTAAAGTTAGAGAAAATGTTCATCTGTCGAAACTACACAAATTATTGATGGTCTTTTTCATATCCCAAAATAGTTGAACCTAGCATAAATCATATATATCCTAATGTGAGAATGATGCACTCACAATTTTGGTATCTGTCATTGGGAAACGTTTTGGTCCTACTTCATTTCCTTCGTGCTTTTAACCTAAATTTAAAAATCTTTCATCTTTCATGTGTTAACAAAATACTTTCCACTCTAGGCGCCATTATAGACACAAAATTTCACATTTATTAATGTGTGGTGATTGCTTTTTGTAATGAATTGTGAATTAAACAACCCCTTAAAATGCGTCAAATTTCAAACACAGCACGATAAACGATCAGACAGAAGGCCACACAGCAGCACAACGATGGATGGGATGGCGTCTCGTTGTCATCTCGAGATCGAATCAGATCGGCTGCTATACTCTCATTCCATAATTTCGTGTTACGAGTGGAAAGTGTGTGCAGAGGAAAATTTTCGATGAAACATTCCAACACCTCTCTCACGTCGCCGGATGTGCAATTTTGTGCGCTTTCATTCCGAAGTTTTGCACCGCCGCGGCGAGAGGCTTTTCTTTTTGCCTATTTTAGGTTTTTGTTTCGCTTCTCGTGTCACCTTCGCGCATTCCATTGCCCTTTTTTTCCCCGGACGCGGGTGTTGTGTGTGTGCGTGTGTTTTGGAATTTGATGTCTGTTGATTTCTTAAATGGTGCGTTTTTATTGTCCATGCATTTGTTTCGTTTTGGTGTTATAAATGTGCGGTTCAATGTTTTGAGCTTTTTTTGTTGTATCTGTGATTTATATGTGCTCTTTTGACGATTAATTAGGTTTATCTTTACTTTCTTCATTTTTGCGACGTTGGACGTTGCTTTTGCTATATAAATGTGATTTTCGCGTGTGTGATATCGGGGAATGGCGATTCCTTGGTTGGCTGCTTATAGAGTATGTAGAGCCATTTTTGCATGACGACAAGTTTAATTCGTCTAATCGTTGGCGTGATGGTAAAACGAAACCCGACGAACGCGTGAGCTCCCCATCCTGAGGCGCAGAGGGCAAGGTCGTGACCGCTGGAAAGCACTAGTTTCCATCCGTTATGGCTATGGTTTAAATCAAATTAAGTACGGAAGCGCCGACGTTGCTCGTTTCGTGGTGTTTTCTTTGCTACACATTCTGTCTTGTTTGACCTAGAACTTTAAGGTTGTCTGTCTTTGATGATTTTGATTTGTTTTTCTTTGAGTTTTTGTTAGTGGAAGAAGTGTGGTAGATAGATTAATAGAAGTATTGTGATTTAGACACAAATAGATTGTTTGAATTTCGTCTTCTTCTGATAAGAGTTACTACATGACACGTTACCTCTGGTTCGATTGAAGTAAATATTTCTATAGTCATGCTCAGGACATATCTAGCGACAACAGCATGACTAATGCTAGCAAATGGTAGAAGCAAATTACTTTGATTACTACAAGATTATTGCTTACTTACTCACTTATCAGGCGCTACAACCGCTTCGTGGTCTCCTTCATTGTCCTTCCACACATACGGGGCCAAACATCCTTTTGAGCATCTTCCTCACGAACACGGCTAAGAGGGTTTCGTCAGTTTTTTACAGAATTCATGTCTCAGAGGAGTATGTGAGTACTGGGACTATAGAGGTTCTATACAGTCCCAGCTACGTCGTACGTCGCGACAGGTATTTTGAGTGAAGAAGTTTCCTCAGGTTGTAGTATGACCGGTTGGTAGCCAGTACTCTTGCGCACAACTCAGCGTCTATGTTGTTGTCGGTGCTGTCTGACCCCAGGTAGGTGAAGTTTTTTACGACTTCGAAGGTGCGATCACCTATCTGTACATCACCTTTGCGTAAATAAGTGTTTGTTAGCAGTGCCGCAGGTGGTTTTTGTCTCGTTGATCTCCAACCCGGTCTGCTCGTTCAGTGCCGCCTGCTCGATCCTTTGCTAAGCTTCTGCTACATAGGAGAGCCTCAAACCAATGATGTATATGCCATCAGTGTATGCCAAGATCTGGAGTGACTTATAGAAGATGGTCTCCGAAGTTTCCGAGTCTCGGATGGCCTTCTCTAGCGCCAGATTAAATAGGAGACAAGCAAGTCGGCAGGGCCCTGAGAGTTTTCCATCCACCTTCACCTGGGATGTGATGTTGGTCATTGTCATACGTACAAGCCTGGTAAGCTTGGCCGGGATTCCAAAAAAGTTCATTGCGTCGTATAGTTTTACCCTGGCTATACTGTCGTATGCGGCTTTGAAATCAATGAATAATAGATATGAGATAATAGAAGTGTAGCTGCTGCTTCTCCAAGATTTGCCGCATGATGAATAACTGGTCAGTGATTTATTTTCCATTTCCAACTATCTTTTCAACGAATGAGACAACTCTATCCTTGTATTACTAGGGAGAGAATCCTGTAGGCTGTATTCAACTCTTTAAACACGAATTTATCACAAAGAATAGCAGTAAGTTACAATCCATCAACTATGAATTATCGGACCTTAAACTGTGCCATAAGTGCGTAAGATCTCGTAAGTTTTTAGGTTAGCTTTATTCAGCGTTAAACGTTAAGTGTCTTAAACCTGAAGTTTGTGCTGCGTACGCATATGTGTGATATGAACATACTCTCATGATTATTATGTCCCAACCCCGTCAATTGGTCCCGAGGAAAAGTGCCAAGAGGTCACCGTGAATCGAATGAAGCAACTCACATACATGCAATTGAGTTAATTGACCTCGGGAATTAAAATGTCCGACTCCATGGACAGCCTCCACTGTGAAACGGTCTTTTTCTGCTGTTTAATTCCGAAAGGGATTTTGTTGGAGACGGTTGGAAATGATGACTAATCATGTTCTAATCATCTCGAATGGGATATGTTTTTTATGCTGTGTTTATTTCACTTGATAATAGTGGGTTAGGTTGTTAAGAATCAATAGATCAAAGAGACGTTCCCATTTTTTGGAATCCCTATTTTGATGATGTAATTCTAAAGCAATAAACGTTGGCAAATATTTTAATGCATCCATCGCACGATTTTTACCAACAACTAATACCGCTATTAGACTGTGTTTTAGACGTGTTTAAAGGTACTCAACTGCTGGGTTTGTGCAATACGTAGTTGGTGCGAATATCATTAATATACAACGACCAACCAAACCTTCCTGTACCATCTGTAACTCGGCGATATACCAAAATTCGCACAGCGTATGATGATGCAAGTCGTTCATCCGGTCCTTTCCGTGGTGTGTGTGTGTGTGTGATGGGACGAGATATTCGGTTAGCTTTCCGGGCACGTACGCTTGCTCAGGGTTAGCATAAAAACACCACAACACACTACACTGGGTCACCACATTTCGTCCACTCAGCTGGACGGGAAGGCTACGTCTGCAAAACTCATTTAATCCGTCCGGATCTCTAACAAGATTTTGCATCGTTTCTTGAGGAACTTTGTCAGTGTCAGTGTTAACTCTGCACCTTGGTATTGGCGAAGTTGGGTTGTGCTGCTTCGGTATGGACAGATACATATTTTATTTCATCTACCCGAGGGTCAACGTGTCCAACGCTATCTTGATATGAGAAAGCAAAATCTTGTTAGAGATTTAAAATGAATACGTATGCCTTTTGTAAGTTTGTTAGTGCTGTAAGCAGATTACACTCTCTCTACCTTTTGTTTCGTCATCCGCACGGGTTTTCCAGCAATAATACGTTTGTTTAAACTTAGTTTTAGTTGAAGTTTTTTGCTGTCGTAATTTAAAATTCAATTTTCTATCGAAATTAGTCGTCCGATGGTGTAGTGTCCAATGCTGTTGTACCATGTCAATCATGTTGCTGTGTTGTGTGCCAACCGATGTTCCCCGATACATGTGAGTTAAATGGCAAAATTCAATTTCCCGTCATCAAGTGCACCAAACTGTGATGTCGGGTGATCGGTCCTGGGTATTAGTGACACTTCCATATGCATTACCATTCAACAGGTTCGATGGATGCAATTCTCTCAATTTTTGCAATTTTCCAACCTGTCGAAAAATGTCCAACATAACTCATGTTCTCTACTAAGCACTCCATAATACTCGCGCTTATTTTAATCTTATTTTGGTGAATTTATGCGAGTTAGATGCATTTAATCGTTCCCAATCCCCAGACGTCTATCGTTTCCCATTCCATCTCGTTGCGTCAGATGATGAAGAATTCCGACAGCTGCGCTTTGGTCCACGGCTGCTAGAATGGTTCCGCGTCGGTGTTTTCTTTAGCCTTTTTTTATTTGTTTGCTTTTTGTCGGAATACATAAATTTTCTTGATGGATGTGACGAGTAGATGAAAATAGAGGAAGGCGTCGTCTTTGGGTGGAACAAGTGAAAGGAAATGGATGAAAAAGTGTTGGCGCTGGCCGAATGCCATCCGGAAGTGATGAACTTGTCTGGTGAGGCTTTTAATTTTCGTCTATCTGTGCATGCCCAATTGTTTGTTTAGACTGCAGTTCTGGTCTGGCCCAGTTTTGCGTTTTTTTTTTCATTGTGTGCGATGTATTTTGATTGCATTTCGTACGGGGTTGGAATGTGATGAATGTCGTAATAAAAAGTGAAAAGATGTAATTTTTCATTTTTGCAATTATTACATTCAAATCTCTCAAGTTCTTTTGACGAGATAGTGATATTTTGATGGAATGAAGATATTGTTTTTTTGAGCAATGTCCTACCAACGCCTTTATTGTTTCTAAGTAATGTTTTGTTACTGTATTTTATTAAAAAAAATATTAATCATACGACAGGCCTTCCAATAACTCATGAAACATAGCTATCAAAAGCATTAGATTGAAGTTGTTTATGTTAATAACAGCCTATTACACATCACTGATAAATCGGCCAGTGACTCATTCGAGATTGGTTACATGCGTCTGAACTGTAAATAAAAAAGTTAATCTTATATAATAGTGAATGTTTATTCAAAAGTTTCGCCCTCACCACGAATTTCGATCATTTCGATTCAAAATGAGTTCTTTACCCTTCAAAACCCCATATAACCGCCAAAGTACTCATTTATTTCAAATGCTGCTTAGATTAAAATTCAGAATTAAAATGAATACAGTTCCAAGAAATGTGAGTGACTGTTGAGTGCCGGCAGCGGTCAAATCTCGGCGATCAGAATTCGTGCTGAGGACGCTTGTGTTCATTAAAGTCTGGCGACTAAGATTAACGATGAGTCGTTCTTAGTCCCTCATTATCAGTATTAGACGAATTTTCATTGCAAAAATAAATTCGAGAAAAAAAACTTCTTCAATAATCAAGCTGCTTCGGTTAGAGTCTATACTATACCTTCGATTATGCCTTCAAGAGTAGATTAGATTTCATTCTTATCACGTGACCTGGTCTTCTCGTATTTCAAGCCTTATTCCTTGGACTTTTGCTTGGGGCAATAAGAAAACTTGGACATGTTTTGACAGAATCCTATATCGAAATGACGTAATGATACTCTTCTTCTTCTTTCTTGGCCTAACGACCTCTTAGGTCATGCCTGCCATTTCTGGCTTACTAGACATATTGTTACCGCATAGTTAGATAGTCAGTCCTCACTATGGGGGAACGACCCAGATGAGACTTGAACCCCGGTCCTGCCGTGTGAAGACCGGTGCCGCTGTCGTATCTACCACCGGGCCGCTCCTGACGTAATGATACTATGAAAAGAAATTTGAGGAGTATCTTCGAGATTCCTACATACATCCGCTTTAACTATTAGCCCTTTGCTCACGAGTAGCACTGCTACGCTGCCCTGTCGCAATGAAATCGAAATCTTTTAAAGTGTAAAGCGTTAGCTCAGTTATATCCTGTTAATTATACTTAACGTCTAGTACATCCTATTAATTTTCAATAAATAGTTTCTTATTTACTAAAGTAGCGAGCTCCACAATCTTTCCGACGCATTCTTAACAATGCTTTACGAGGGACATAAACTGTAAAAGTGCTTTCTGATGTTTCTGTCAGCTAAATAATGTCGTGTCTGGTCTGCTGCTTGCCGTACGGAAGAAGGTGAAGCGTTTGCTAATTTCCGGAATTGCAAAATCAACCCTCGGCAGGGCAGCTATCTAATTAGACGTACGATAATCTACTGAAACCGGTGCAGTAAAACTGTGCCAGGTGTTGAATTTAACAGCTTGCATCTAATTGATACTCGGTTTTATTTTGTACCGGTTCTGTATCTCTCTCTGTGTCTAAATTAACATACAGCCGGAGTGGCTGCTACTGGAGTGTGAGTAACCGTGTGCAGAATGGCCCACTGCCAATGTCACGTTTAAGATGTTGAGTTTTGCTCACTCTGTTTTGCCTGGCTAATGCAGCCGTGTGTCATCTGCAATTAATATAGAAGCGAATAAAATGGCACGTTGAAGGCGTAAAGAGGAAACCTTTGTAGTAGGGTTGTGGAATGCTACGGGATGCTAATAAAAGTCAGTTTAGCCTAGCAAACCGAGGGTACCAATCATAACCGAAGGTGTGGTTATGAGCGTAAATTATGTGCAAAATGTTTACGACCGCATGACACAACCCGGCTGTTAACGTAACCAACCGGCAAAACTAACAAAGAAACGCGGGAGAACATTTTTATGCAGCTTCGGGCAGCACACGGCCCCCCGCATAAGCTTAGTTTACTTTCACCGGAAATAAATCTTCAATTCGCGTGTTTCGCGGAAGGCGACGATTGGAAGCCACGAACAAAATTAGTGGACGAATCGTTCGTCGCTAATGGATCGTTTAATTGGGTTCGTAAAACGGGTGCAGCCGGGCAGGATGCTGTGTGAAGGAGGAGGACGGGCTTCATTTCGGGAGGGTGCACAATTACTACTCAGAAACATTATCATTATCAAAAACGGTATGCGCGCTGAACAGATCCAGTTGCCATCGCTTGCATCGAAAGCCGACCGGCTGCTGCTGCTGGCTTATTTCATGTGCATAATTTCTTGAAAAATTGGCTCCAAACAACACCATTCCCGACCGACGCGGTTTATCTCTTTTGTAGGCGCGCGTGATTTATGGTTTTTTTTCGGGCTTATCGTTATGGGATTGGCTCTTTCTCGAGGAGGAAAGATGGGTGATTAATTTGAAACTGAAAACACCTGTTATTAGTGGCGTAAAACACATTATACCATAAAGCAATAAGTTATGGAAACATTTCAAACGCGAGCCTTTCCTGGAGAAGCTGTTAGGCTTGGTTTTGTTTATGTTGTTTCGTGCTTCAATTAATGTCACGTTTTGTTTTCTGAGCTATCGTGTTATCGCATTACAATTGTTATGCTTTTATTTTTTGATGATTTGCTCTGGAATGCTTTTATTTTTCGGTCTCTTTGTTGAGTGCGATCTCAACAGTTTCGCTTATGTTTAATTTGTAGCTTCTCTTTCGTATAAAGCAATCACTTATTTGTGATTATGTGCGCTGTATGGTTATGCCTAGTGTTTTTGTTTTTCATAAGCATCGCATTTCATTAAAGTGCTTGTAATATACACCGTTTTCGAGCCCAAGTAAACACCTTCTAGCTGCATCTGAACACTGTTCAACCGTAGGTAAACACTTGACGTCCAACTAAACAGCTGCTGCCTAACTGAACTTCGTTCAAACGAAACTCAACATCGTCCAACCCCAACTAAACATTTGGCACCTCCAAGCTGATATGTTTACATGACATAGATTTAGCTTCTTTATGTTCCTTTCAATTGCAAAGATTAATAGATTAAAAATAGACTAATTTTTTTAATTCAAGCACAAGAAAATTTTACAATAAACTGCATACAATTTAAAAAAACATTTTCTTCATGATGACCGCGAATTTGCTATGAACGCGGAGGACAACGATGTTACAAGAAACGAGTCCGTGGAATATAAACGTGCAATGACGTCTGGGATACAAAATGTTTAGTTGGGGTTGAACGATGTTGAGTTTCGTTTGAACGAAGTTCAGTTAGGCAACAGCTGTTTAGTTGGACGTCAAGTGTTTACTTACGGTTGAACAGTGTTCAGATGCAGCTGAAACGTGTTTACTTGGGCTCGAAAACGGTGTAAATGACCTTAATTTTTACAATGGTTGTCATAGATTTAATGCCATTAGTTCGTTATGGGTTATCGAAATCAAGGAAGATGTAAAATGGCAGATCAAGCCCTCTCGAAGTTGAGCAATCAAATGTACTATAACTTCCTCAAAAGAAGAGAAAAATGAGTATAAAACTTTATCGTTATACTAATGGCACAATAACTAGGATTCTTCAAAACGAAGGTCCTCATTTAGATACTATTTGTCGACACATTACAAACAAAGACTTCGTTTCAAATTAGATATAGCTAAAATAAAGCACTTATTTTCTTATCTAACAGAAAAATAATCAGATTCAATAATCATAGGAACAATAATCATAATAATAAGCTAATTCCTGTGACGATCTTAGGCGGCCATCTGATGCAGCGTTGACTAAATTTGAATCTGAATGAATCTTTAAACTGAATGAATGCGTCTGAATCTGTATTTCAAAGGTTCGTTGAGAATTTTGAGGATATTTGGAGATTCACAAATCTTTGGGATTCACAAATCTTTGAGAATTCACGAATCTTTCGCGAGTCGACTCGTGATCAGAAAGACTCTTCTCTGAAGATTCATATCAAAGACTCTCCGCATAAGGTCCTTAGGCACTATCTAAAAGCTTACTAGGCTTACTGATACTACATAATTGAATAGTTAGTTAGAGATTCAATCACCGGTCCTGCCGGCACAGTATTTCATTACTGGTTTATATTATTGTTTATTTTCTCTTTGCAAAACAATCTGTACAAGTTTTTTTTAATATTGTTGCTTCTTTTTCGAGCTTAGAATATCAACAACATGAAAGGGAATTACCCTTTCTCACTCATTCGATGAATATATGAGGTCTATCAATTCACAAAGCCACCGTCTAACTGATTACAGATGCTGCTACCATTAGTGTGCACTTGACTGACTGTTTCAAGCGCCGGGGAGCAGTTTTCTCGAGAGCACACAGTCATCGTAAGATCGTTCAAGAGCAAGGCAACGCGCGCAATCCTCACAAGAGCACAAGCGTCATCACAAGCTATACCCTTATCGGGCATACGTATTGTAAAATAAAGATTCCGGTGGCGCGTACACTGCCTCTCCACACCACCAGAGCTCGCACGTGCTCTTTCGCGTGCAGAATATTGTAAATGAATGCTCTGCATGATGATAAAAAGTCTCCTTGCTTTATGACTTCCCTCTGCCGCGAGAATGGTGTCTTATCAGCGCCGTAAGAAGATATAAAACATCTGTGTTTTGTAGAAAAAGTAAAGGTTTTATTGGTAAACTGTTCGAATTTGGAATGGAAATTAAATTTAAGCACAGGAAGAAAAGCAAACAAATACGGCACACAACGCAGGAAGAAACGACACAACGCGGTTGAGAAGCACAACGAGAAAAGCGTGTAGTAAAATGGGTGGAAAAAAAAAATAACAACGCGTTCTCTCGTATGCCCAGAATGTGTAGTGTAGAGAGAGAGCATGTACACCAGACCCGGGCGGTGGACATGCAGGCGCACACTGGGCAACAACAGGAAGGCAAATCGGATTCTAAATTTATCGCACAGCAACGGTTGGGCCCACCACTTCTACTACGTCCTAGTACCGGCTTCTGTTAGCGTCAGCGCCAGGTTCGCTTTTCCCGCCCTGCGCATTTTCCACCATTCCCCGGGTACATGTGTGTGAAGCGATGGATGGACGAAGGACCACCGTTCGACCATGCCTAAAATTATCCTCCTCCATTACTGAATTTTCACACACCGAGCATGAAAACGAACAAAAAAAAAACCGAGCCAAAGAAAAACACCTAAAAACCAGCACCGACGTGTTGCATTTAGGGTTGTTTTCGGTTTTTTTTTTTTGGGTAATTCCAACAACGATAGTGGTTGATTTGTGTGCCGACAGGAAGCGAAGGCTTTCTTTTCCGGGTTTTGTATTTTTTTTACATTTTGTTATGAGCCGAAAATGATTTTTCCTGATGATATATGTAAGAGAACATGCTCCTGTTGATCGTGAGGTAGTAAGTTCAATATCGGATGTCTTTGCAAATCAATTCGATTTGCAGATTGGTAATCCAGAATTAAATTTATATGTTTTTAGAGTTCTTCTTTCATCCTCTAATTAATTATTCTTCACAACAGTATCTTCTCGTTCCACACTATTTGAACAAAGCAAGATCGAGATACTGGCCGGTATAATTACTTCCAACGAACGATGATGTCATTTGCTGTGTGGAAAGTTTGTTGTTTTCCTGTTTTCCAATTTTCTTCACGATGGAAACATTGCCGGGAAATTGATACGTTCGGACGTAAACTCCACATTTCGTTGTGTGTGTATGGTCTAATGAAATGGGATCTAGCTTTACTTCCAGCCTACCCCTCCAAAATGAACCAATCGAACTCTGGCAGACAACACACCACCACAACATCGAACAATGTTAATTGTGGATTAAATTAGGCCCACTACCCCAACACACGGCGGGGGGGGGGCCTTCGGTTCGCCTGCCACAGACTGTTTCTCGTTGCATTATTATCTGATGGATACTTCATTATCGGGGCCATTGACCGGGTCGGGCTCCACCGCGGACCACCAAACTGAGCGTAAAGATTGTGGCGTGGCAGGTGAAAATTGGAGTGAAAGTGACCAATCACCCCCGTCATCCAGGTGATGGAGCAGCTTTTGTTTGGCTTCGGGTATTCCCTTGGATGACAATTTGTTTTGCTGAAATTGCATGCTTCGGGATGTAACCAGTGTGCTTCATTTGTCACCTTCTCCGGGGGTGGTTTTCTGTCCCTCTGCAGCCATAGCTTTGAATGGAGCTTTGTAGTAACAATACAGATGGAATGGGTGAGGTATTCCTCGCTTCATTACAAAAAGTCCCACTAAACAAAACATGGACAAAGTAACGTAAATTGTATTGCAATAAATCATAATTTACTTGTCTATTGGAATTGAGACATTTGTTTTCATTTTCTGTTTTGTGTTGGTGGTTTGTGATGTACGGATTATCGTTTTAGATGCATCATTTTTGGATGTTTCCTGTTTTCTTTAAAGACAGGGCACATTTCTTGACTTCTTTCATTTAACGTAACAGGTCTTTCATGTTTGATTTCAATTTTATTTAAATTTAAGTTAGTTATATTAGTTAAGCTGCAATAATCTTCGTTGTCTTTTTTGGCTCTATAGTCACTAGAGGTCTTGCCCTGTTGTTGCTGGTCTTCTTGGCTTGATTATACGCTCAGGAGGACAGTCAGTTCTGATCTTCGTTAAATAATTTATCATGAAGTTACACTTATTTACCTACTTGTCAGGCTCTAAATCTGCTTCACGGTCTTGGTATGCTACTGAAGTTTTGTCTCAAATGAACATGTAGTTCTTCTAGCATTTCGAAAGGTTTTTTGGAGAGGAAATTAGTTTCAAATTATTTTTATTTTAATAAGTCAAACCAGATATATTCAGCATATCTAATCTTACAAAAATACGTCAGTAAAAATGATCTGAAATCGTAATAACAAATTAAATATGTCGCTCTCCCTTCGTAAAATGTATAAATTCTTTCCCAGTAGCACAATAGTATACTGAGGTCTCTTCTTAAATCCATGCCGGAATTGTACATTAAAGCATACTTAATGTCTTGAAATTTAAAGAACCTTATGGTTTATTCTAGCAAGCAACGTTACATGACTTCAAGCCAGATGACATGCCCGATTACGTGACGGTATAAAACTAAAAAGATTAAATACTTTGCAGTTTGTTGTGTGTTTTTTTCTCGCGCTAATGATGGTGCTTTATTGATTTAAACATCCATTTACTAATGCGAATCGACCGTTACCCTCGCCAACCTGTTTCGACATCGCTGCGCTGTGTGCTTTGGGGGTGACGCCATGTCTGTCGATTTCTTTCGTCAATAAATACGAAACCCTGCAATCTAGAAGCGAAACTCTCGCGATGAATCAATGGTCAGCTGTGTTCTGGTATTTGCTAGATTCATTAGTGCGTAGTTTAAGCGAGTTTGTGTGTGTGTGTTTTTTTTTCTTCTCTCATTCGAAGTTGATCATCATGTAGTTGTTTCCCATACACGCCCGATCGTAGAGAATGTAATGATCGTTAGTAAATCAAGTCGTTTTAATGCGTGTGCTGCTTCTTCCTTCGCGCACACCGACTTTCCGGTTCGGCGGGAACGACGGAATGACTAACTTTATTTAGAAAACCGTTTAAATGGATTTAGCAGAGCATCATTCGGTATTGCGAGTACTGGTGAAGGAGAAGCGAGGAGATCCTCAGACTGCGGTGTGTACCTACTTAAGGTTTGGTGGTTGATTACGCGTGTAGCGTGGGGAATCAGAATCCATTTCGTTTCGGAGTTTTGATCCACACTCGCCTGTAGTACGTTGGTCCACATTTTCTATACCCGTAGCTTAGGGTACTTTGTTTGGAGCGGGAATGGATAATCAACGACCAGAACGTAGAACAGACGCAACAAGGCCCCAGCTGTACTTCCTGGGTTCGCCAGCAAGACGGGAACGAGGGTACGCGCTCTCTGGTTTGTGTCGCACTCGAATGGATTCGATCGTGCTCAAGAAAATGGGGGGTGGGGGCGAAGGCAGCACACGACGACGGAGCATGAATCACAATGTGCAACCGTGTTGCAGTTGCAGCAGCATTTGTTGTGTGCAGCTCGCGAGAAGGTTGCTTTTTTGCTGTTGTTACTGCACTGTAGCCGAGTCTTCGAGATGATGTTGGTGGAGCGCAATTGGGTGTAATTGGCCGCGAGCCGTCGTCGCAAGTTGCTGTGTGTATGGTTGCAATCGTTCAATTTGCATAAATTGATCTAAACATTCTCGTTTTCTCCATCCTCTCACCGTGGCTGATCGTTGGCCAGCAAGCAAATACAGCGCCCTCCCACTTTTTGATGTAATTATTATTTGCCAAGCTCCGCGCTCTGTGTGAGCTGTGTGGTGAGCGTGAATTCGTTTCAAAATTTGTTTCCTCAACCCCCGTAGACTCGGGTTTGCCAGTGGATTTGTGGCCAAGTTTTCGTCAGTATTGGAAGTTAAATTGGGTAAAGATCAGCAAAATTTCTGTACCAATGTGCACTCGTTGAGCGCGATACTTGATGAGGTCGACATATTGTGGCTTTTAGCCACAGTTGCGCTCTCACTTCCAATTGCTGCACTTGGGTGTACTACGTTCTCATGTACCACACAGACACACCAACGGGTGCCGTGGTATTGACGGCTGTAGAAGCGGATCACACGCGTGTACAATCGGATGGGAAGTTGGGTCGGTTTCGTGTTCCACCACACCGGGTGGAATGTGCGCCGTGTTAAGTTGTGCTGTTACGATTGCTGTAACACAAAACTCACCGATATGTATGCGCTGTGCAACTGACGACGGGACGGGTGCAGACGTCGTATTTTCAACTCATCTCCATATAATTAAACGCGCAAGTGGTAGAACGTACGCGATAGTAGAGAAGGTAGCGAACGCTTAAATTGTGCCTTTGTGTGGCCTGGTCTTAGACGCGTAGGGATGCATCCCGTCTCTTCCGTCATTGTGTAGTTATTATCGTTTTCTGGACGGTTGAGTCACGACCACCAGCGTTCACCGAAGGCACAATCTAAGGAGATGTGTCTCTTGCAAATAGTGTTTGCAATGAAGGAGTGCAGCAGAAATCTAAAATGATAGCTGATGTTTGTTTGAAAAATAAATTGTTTGACGAGAATTAGCACATCCCGAAGATTCTACTCAAGAAGTGCAAATCTGGTGATGGCTGTCAATGTAGGAATAATAAATAACGATTTGATGATCCTGCTCAGGCGCTTAGTGACTGGAAAATTAGCCAACATAAATCTCTCTCCTACTCTATCGTGAGTTAATTTATATGATATTACGAAATAACTATAAATTTAAATCAAATCATCGAGTCAAACGTAAACAGTTCTTTGCTCCAATCCCTTTGCTTGCTTTTGGCACGGTTTCACGCACCATCTGTCATTGGGTTTTAATGGTCGACGTTTTCCAAAACTACCGCCGGATGTAAAATTATGCATCGTTTCCCAAACCCGTTCGATTTTAATGCAATCAAGTAACGGTCTATATCTGCCCGTGCCATGTATCAAAAACACAAACACACACACACACCACGTTCGGAAGTTTTACTTCCAACACACGAAACGTGCTGTGTAAAATCATCATCAAATCGTTCTATAACCCAACAAAACCACAC
>KZ061727.1:128899-260203 GCA_002091835.1 Anopheles maculatus | reverse complement strand
GCACCACTCAGCTGTTCATGGTCATATCCAGTCCGTCTGTCAGTCATTCGCCGACCGGCAGCAGCGCGCACGGTCTGTATGTGTGTGTGTGCATGTCTGTTTGTGGTCTTGGTCCTGAGATCGTTTCCAACGAGCATTGCTTTCGAGCAGGTCCATGCCTCCATAACCGGGTAACCGAGTTGTTGTACACGCTCTGTCTATGGACGACCCTGCTGCACCCTTTCGCTACTCCGGCCGCCCCGCAGCCCAAAGATCGCGGTGGTGTGGTGCGGATTTATCAATCAAAAATTTTTACGATTACGGCTTTCGCATCGCGCATCGTGTGTATTATGGCTAATAATAGCAAACGGCTGTAGCGCGAACGCTGGCACCTGGGACACTCTCTAGCACCGCCATCGCATGTCACACGGGTCTGTCAGCGGCAGCAGCATCAACGCGCTGCCATCATCATTTGCGTGGCATTTGCGTCAACTTCCTCATTCCGGGTCATACTCGCGTGGGGGGTACGATGGTGAAACCGTCCGTTGTCACAGAATTATGAGACCCCGAATGGGATGTGTACGTTAATTAAACGTCCTTAAATAATATCGTAATCACTTCCTAGGATAGGTGCAATTTTCTCGTTCGCGATAAATTGCCACTGTCAACATCGTTCAATTTAGCCACACATGATATCCGTCCCAGGGTATCGAATTACAGTTCGTTTTTTTTTTCGATTCTTAATGTCCTTTCACATCCTTACGCCGTGCGTGTATTCTGTTTGCATACCACTCAGGCGCACATTTGTGCGTCGTTCAAAACAGAGATCCTTCCAGTGTCAATTCCATCGGATAAGCCAATAACAAAGTTACTGCACGAGTAAAGAAGTTATATTGATTTAAAGAATCGCTACCATTTCCGACGAAGACGATGAACTTATCGACTTGATGGAAAATCGGTTAAAAAAGAAATCAAGTCAAGCTTTTCGAACAGAAAGACTGCTGGGGGACGTGTGTTGGCATTGGAGCAGCTTTTGTGTTTGTCCTTAGCTTTTCGTTCTCCACCGTCTGTTGGCATGGATTTCTCCTTCTGCTTCATGTGACGTTGTTAAACTAATGCCATTTTCCCAAACACTCCCAGCTGACTGTCGACACGGTTCGAGAAGAGCTTTTAGAGCTCCGGTAGCGAAACGACGTACCGAACTGAACGCGTACGTTAACCTTCCTTTGCCCGGAACGCAGCGAGTATTATTTTTTGCCCCTCGGGGTTGTCTTCTGCGTTTGCTGAACCACCATTAAATTATGACACTGCAGTATGCAGAATGTGGTACATCTGTCGTTGGGTTATTTTTTATTATTAATGGTGAAAAATGCCCTCACATTGTTTTGGGGTGGACCCGGAATCAGGTGAACTAAGCGCACCGGCGTTAATGCGGCAACATTAATATCGTGCTAAATAATATATTACGAAATGACATCGGTACAAAATCTGGTACTGATGGATTATTCCAAGCGAGTTTGTTTGAATGTAGGTCCGCAATCTGGCAAAGTACAAGTGATATGAAATACAAATTCTATTCAAGTTAACACTTTAATAATAACATTGGCTGCAAAATCACCGTATTACACTTTAATGATCTTTACTACTTAGAATTGAAGTGCAGATCGAAAACAGCGTTACAAAGCGTTACCAGCTGTTCCAAATGAATCGTCAAATTGTACATTTCGATTATTTTTCACTGTTCCCGTCGCTGTGGCGTAACCAGCTGTCTGCAAAACAGCAATTAGTAGCATTAGATGATGAAAAATGCGTCTTAACAATGCGTGCTCCATAACATGTTAATTAGTGTGGTCTATGGTTGGATGTGGTACCTCTGATAACTGGCTGCACAAGTCACGCGCGTACTTTTAATTCTTCACAGAAATTAATCTGTTTTTCACTCTAAACCGCTGCACTGCTTATTATTAGCGTGTTGTTTTGTTTCTCCACAGCGTGTTGCGTTGTTCTTGTATTGATTGTGTCTTTGGCAGAAGTGGAACGTTATACTTTTTGTCTTCAATTTTTACCTCGAATCGAAAGAAGAAAAAATCCAAACCTTGGAGTTGAAAGCAAAAATGAAACGAATGCAACACTTCATCGCCATAGCGCTCTATAGTCATCATTATCCGGTTGATCACCGGTAGATGAGTACTGGTGTGACGTACGTGAACCTTAGGAGTACGTACCAGGGTAGGGTTCGGTCGATAACGTTGATAGAAAAAAAAAAAACCATTATTATTCGTCCCTAGATCTCGCCTTCTTTCCAAGTACGTACTGTTACCGTTTTTATATTTTTTTTACTTCTTTTTTGTGATATTTTGACGTTTTCTGCGTTGTCTAAGCGTTCCGATATAGCGGTAATGCTTCCAAGCGGAACTTATTCGAACGTGTGGTCTTGAAAGACAAAGATAACTTGGAGAAGACGACATCACACAATAAAATAGCGGGTGGTTGCGGTGGTCGTTGAATCTAGATGTTTATATTATTCTCCACACCCATCACCAGTCCATAACTGAGCTTCAGAACGCCATCCACGAGTGTGTGTGTGAGTGTCTTTAAACACAAATCAGCCAGGCTTAATCGAATAGCGGCTAAATCTTTGTCGTCGTTGACGTCGTTGTCGGTAAAGTCAAAAGCATACAGTTCAAGCGGAAACATTTAAGCTCTGTTTTGGGGGGAGATAATCTACCGCACGCATCTCTTCGATTGTCTTCACCGCTACTGGTGGTACGATCTTCTCTCCCATTTTTTGGACAGTAAGGGCGACAGTATATGCGAGTGAGTATGTGTGGAAAATACTAATCAAAAAGCAATCAACTTAAAGCTGCTCCTTATACCTCACCAGGTTCTCTTAAAGCTCTAGTTGCATATTGGTGAGCTATGGTAAGCAAAGAACCATCGAAGTGAAGCAAAGAAATGATGAGACGGAGCTGGAACTAATTCCAGGAAGTTCTAACGATTCTTACCAACCCCTTCATGCATGTAATGCAGACCTTTGGTCGGCAAGTGAAGGTGGGGTCAATGGTATGTTTCATATCGTATTCGATGAGCATTCTGGGAGCCGGAGAGAGCGAGTACGTGTGTTAATTCTTCGACCGGGTTACGATGGATGGTAGACACACGTGGTGTAGCTAGCGGCCTGCAACTTGCATGATCCGTTAGCTTCGAAATGTAGTCTTACGTGTGCGAGTGCACCGGTGCGTGTACTCCTCTTGAAGGGTTCTCCATTACCTTGACAATGCACACCCAAGATGTAGTACGATAGTGTGTTCATGCTCTAGGGTTTCATGTTTTGGCAGCTGTTGGAACAACGCTACATAGTCATACGTCTTTTAGTTTTTGTGAAATATTCTTAACTTTGTAGCTTTGTAGCTGTCTTTGTTCGACAAGTGAAATCTTTCACGTGTACCTTAACCATACAGCTACCAAACTCACTACTTAATGTATGCAACTCACTTTCCGTAATGGGTTTCGGTGCCGTTTTAATGAATGCTTCGCACATTAACCCCCACTATGACTCAAACAGCTTACTGGGTTAAGGGCGCTCGTTCGTTCGGTGGTTTCCTTCCCCGGCGGAAGTGTATTGCTCATGTGGCTTAGTTTATATTTGCGTTTGCTTCAACAGTACGTTTAGGTAGGTAGGGTACTACACTCCCCAGAGAAATTGCAACGAAGAAACCAATGTAAAACGTGTTTTAAATGTTGATGACCCGACTCGAGAAACAGGAAGGAGCAGGATGAGTTAGTGCGATCAAGTTGAGGATGAGGGGGTGTGTGCATTGGCAACCTTGGCGAACCTGTTCGTTGCTCTTAATTTATGTTACTATTTATCCGCTTTATATCCAACCACATCGACCATCCCGTGTACAGCAGCGGAAGATGATCATGAAAGATGTGGTCTAAAGATGGCGCCTTATTACGATCGTTAAAATTGTTCTCTCTTTCTGTTTATTTACTTTCTTCTCACGCGCAGGTCATGGTTTTTATAAATAACAGAGATGAGTATTTACCATTCCTGAAAGCGCCAGGAGTAAGAATGCAAACTCCTTTGGTTAACAACGTGACGACGACCACTACGACACTAAATCGAGACGTTGCCGCACAGGTGCAACAACAACAACAGCAGCAGCAGCAGCAACAACAGCAACAGCAGCAGCAGCTTGGCAACTTTAATAATAACAACACCACCACGAACAATAACAACAACAACACCCTCATAAACAACAACAGCATCAGCGTGAGCGGGTCCTGCGGGACACTGAATGTGAGCAACAACATAAACAACAATAACACCATCAACAACAATGGTCAGCCGCAGGTTGCCCGGGCATTGCTCATCTGTCGTCCAAACTCGCATCCCTTTAACGTGAGTATAGTGCAAGCTGCACTTACCGCAGGTTGGAGATATGGTTGTTGTAATTTGTCTTTCCGTTTGCGTTCACCACATTTTAGAACCGCACACTTTACCTTGAGCCAGGTGCCCAAGCTAAGGTAGGACGATCGGTTGCGAGGGTTCGCGTGTCGGAAAATAATGCAATCTTCGACTGTAAGGTGCTGTCCCGGAACCATGCCGTGCTGTGGTACAAAGATGGCCGTTTCTTCATCAAGGTATGGCATACGAATTGACTACGATTCTCTCAGGGGGGGAATAGATTTTAATTGTGTATGTTTCCTTTTTAAGGATACGGGCAGCAGTAATGGCACGTTCATCAACAACTTTCGTCTCAGCCAAACGTGCTCCGAGTCGGAACCGTACGAAATCAGCTCCGGCGATATCGTACAGTTCGGGGTGGACGTTATGGAGAATACGCGGCGCGAAACGCACGGTTGCATTACGGCCACACTCAAGCTCTTCCTGCCGGATGGTCGCGAAACGAAGGCAAGCCAGAAGGTGGGAATCGGTGGGCAGAGCGCCATTATACCGCCCGTCGATCTGTACCGATTGAATCAGTACATCCAGGAGGCGAATCAACGGGAACAGATACTCGAAACGAAGTTGATTAGCCTGCAGAAGATGGTCGAATCGACAAAGTGAGTGTTTCGAGACTTGTCTTCAGATGACAAGGAAACGAAAAATGACGAGAGAATGCTTATTGTTTTGTTGTTTTAGGCAAAATTCCTTCCTTGGCTGGCAGGCAATGATCGACGAGGATCGATTGCTCAGCCGCATCGACATGCTGGAAAAGAAGCTACAGTACTGCCAGAAAAACATCACCGAGGATAAGCTGCACGACGAGCTGATGAAGCTGGTACACGAAAAGGAAGAGTATCAGAACGCGGCCAAAGAGGCTATGTACAAACTGCACCAGGAGCGGCACGAAGCGGTGCACAAGCAGATTTCGCTCGAGAAAGCGCTCTGCACCAGTGAGGACGAATGTTCGTTGTTGCGGGAGCAGCTTAACAAAACGAAGCAACAGTTGCAGGTAATTGAAATTGAATGATTTAACTATTTCCGAATGGATCTCTTTGCATAAATGGTATCATTTAAAAATTACAGGAAATGACCATCTGCATGGATACGCTAAAGAATCAGTACGATGAAAAGGTCGCATCGAGCGAGGAGCAGCTGAAAGCGAAAGAGTCCGAAATTACCAGCCTCACGCACAAGCTGGACCACTTTGTTGATGTTTATGCTGTAAGTTTTTGGAGGTGTGCTTAATGGTCGCTGATATTAACAGAACATTTCAATTTGATTGTTTCCAGATTGGTTCATCAGATGACGAACAGCAGCAACAGCAGCAACAGCAGAACCAGATACACAGCTCGGCCATGTCAAACTGGCTGAAAAACTCAGATATTAAGAAATTGGAAGGATCTGAAGACATAATTAAGGCCATTTGTAATGATACTGTAAGTAATGTTTGGGAAACATTCTAGAAGCAATTCTAAGTGGGTTTTCGTTCGTTTTATTGCAACAGGAAAACGAGATTACCAGTAGTGATTACACGGAAGGACTGACAAAACTTCAACGACGCATCAATACGTTCGAGAAAAATTTCACCTTGTTGTTCGGAGCAGATCTGAAGTCGGAAAATGGTAAGCATCCCCTCCGTCGTCAAACACTTGAAATGAATAATTGCCCTTAATAAATACTTGCGGTCTATCTTCAGAAACAGATGATCTAGACAACGATGCAACGGAACCAATCGTGCTGACGGACGCAATCACTGTGACAACGACTCCCGCTGGTGGACAATCCAAAATGGATGACCTTGTCGGGGACGCCAGCGCTGCACTTGCTGACGAAAATGGACCACCAACGCTGCAGGTAGAATGCGATGGCAATCAGAACGATGTAAACAGCACCACGACGACTACGACGATGAATCGCAACGGTGGTGGCGATGGTAGCGAAGACAGCGCAACTATGCCGACGGAATCGCGCGTCGGAGTTGATCAGGAATCGCTGCAGCAAACATCGGACGGAGATAGCGCAACGGTACCGGCCGCGAACGCTGCCCCACCGTACGGTCAAGGAGCAGCCGATCAGATGAATAAAAATATGCTGAAGCGTAATCTCCGGTTGATCAAGAACGACTGTACGACGCTGCTGCGGCAAGTAGAGCGTACGGTAGCGCAAAAACAGTCGGAACAAATTATCCAGAAAGCGAAGTACGATGAGCTGGAGACGGAGGTAAGTTATCGGAACCATAAGGTGTTCCACATAGAGATCAAACTAATTAGAATATTGTGCTTTTGATAGCTGTTGGCATTTAAGGCGGAACTCGAAAGCCGCCCGAAGCAGGATGAGCTGGACCAGAAGCAGCAGCTGTGTGATAGTCTCACCGAAAGTCTTTCCCATCTACGGCACGAGGTGGACGAGCTGCGTACGCTTAACGACCGCTGTCAGCTCGAGATGGAGCGGATGGAGGTTGAGCTGTTGAAGCAGAAAAACATTGAAAACGAAAAGATCAGTGCAATGGCGGCCGCAGTAGCCCAGGATGCGTCCGAAAACGTTTCGATTGTGGTAAAGGAGGATCATGAATCGGGCACGCATGAGACGGAAAAGGAAAAATCGACGGAAACGACAGTAAAAGAAGCGGAGGTCGAGTTGCAGCAAGCCCAGCAGCAGCAGCAGCAGCAGGAGCTGCTAATGATGCCGACGACGTTGCTGGTTGTGACGGACAGTGCTCCGATGGCGGAAATGCCTTCCCCGGTTCTAATACCCACCGTGCCGATGGTGGACGTGGAAACGCAAACCGATGCACTACCGGATGTGCCTGCCGTGGTGCCGTCGTCGGCGTGCCTGCCAGTACCAGTTCTACCTCTAGCCGTAGCCGTAACATCCAGCACCGATACGAGCGATGGTGGCGATATGTCGATCTGCTCCAATCTGGACGATCTGGATGATGACGAAGACGACGACGACGAAAAGACGGAAACCATCGAAACGACCGCAATGTACAACGCACAACACCCAGCGCTGGACATGTTGTTGCGGAACACAATCGGTGCACCGAGCGGTGTTAGTAACGTGGAGGACGATGACAAACTCTGTGACGGTAGCAGTAGTAGTAGTGTTAATGGTGGAACGTCACTCCTGATGGCGGTGGATGATACCACCGGCAATGGAGCGGTCCTGTCCGGGACGACCACCACCGCCGCCGCCGCCATCGATTACGAGCTGGCCATGATCAACCACCCGGATGTGCAGCGTGAAGAGGAACTGGTTGCCTTCAAGGAAAAGTACTCCCATCTGAGCGAGGAAAACGTTCGGCTCAATCAGAAGCTACAGCAGCTGACGAACGATATGAGCCAATCGAGGCAGTGGTTCGCACTGCAGATCGCTGCTTGCATCGTTCCGGTGATGGCCATCTTCTTCTACATGCTGACAGGTGCACGTTCGTAATAGAACTGTTCAGTTTTTGCAGACTGCAGAAAAAAGAGAGGGGCATTAGCGCTCGTCGGTTGTTGTTAGCCGCCTTGCCAGGAAGTAGAGAGAAAGCGCGCGCGATAAAAAAAAACGAAGAGAGAGAGAGAGAGTGAAGGAAAATGGAAACGGAAGTGTTGTTTACTAATGTTCAATTTTTTTTATTACTATATTTTGTTGATGTGCAAACCAAGTCTTCTAAGGCGAAGCGAAAAGGGACAAAAAATTATCTCGTTATCTCTGGTACCATGTAGTGTGCGAGGAAGAAAGGAATAGAAGAAAAAGGGAAACGGTAAAGTTTTCTGTTTATTTCATTTCCCTGTTGTTTAGTTTATGGATATTATTTATTATTAGTTTTTTTTTTGTTCTTGCGAATCGTCCACCCCAGCCCAAGTGTGCGTGCCCAAGTTAAAGGGTCTGTCTCGACTCCGCTGTGCATCTGTTCTTTGGAAAGCGAAACAAAACAAAAAATCTCACATATTGCGACACTCACTCACTCACACGGGCACAGGCAAATCATGTTCTCGCTGTACATTCATATAATCTACCTACAATACTGTATTTATTAATCGATTAATCTGATGCTAATTTTAACGACAGCAGCCGCCCCCTACAGAACACAACTACGAAAGCAGAAGAATCAATAATTATAATAATAAGGTTTAATGCACTCTCTCATAGTGACAGGCGCGCGACGGTGGTGTGTGTGTGTGCGAATATCAATAGCATTATGGCGTGTGAGAAGATGAAGATCGAGAAGGAGTCCGAATTGAACCGGAAATACCAGTTACGATGAGCAATAGGAATGGAAAGTGTATGCGTGCGTGTGTGTGTGTGTGTGTGTGTGTGTAAGGAAGAACGTGTGTGCTTGAGTGCGTGTCTAACCACTAACGAACGCAATGTGGTAAGTGAAGAGTGGTGGTGTCGTCTCTGCCGCGCTGCTCTCTCTCTCTCTCTCTCTCACTTGTAGGGCTTCATTTAACCTTGTTCCCTGTTAAAAATGCAAAGTCACGCAAGGCCAAATTTATCACCTTCCGGCGGTGTTGTTAGTGCTGTAGTGGATGGAGATTAGTTGCCGCAAAATGGGACGAGGATCATCTATGTTCAGTCTTCTATTAAACGCGCACGAACGATCGGTATATAGGCTAGCTTTTGTAAGAATCTATATAGACCCTAACAGTACGTTTAATACGCTACCCACTACTAATAATACTACTACTATTACTACAACCGCTGCTGCTACTAGTGCGAGAACAGATGGACACTAGGGGACACGGGCATTTCGCAGTGAGCACACCACTCTGCAGGCCACACAAACACACACACACATATATAGTTATGGACAATTACGAAGAAACAGATCAAACACTACTTGACTGGATGCATTTCTCTGCCTGTGTAGGATTATTGCTGGCAATGGATAGCGCGAGAGAGAGAGAGAATGAAAAGAAGCGTGGTTTGTTTGCTGTGGCCATTGGAAATGCAAAGTACAAAAAGAAAAAATAACAAGCATACAAGAATGTGCAACAAAGCAGTGCTCAAAAGCTGATGAAAACGCTTGATGGTTATCCAGTTGGTGGTATCGAAAAGAGCAAAAGCAGGGCGGCTGAAGAGAGCGTATGGGACAGATGAAAATGCAATAAATAAATAGTCACCGCCGCAGTACAGCAACATACTGACGATAGGTTTCGATCGGTTAGAGAGTTAAATGAGGAAGGAATCAGTGATTGGATCACCGTTCGATAGAAAACGAAGCCCTTGGAAGGTAGTAGCGATATAGGAAATATAATTATAATGTAGAGGCAGACGCATAATACTACGCAGGTTCGAGATTTCGATGCGAACGGCACACTGGAAGCGCTCTCTCTCTCTCTCACTGTCCGAGCACCCTTTAACCACACGGGAGATAGGAGCAGATCAATTGGCATTTGGTGTGGTACGCTTGAGTTTAATATGTATTATATTGGAAATGCGAACAAGGGAGGAAAATATCGGTCGCAAAACTGTCGAAATTCGAAGACAATAGACAGTAGAACGAGAAGCTCTGGTGTAGAGGAAACGTGAGGAAAATGACGACGAATAAGAACGTAAATAATAAAGATGAAAAAACGATATAATTATAATATAATAACATATGGGAGAAGATTGTGAAGATAAGCACAAAAAAAAGTAAAGATAATATCACGAACAGGGAAATGCGATTGAAAACGATATAAGTTGATCAAGACACTTCTAGAGGGAAAGGATCGCATCTGATAATTGCAATCATTCCAACTCCACCATTCCTATTGGAGGAAGCATTTGTTATGGGTGATCGATTAAGATTTGCTGTTGACACCCAACGTTCTCAGAACAGGATCGATCTGGCGTCGGCTGAAGACGCATTTTGATACCCACCTCAAACCCTACTATTTTGATTCAAAATGAAGTTTTCTCCTCTGAACTCTGAACACCGAACACGAAGAAAGAGAAACGAAAACAAGCTGCTTTTTTTACATTGCGTTTCGATTTGTCAATTTTTATTTATCTACATTTATTGAACATGGCAGACGGAAATAATGAACCATACTAGGTGTAATACCGTTGTACTCCGGGAGTGCACTAAAACAATGCGGGGTCACACATTACACACAAAAACGCCAAAAAAAAACACGCAATACACACAACAAACACACCTAGCGAGAATGCCGTGATCGTGATGGGCCAATATTTGCTAAAACTCTTCTACACAAGAAAACAAAACAATCACGAACCCTAATCAGCAGGTGGCAGTGTTGGGAGCTTTCACGAACTGGTAAAATGGTGATGTGTACGCATGTGTAAGTGTAAGTGTGAGTGTAATATGTTAATGTGTTACAAAGTGCAGTGAGTAAAGAAAAAACGGTCGAATCAACTCCCAAAACAAACGCTCCACCAACTCTTTCCTTTACTGAGTGCGTGTGTGTGTGTGTATGTGCGTTTTGTGCGGCAAGAGCGTCCTTTACTCTGACGAGGATCACTTCTTCGTTTCTTCCTTGGGCGCTTCCGGGTAACAGTTGGGAAAGCCGAGATAGTAGTCAGCAATACGACCCGCTTCTCGCAACCCACTCAGCAGTGCCCCGTGCACCGTGGCCGGATAGTTGCGAATCGTATGCTCACCGGCAAAGAATAGCCGTGGAATGTCGATCGGATTGCTGTCGGCGTCGTCATCGTCCTCATTCTCGTTCTTTTCACCGTTTTTGTCATGGCGTTGCTGTTGTTGTGGTTGTTGTTGTTGCTGCAGTGGCGGAGGTGGCGGAGGAGGAGGAGGAGGAGCAGGTTGTTTCGCACGCGTCTCTCCTTCGGGAGCTTTCGGTGTGACCGGCGCAGCCAGGAGATCGTAATCACTGCCCGAAGATCCGACCGATACGAAGCTGTAAGATCCACGGGCCCACGGGTCGGCCCGCCATCGCGTGACGACCGTTTCCTTCGGTTGTGGGACAGCCGAATTACCGAAGATACCCTTCAGCACGGCGATGCACCGGCCCACAATCACATCGTCCGATACGTTCTCCATGATGGCGGCCGATTGTCCCGCGACTAGAGCAAGTAGCACCGGCGACTGGGAGATGTTCCAGAACAGGAACAGCTCACCCCGACTTGCCGTAGTGCTACCGACGTGCCCGAATAGGTTCGTGTTCGGATCCCAGAAGATGCGGTCGAAACAGAGCACGACCTTGTTGAGGTTACCGAAGCCAAGCCGCCGGATGGCGGACTGCTTCCATTCGGGCAGTGGCGGATCAAACCGGACCGTGTTCAGCTGCTTCGATTCGTCGGCGATGGCAAGCTTCAGTATGCCGAGCGTGAGTGTGCAGAGGACCAGATCCGCCCGATAGCACACGGTGGAGTTGTTTGACTTGAGATCGGCTGTCACTTCGACACCACCGGGCCGGTACCGGATGCAGGTGACGGCTGTGTTCACTCGCACATCCAGATTTTCGGTGAGAGCAATCGGTACACACGAGTACCCATTCTTTACCGTCGTGTGACTACCGATAAACTCGAAATCATCGTCCTGATCCCAGTGCTTCAGGGACAGATTGCTAAGCGGCGTTGCATTGGCAAACTCCAGGTTCGCAAAGTGCCAGTCGAGAATCTGGCGATCCTTGGAGGAAAGGTACACCTCGGACACTTGTTCGTTTTCTAGCTCGCGCACTTTTGTCTCCAGCTCGGTCTGGTAGGCCTGTAACCGTTCCACCTCCTTCCAGGCCAGTTGTTCCTCGCGTGCCGTCACACGCAGCTGGAACTCGACCTCGAAGTATTTTGTCGCTGTGCTGTCACCTAAGTGAGTAAAGGTAGGGGGAAACCAGGGTTGAGACTTGTTACAATCGATGAGTGCAGCATACGGAGAATCATTGTACGTTTGGTATCTCTTCCGGCAAAGCTTTAGGAATCAGTTAATCAAACAGGATTAAAACAGATTTTTCATAGAGAATGTAGAAAAACTTTCGCTGGTTTCGCAGAAGATTGGAACATTTATTTTATGATGAATAACATGATCACATCTATCTGTATGTATAGTAGTACCTATGGCATTTTAGCCACGGCAGATATTAAACCCTTTCGAAGTCTATCTTTATGAGTGTCCTTTGTCTGTAACATTGACTCCATTTTACGTCTTACGTTTTTTTAAACCTTGGGAAAAACGAATTTAACTTATTCGTTTCATTCTCCACCTGTTTCGCTGGGGAATTGAGTTTATAATAACTCACAGAAAACCCTGAGACCTGAAGTCTTTTTGAAGAACTCGTAAAAGTCTTATGTAGAGAGAGAAACAGCTCAACAGAGAGGAATGCACATGATATCCAAAGCAACGCTACATGAGTGGGCCAAATTACCAAGTAAATGTAAAAATCAAGCCTTACCTCCTGAGGCATCATGTGTCGCTCCTCCACCAGTACCACCACCACCACCCCCCTCCTTGACCGGTGGCGGTGGTTTCGGTGGCTTTGTGTCGATCAAGTGTTGTGCTTTCGCCTTCAGATCCCTTATCCTGGCAAGCGTTTCCACCAGCTGATTCTGATTCGCCAGCAACTTCTGCTGCCACCCGATGATCCCGCCCAGATGCTGAACCTGCTTTTCCTTCACGTGTTTCTCCTGCAGCTTGATAATCCATTCGAGCGCCTGCCCGAGCGAAACCGGATGATTGCCAGCGTAATTAAAGTCTAGCTGATGGGAAAGGTAACTGGTGGCTTCCAGCAGTCGGTTAAACTCTCGCTCCACCATATCGTCCTTGTGCTTCGGGACGGGCTTTCCGCCAGCCCCGTACAGCGGACAGGTGCTCTTGATCGGGCACATCTCCATGCCGGTCTGTTTGCTCAGTATCGTAAGCGGATTGCCCCAGATGCCGGTCACCACCATCGCACCGAGATCCGCCGTGTAAGCATTCTTCCGGAAGGTCGCAATACGACCGCCAACCCGATCGCGTGCCTCCAGCACAATCACATCGAACCCGAACTGCTGCAACTGGCGTGCAGCTGCCAGGCCCGAAATGCCCGCCCCGATTACGATCACTTTCGCGTGCTTTTTCACCGGCAGTGGCTTTAACCGTTCGAAAATGCCGAAATTAATGAAACCGTGCCGCTCGAGAAAGGCGTGCACCTTCCGCACGAGCGACGGATCACTGTCGAACGGTGATTCCATCTTCTTCAGCGCGTTCTCGTACGTTAGTTGTACCGTCGGTTCCTCGATCCACATCTGCAGGATGCGGTTGCGCACGTTCAGAAACATGCGCTGCGTTACCAATCCGTGCTTGATGATATGTGGAAAGCAGACGGCTTCCGCAGCCGTCATTTTATCTACCGGCAGCCTCGATTGGAAGGCCGCACCCTCCAATCCCGTCATCAGCTCCTGGTATGGGTTTGGGTCCGGTCCGGTGGCAGATTTTTCTTCCGGTTCGCGTTTTTTCGACTTTGGGGTGGGGGGATCCGGTTTCGGACCCGGTTCGGGCTTACGATCACCGGACGCATCGGCACCTTCGCAAGCGCTACCGGGCCGCGTGCCAGTGTTCGTTTTCGCACCATTATCACCGTAGCCTACTTTTACCTTTTTCCGGCGGCTCGTACGTCGTCCTTCGTCGGATTCGGATTTGCTAGGACGCTTGACGGTAATGTCGGTCATTTCTACGTCCGAATCATCGCTGATCAGGGTTACCGTTTCGACCGCTTCCATCGTCGGTCCGGTATCTTCCCGCGTTTGTCCTGCCGCAGCTGCCGTACCGTTCATATTCGTCTAGCCGTCCACCGAACAAAAAAAAAATCACCGCTTCCCCCCTTTTTTCTATGGCACCATTTTCTTATTGTTTTACTAGCGAAAAGCGCCCCGGGAAATATGATGATCCTTGCAGGCTTTCCTGTTTGCTGCTTGCTTGGCCGGGTTTTGGTGCTTCAGGTTCAGCTTAGGTTAAAATCAGATTTCTCCAGCAGCGGGTCACCAGAGGGTCATCGAGCAGCGAGAATACAATTTTTTTTGGTTGTTGCAAGCAGAGAAAAACTGTTTGTCCTCCTTTTTTGGTTTTGGGGTTTTGACAGATGCCGATTTGTTTGGAAAAACACGAACTGCCCAAAGCACATAATTTCATTTGCGCAGGGTGGGTCTAAACTTTCGCTTTCGAGGAATTTGCTACAAATTTATGACGCAAAACAACTTGGACCATTTATTTGTGCAATCCAAATCAACATTTTTCTTTGTTTAATTATGTGCACCAGAAACAAAAGAGACAAAAAAAGAACTTTTGAACGAAAAATAAAACCGCACATCTCGGTTACCTTGCTGTAGCGACCTTGTCTGCCTCGCGCCTGCTTGACAGCTGTCACGTCAGTTTTTTTTTCGTCGCAGTAAACGCGAAAACAGCGAGTTATGAAAGGAAGAAATTCAGCTGTGTTTTACATAGAATTTCACAAGTGTGTAGTGCAATTGTTGAAAGTGTTTTTACAGTGTTTTTTCTAGGACAGGGATATATCCGCATTTGCATTAGATAGCCACACTGTCGAATGAGTTCCACCGTACATGCCTACATCGTTGGTCGAGGGCACGCTTTTCCCACACACCATGGAGAACCCGGACGACGAGAAGCAACAATTACCTTCACCGAAAAGCGGTGACCTTCCGGAAGGTTTGGTGTTGGTGAGCAGCGGGAGCGAAGGTCCGAACGGGGATGAGGATCACGAGGAAGGTGAGATACAGGACGAGGATGATGTGGACCAGGAGGAGCGGCAGGAGCTGGAGGATATCAGCTCGGAGGAGGAATCGACCATCCGCGAGCGCATGGCGGCCCTGGAAGCGATGGACAAGAAGGTTGGCATGATGAAGCGCAAATTTGCCAACCACAGCAAATACGGTACGGCAACACGGTGTTCTAACTGTTCGGTGCAGAAATGATTGCTTACGTTGGGGGTTTTGATGTGGGTTATTTTTTATTTACAGACTACCTGGACGTTGAGGAGGTTATGAACGGGAAGGAAAACTATTATTATTACTACCCGCAACATCAGCACCCATCGTATCGTACCCACAAGCCATACAAAACAAGCACCACGAACAAAGAAGACAATCGCTACACCGACGGCAAACACACGCGCTCGGTTGCAACGAAACGGAGCGCTGAAAAGACAAAAGAACGGGGCACGAAACGATCCTCACACCGTTCGCGCCATAAACGTCGAAGGTACGCCTCACGGTCACCAGCACCCGCCGACCGCCATCCCCTTTCGTCGGATTCCGAACCGGAAGCGGTTGTCGATCGGGAGTATCTGAAGCTGGCGTTGGGTATTGGCAATGGAAAAAGCCAACGGCTTACCAGTACGCGGAATCCATTAAAAAAGAAACTACTCCTGCAAACGTCCAAGCGAAAAAGGAAGGCGGAGGTTAAGAAAAAAGCAGTGGTGGAAATTTCGGACGAATCTGATGCGGTCGTGATAGAGGACGATGCGGACGAGGAGGAAGAGGAGGAAGAGTTGCAGCTCCGGCTGCTAGCTCTCAGCACAAAACCGATCGTCCGGGAAGCGGGCTTGGGGGAAATTATTTCCGAACTTCACATACCGTCACCGCCACCACCGCCCGCCCTTAATCAAGCGGAAGAACGGGTGTCCGATGCGGTATCGGCGGAAGAGCACGAACTGCGCTTGATCGCGCTAAAAACGGCCATACTAAAAAAGCACGCGTCGAGACAGAAGCGCCGAGAGCTGGACAATGAGCAACCGTACTCGCCGAGCGACGATATCGTCCTCTCACCCGTCCGGGAGATAGCGCCGGTGTACGACAATGGTGTGTACAGTGATGGGCGTGATTCGGTGGAGATGATCGAGGACGATCCGGACGATCCGGATGATGTGCAGATCGTAGAGCCACACTACGAACAAATCGACCTTGTCGATTCGGATGATAATGGGCACGATATGGAGATAAGTCCACTGGGCAGCCCGATCGGTGGACGGGTCGACAACGATCGGCCGGTGGACATGGAGGAAGATTCACAGCAGCCGATTGATATGGAGCTGGCCAGTAGCGACAGTATTAGCGGTGCCCCATCGCCCGCGTACAGTGTCAATACGATCGAGCAAAGGTTACTGCTTGCTGGCGGGACCGATTCCTGCGATTCTGCACTGTTCCGTCGGCGAGGCGATTTGGCACCGGAAAGCCCTTCCGTTACGCCCGATTCAATGGAGGAAGCGGAAGCGGAAGCATTGCGACACCTGCTGCTAACAAAGATGCGCCAAAAGCAGAGTAAAAAGCAGGAAATGGGTGAACCACAACCGCCGAAAGACGAACCGAACGGACAGGAAGCGATGGAAACCGTCCCGAAGGAAGAGGTCCCGCTGGTGCAGGGTGAAGAAGAGACGGAGTTACCGGTGCGAGAAGAAGAACCCGAACAGGAAATGGCTTCCCCGTGCCCGACGATAAACGTGCTCTCAAACTTGGTCACTGTTGTCGATCGGAAAGCATCACGAAAGCGACGGAAAAAATCCCTCTCAAACAGTGCTAGTGTTCCGGTGGAGCAACCAACGGTTGAAATAGCTTCCCCTGCTGCCATTCAACAGCCGGCCGAGATCCGCCCGCAACAGCAAGAACAGCAACAACCGAACAAAGCGTCTTCCGTCGTGCACACACAAAAGCTGGTCAATAATCCGAACAAACTGATCAATCTGAATCGTACTGCGGCACCATCGCCACCACTGCATCTTACCACCGTGACAAGGACGGAATCGCCCAAGGAATTGATAACGGTCGATACGTTTGTTTCACGACCAGTGGCAAAACTCGTCATACAACTCGGTGAATCCGATTCCGATTCGGACGTTGATTTCAATACATCGTCCGGGAGGAAGGGCGAAGATGTGGTGGGTGAGAGTGGTGTGCTTCCGGGAGTAACTGACGGTGCGCAAGGCACGACGAAAGTACGGTTTGAGGAGCAGTTGGATAAATTTTTGAAAAGTGTACGAAGCAAAAGCACAACAACCGACCAGCAAGATGGTGCCAAAGAGTTGGTGGAACATTCCGGGGATGGTGGAAGAGTGGCTTCCAGTGAGAAGGGCTTACCGGGTACGAGGCAGCAGTTAAGAAGTGTGGCCAAGAAACTTCCAACGAGTAGTAGCGGTGGTAGTGGTAACGCTGCGGCAACACCGACGGTGAGATTTTTGGAATTATATTTTATTATTTGATCTGTTTCTGTTATAATGCTTATAGCTCTCACACCCTGTCCTAATTCTTTACCTTATTCACTTTTAAACCCTTATTTTAAACCTTAAGGGTTCGGGGCGATTTCAAATCTCATCCGGATCGATCTCTCTATTTATTAATAGAATACTTCAAGGCATCATTTTTCGTTGTCCGACCGTCATACCATCGTCAAACATGGTCCTTTCGCTTTAGCACTAGATGATTTTCAATTGTCCGGACTCAATTCGGTTGGTCTCGGTTGAAGGTTTTCCTTTTCATACTCTATCTTGTCCCAATTAACTTCACCGTTTGGTTACTCTTAGTTTGAGGCTCATTTTGAGGTTGCCAGAACCCTGATCGCTCTCTATTGCATTGTTTTATCTAGAAGGATGGGAATGATGTTATGATCTGATAGGTTATAGCCGATTGCTCTAAGAAACATTGTTTATATTATTCCTACGATAATGGAGAGTTCGGCACTAGAGATGAGAATAATCACTCTTTTCGCAGAGTTGAATCAGAGTGAGTGAGTGGTTACAAGGATTTGAATCTTTGACTCACTCTTTAAAGATTCATGAACATATATTACTTTCTACGTTTCAACTCACTCACACTCTCTGCGCCGACTAGTCACTCCTTTTGGCATCAAACTCACTCCGTTTGGCATCAAACTCACTCCTTTGAGTTCATACTCATTCCTTTTGGCATCAAACTCACTCTCACTCGCTGCACCGACTAGTGCCTCACTCCTTTTGGATTCAAACTCACTCTCACCCTCTGCCACGACTAGAGACTCACTCCTTTTGGCTTCAAACTCACTCTCATTCGCTTCTAACTAGTGACCAATTAATTTTGGCTTCAAACTCACTCAATAAGAGTGAGGAATAGTGTTGGGTAAAGTGCTACTGTGCGCACAGTGCGCACAGCACAGCACAGTGCTAACACAGTGCGCACACCTAGCACAGTGCGCACACCTAGCACACCTAGCACACCTAGCACACCTAGCACAGTGCGCACACCTAGCACAGTGCGCACACCTAGCACAGTGCGCACACCTAGCACAGTGCGCACACCAAGCACAGCATGCATATAAAAAAGCAACTGATGAAAAATCCCGAGAGTTGAACTCGGTTAGTTCAAAAA
The DNA here is from genome assembly GCA_002091835.1 of Anopheles maculatus. Classification (NCBI taxonomy): domain Eukaryota; kingdom Metazoa; phylum Arthropoda; class Insecta; order Diptera; family Culicidae; genus Anopheles; species Anopheles maculatus. The sequence continues at coordinate 241,497 of KZ061727.1, read as the reverse complement.
TCTACGACGCAATAGTCCACGCTGTATGAACGGTGCTAATTGTACAGGTATCTTCTGCTTGCCAAATTGAGGATAAAAACGAGACTCAAACTTTTGCATCGGTAGATCTAGAACGAATATCATTGTTGAGCCAGCGAACTGTTGGTGTGCGCACTGTGCTAGGTGTGCTAGGTATGCTAGGTGTGCTAGGTGTGCTAGGTGTGCTAGGTGTGCTAGGTGTGCTAGGGGTGTGCTAGGTGTGCGCACTGTGCTAGGTGTGCTAGGTGTGCGCACTGTGCTAGGTGTGCTAGCACTGTGCTAGGTGTGCTAGCACTGTGCTAGGTGTGCTAGCACTGTGCTAGGTGTGCTAGCACTGTGCTAGGTGTGCTAGCACTGTGCTAGGTATGCTAGGTGTGCACGCTGTGCTAGGTGTGCACACTGTGCTAGGTGTGCGCACAGCACACCATGGTGTGCAAGCGAGTGCGCACAGCATACCAAATTTTGCCACTTTACCCAACACTAGTGAGGAAGTCTTGGTCAATAGTTGCCGCATCGAGTGAGAGTGAGTTTGATGCCAAAAGGAGTAAGCCACTAGTCGGCGCAGCGAGTGAGAGTGAGTTTGAAGCCAAAAGGAGTGATTTTGAAGCCACAAGTAGTGAGTTTGAAGCCAAAAGGAGTCACTAGTCAGCGCAAAGATTGAGAGTCATAAAAAATCTTTATGCTGAGTTGAAACTATAAACTCCTTTGCAATATTAAACTCACTCACTCACTCTTACTCATTGTGCACAACTCTATTCGGCACACATGCTTCGAAGCCGGTACAAGGTAGTCTTAAGACCCCGCAGTCTTATTTTTGTGCGACACATCCATAGCTTGCTCCATAAAGCAAAGAATGTTGGCCTATAGCCGGCTAATAGCGCGAACAAATATTCGAACGTAGTTTCTCGGTCCTTTTGTCCATAGCTGTTCCAAATTAACCGATAAGGTAGACAAATATTGACGGAACAGAGAAATGACTTGATGCGATCAACAGTTAACTGGTGAAGGAAACCAACAAATAGCTGGCTTCGTTACAATCATTACAATCTGTCCGTTTTGTTTGAGACACTTGTTAAACCTTCCCGTCTCTAATTTACCATTCGCTCTACAGGCTGTGAGACATCTTTCGAAATCGGCTCAGATGGAGTACATGAGACTGGTCGCCCGTATGGCACAGTTAGAGCGCGACAAGCTTGCACGACAAAATTCCGCACAGCCTCCTAGCAGCACCACTAAAGATAGCTCCGTTCCTAAACCAGACAACCTAGCGATTGGCAGTGGTCCAGCTGTTGAGCAAAAATCGGCCGATCAATCAAGATCTGGCAAGAGCCCAGGCAAACGGAAACAACAATCATCGTTAAGCATCGCTTCTTCCCAACTAACAACATCGACGACACCAACAAGCGCTCCGGAAACTAACGAGGAGCAACCGGCAGCCATTCAAGATCCGATCGAACGAAAGTTGCAACAAATTCGATCGAGCTTGCCTAACCTATCGGAAGCATCCCGTAACCGATTGCTTCTTACCGCGGAAAAACAGCTCGAAAAGCACAGGTAATGAATGCCTCTAAGCACCTTTCCTTTATCGCCCTATTGTATCGCTTACCCAGCGCGATCCCCCCAAACCCGCGCCACGTTTCATCACACATTCTTCTTCTTGTCATCCGAAACGCGTAAATACCGTAACCCCTCCCCCAGCGGCACCTTTTTGAGCGAGCTCGAGTGCCATAATGCGACCATACTGGAGGCGCAGCAAGCACGCCGGGAGCTGTACCATCTCGAGAATCGTATCGATCTGCTGAAGGAGAAGCTCGCACTGCTGGAGAATGTGTACGAAAAGCGACGGCACCGAACGTACGATACCATTGCCAGCCTGCAGGCGACCCGCAAGAAGATCCTTTTCAGTCGCAAGCGTTCCGGCGAGCTGGAACGTATGTGCTACCAGATCGGGCGCACCATCAAGGGGGAAACGTATCAGTAAGTTGGAATCGGACACAACAGATTTGTAGCCACAACAGTGAGAGTTGAGGCTTGTTGTGGCCAAAAGTTAAGGCGTGGGATTTCGTAAAGGAGGAGGGTTTTTTGGTTTTGGAAACAAACAGACAAAGGGTTTTATCACATAACACTTTCTTCCAGACTGCCGACATCGTCGAGCGGATCCGTGGTGCAGCAACAGTTGCGCATTTTGATAGCGGAAACGCGGGAGCTGCGAAACATTCGCAAACCGACGCTGCAAGAGTTTAAGGACGAGATGATTAGCAACCACAAGCGCCGATTGGTGGCCAGTGCCGATGATCAGCCCGGTTACTGGAAGACGGTTACGTACGATAATGAGTGTGAGGCCGGACGTTCGAATGAGGTGGACGCTCAGCGGGAAGAAGAAGCTGGCAGTGTCACGGAACCTGTGGAGATGAATGCGTGTGATCCGATTAATCAGGCAGAAGAACCAGTTCCTGAGGAGTCCCATCACGGGGAGTCTTCTGTTGTGAAAGAGCAATCAGATCAAAGTCTCGAAGAAGGAGAAATCCCTTCAACGGACGTTGTCCAAGAAGAGGATGAGAGTAGTATCGTGGCTGCCGTCGTTGAGCCAGTAATTGTACATAATGTAGTACAGACGGAGGGTGCTTCGGATGAGGCGAGTGTGCAGGAGCAGCCGATGCCAAATGGTGATCAGCAGATCCTGCAGGCAGACGACACAGTCGCACCGGTTTCACCAGGATTGATCCGGCAAGCCGACCCTAGCGCACTAGAACGCGACGCGGATGGAATCGTTCCTGGAGAAACGTTTCGAATTGAAAAGTATATGTCACCACTGATGTCCTTGAAGCAAGGGTAAGTGAAATGCACTCCATCGCAAGATCACGAGCGATCGCGCAATCGCGGATCTACTTCATTCAGCAAACGATACAAATTCAAATTAATATCCTTATCCATTTTTTTCCCCACCCCTTTCCTTCGCCCTTTTTTGTTTCCTACCTTTTCCCTTGCTTTTTGTTTGTCCTTTTTTTTTTTCTTTGCTAACTCATCTTAATATCATGTGTGTGCTCGGTTTTATTAACTTTATGGTCAAACGTGTTCTGGTGTTACTGGTTTTTCTACACGCGATGAGTTGCGCTTCTTTAACATTTTTCCAACACACTTTCTATTTTTTCTATGTTTCCTTCCTTCCTTTTGTGCGCTGGTGTGTTTAATGTTACAATTGTGAAATATTCTTCCTTCCGATCATCATCACACACGCTCTCCTTCCTTTCCGCCACACTCTTCTTTTTTTTTCTTTCTCTCTTCTCTTCCCGACTCTCCAACAGTGCACAGAACATTCCCACCGGTATCCTTTGTCCCTTTGAACTCGGAGGTCAATGCGTTGATCGGGACTGCAAGTACGAGCACTTTAGTCAGCGTACGGCGGCATAAACACGGGCGGCCTTCGGCTTACGTGCGTTATGTGCTCTTGCATCTGAGTGCCATTTTGTTTTAGATTTCGTCCGTCAATCTTGAATTTCCCCTCATCCTTAATTTTTTTCCCCGCACTCACAAGTTTTGTTGCCCAGAAGCGCCATCTCCACTAGGAGCTTCATCGTCCTTTCTGGTTTGAGTTAACGGTTTAAAGTGTGCATTAAAATGAATGCTGTATGTTGTTTCCACCGGCCTTTGCCTGGTTTTCCCTGTGGAAGAAGAAGTGCGAGAAGGAGAAGAAGGAAGTGAAGATCAAACCGGCGTCCGGCGGGACTGCAGCATCAAGCACCTTGGGAAGCTTCCGAAGATATGGGACACAGCCAGCAGCGGCCTAGCCTGTGGAAGGGATATGGTAAACATGGTTCCATATTGGGTAAGTTGTTGTTATACCAGATATCCCTCCGATATCCTGTTTCGTTTGTTTTGTTGTCGACCATCGATCGAACCGATCGAGTTGTGCTGAAAGCGCGATCGTCGTGTACTACCTGCAGTGCGCAATATCGATGCGAAGCGTTTCTTGTTCGCGTTTATAGTGCGTGGATCAGAATATCGAAGTGGAAAACATCACCTGAACGCGTGAAGGCGCACACACACAAGCCGCTGTAGCATAGAAGAAGTTTAGTTTAGTGGTGGTGCATTAAAAGTTCACGCGAGTGAAAAACAAACTCAACAAAAGTGGGTAAAAAGCGCGTCACAAAAGGCGCTGGCAGTACTTGGTGGTGTTTCAGGCATTAGAATGATGGTGGGTCGATCCAAAGGAAGCGCGGCTACACCATTTCTGCTGCATTTCTGACTACTGTAGGTGTAGGTTTTACGCCCCTCTCCCATACGAACAAATTTGTGTCCCTCCAAAACAATGGTTTCAAGACACACCCCGATGCTTCACCGCTCTCCAGCTCTCCATCGGCGATCAGCGCAGCATTCGGAGGGGAAATTCGAAACGGTGAAGACTAAAAAGTTTCGAATATGAATTTTGAACTAAGTTTATTTGAATTTTTGAATTTAAATCGTTTTTTTTTTGGTAAAACTCGAAAAAATTGTTAAATTTCCTTTGCTCTAAAGTGTGTTTTTGAATTAAATGTTGAATTATCTCACTACGGCAAACTCAAACGGTGTTTGTGTGCGTGCGTGTGTGCGGTGTTTGTATATTTGCTCTTTTCTTGTGTACTGTGTGTGTTTTTTTCTGCTCCTTTAATTCACTATTTACTGTTTATAATTAACTTCTCTATATGATCTATTAGAGCTCTTGTAACGCGAGCGAGTTTTCCTGTTTTCTTTTGTTGATCTATTGATCTACTATATAGTTTTTGCATTACTTTCACTTTTCTTTGTTTTGGTTTGGTTCGTTGCGTGCGTGTGCATTTTCAGAGCACAAACACATTAGTCGAAGCAGAAACTTTTGTACATATAACGAACTGTTGATACTACTGTTCTCGAATCGAAACTGTTTCTGTTCTGTTTGCCTTTTCTTCCAAATCTTTCAATTCTGTCCGGTATGCATACACTTTTATCTTTTACCGTATGTTTAAGTGCTAGTGCGTAGTACTTGTTCGGTTTCGTTGGATCAGCAGCTGTCCGATCCGATCGTACTGGGGTTTTTTTTGTGTTTAGTTTGTTGGGATAGTACAAAGTGATACAAAGTGAAAAAGTCGAACAAAAATCGAAACGAACACGATCGAAAAACTAGGAGCAGATGTATTTTTTGAGACTGAAAGAAGATAAAGACGAAGAAAAAAGAATAAACCATGTAACGAAGATGAAGTTGAAATACATCGATGCGTTTTTTTGGTTAGTTTACTGTGGTGAAAGTATTGAGAAAAGCATGACAAATCAAACAGCCAGAAAGAAATCTAGTGTAAGTGAGCATTGGTAAGGCGACTTGGCCTCATCTTTAGAACCACCAAAGAATTTCGTGATCCAGTGTGCATCAAGACACCGTCTACTGCAGTATCGTTCGCTCGGTCCTGGAATACGCTTGTGTTCTTTGGAACCCCACAACTGCCTCCTGTTCTGCACGAATTGAATCGATTCAGCGTAAGCTAACTCGCTATGCCTTACGCTTGCATCTTTGGCAAGATCGCCGGAATCTTCCGTCCTATCCTGCTCGGTGTCGTCTCCTGGGTCTCGAACCGCTTTCTGTTCGACGGCGTAATGCTGAGTGCATTTTCATCGCAGGTCTGCTGAACGGTAGTATCGACTCGCCGTCTCTGTTGTCCTGCATCGATCTGAATGCACCATCTCGTACACTCAGGATCAGGCACACACTTCGAGTTATTCAGCCCCGTTCCAGCGCTGGTTGGTCAGACCCCATGCTTCGCATGTCAGCGGCCTTTAACTTCGTCTCGGATGCATTTGATTTTGGCCTAGCTTCCTGCAGTCTTAGAGACAGGCTCCGTCTTCTCCCATGGCCGCAGTTATTTACGGAGCAGCGAGTGTAGTCGTAGTCGTAAATAACTATCTTTGCTACTCAATTAGGCCTCGTGGCCCATTGATATTACAATTAATAAATAAATAAAAAAATATTTCGTTTTTGATTTTGTAGATTCAAATTTTGTTTCATTTTAATTTAAGAGGTTCTGTAAAGTCTTCTTTTTCTTATCACAAACTTTTTACCTTGCATGTTATGCACTAACAATGGTGAAGCATTATAAAATTCCTCCAAAACCTGTATGCGCGATCACCACGATGATACGATCATTGGCAATGATGAAATGCTTTGAATAAATCTTGCTTGCTCCCCCACGTGTTCTCCAGCACTACTTATTTATCGTAATCAACGGAGCTCTATAGGAGTGGTCGGAAACCCCAACTCCCACACAAAACAACCAAGAGTTGTTGGCAATTGCAGGAACAAACTTGAAAGTTTGCGCAAGCAGAAATTAATGAGTTCTTATCAAAATATTTGATTTATGAACTGAAGCGAGAGATAAAAAAAACAGTGTGTGCGCGCAGGAGAAGACTGAATGTGATCTTTAAGCAGTATGGGTAGGTCCAGTGAGATTGATGGTTAGCAAGAAAAGGGAACCAGCGCAACAACACAAAAAAAAAACGTAAAAGGTAAAGTAAGCATACAGGCACAACGAAAAGTTAAAAGTAAGCAGCAGCAAAATGCGAAAGTACAAGTAAAAAGCAAAAGAAAACATAGCGATGGAAGTGGAAAAGGAAAACAACAACCACGCGAAACATTTGCAAACTAGAGAGAGAGAGAGAAAGAAAGAAAGAGAAGGAAAGAAAGAATGGATAAAAATTCCTCTTTAGTATGTAGCACAACCGAAGCTTTCCTGTGAGTTGTTGGCTGTGTGTGGCTGAGATTGCCCCGTAGCAGCAGTCGTAGTAGGCTGTTTGTTAAAAAATGGCGGATAGAAAATGGAAAAGTTTTTCACCGTTGCCACTGGCCACTGGCGGCTGAAGAGAGGTATGTTTTTTTTCTAAAACCCAACCACCGGACAACCAGTATAAGTTGAAGGTGACCATGATGCCGGCCTGAAGCAGGGGAACTGTTTTCGTTTCCTCGCTCCGGTGAGAGAGGGGGCGAGGGGGGGCAATAACAGAAAAATAAAACTTACCCGCAATGGCGAAAGCGAATCATCATCTGTGAGGCTGAGCTGCGAAACCGGGTGGCGGATGTTAAGCGTGAGGAAGAAAATTAAAAGAGCTTCGGGTGGAAAAGTTTCGGCACCCAGGGCAGTGGGCAAAATTTCTGTTTGAATTGATTTCGGTAAACAACAAATTTATTTACACCGGCCAATTTTGTGTGTTCACTGTGTTCCTCACCGGCACCGTCTCATCCCTCGCAGCTACTAACCCGGCCGATCCTTTCGTCCTGTCCAAAGATGGTGCCAAGCGAACGGTTGTGTTGCTGTGGAACCGTGCTCATGGGGGTTGCTGGGTGCGAGATCCTTTCCAATCCGAAGGCCATTTCTCTCTCGGGTTATGGAGCTGACATCTCATCTACTGCGGAGCTGGGCAAGCTATTTTACGACGCTTAGAGGGTCATGAAGGCGGCATCCCAGACCTGTCGGGCAAGTGCGAAGTTTTTGATGGGTGCATCCAACCGGAAACGGGCCACTGGCCGGTCGCAAAGATCGGTTCGATTTGTTTTCTCCCGCGTGTGTGTGCGTGCGTGGGTCTGCTAGTGACGGTTTTTTGGTGGCGTCAAAAATGGACGACAAGCTTTAAACTTTTGCCGCGCTACCACCATTCTTCTCGTTCTGAACTGTGGGGGTGGTGGGGATGAATGGGTATGGGGGCAAGATGGCGCGAGTTCCCTAACCTAATCAGCGGTGCATGCAGCAGTGAAAGTCGACGGTGTTTGAAAGTTTTACGTGAAATCCGCTTCGGGATTCGGCTAGCGGAGTTTTCCATTGAAGTGTTCCGAAGCGTGAAGAGCATTGTTTACGGATTCGCGGGAAAATCGGTTGATTGATATGCAAAGAGTGAAGGATGATGATGTTGGATGTTGGACCCTGGACCGGGTTGGGCAGAAGGAGTTGGCGGTTGCGAGAGGTAACCGATAATTGTGCCCGGGAGAATTGTGTTCTGGTGAAATCAATTTAAGCTATTTTATTTTCTCTTCTTATCACTATTACATTCATTATTGTCCGAGTACTGTGCTCATTAATTGTGAATCAATCCTCAAAGTTTTGGTTGATATTCTCCCCTTCACTGCTTTAGAGCTTCTAGTTAGAGTTGATCATGCCCTTAAATATAGTAACATGAACTAGGAAATCGGTGTTTTATGTTCTATAATTCCTTTTTCGGGAGCATTTTTCACGGAATTCATTTTAACCATTAGCTGATTCTTAGAGCAAGGTTCTAGGTGATCCTTGGAGATAAGGAATGAGCTGAGAGGCTTGTACCTGGCTTGCTATCTGGGTTGAGCAAACCTACAATAAAAATAGTCAAACTTTACATGTACTGACGTACTTACAAGAGGTCCTATAGAGAGAGTAGAAAGAATCTTCTTCTTCTTCTTTCCTGGCCTGCTCTTACGGAGCACGTCTTGTAGACAGGGCCTGGCGTCCAATAAGTTTCCAGGAAACTCGGTCCATGGCTACATTCCTCCACCCCCGGCTGCATCCGATATCCCCCACGTCTGACTCCACTTGATCCAACCAACGAGCTCGCCGTGCTCTTCTGCGCCTCGTGCCGAACGGGTCGCTGACGAGCACCTTCCTGGCAGGGCATGAGTCCGGCATCCTCATCACGTGCCCCAACCAGCGTATCCTTCCGGCTTTGACGACCGTCAGGATGTCTGCATCGTCAAACAGCTCAGCTAGCTCGTGGTTCATTCTCCTTCTCCACACGCCCTGCTCGCACACACCGCCAAAGATAGTCCGTAGCACCCGCCGTTCGAAAATGGCGAGTGCCTTGGCGTCCTCTGCCAGCATAGTCCTGGACTCGTGCCCGTAGAGGACTACCGGCCGTATCAGTGTGCGATATATGGCGCATTTCGTGCGTTGTTGGAGTCTTCTGGATCTCAGGAGTTTGTGGAGTCCGTAGTAGGCACGATTCCCCTGAACAATGCGCCTTCGGATTTCGCTGCTTACGTTGTTGTCCGAAGTTACGATCGTGCCAAGGTAGCAAAACTCCTCTACTACCTCGAGATCGTCGCCGTCAACCAATACTCTGCTTCCGAGTCGTGCTCTATCACGGTCAAAGCCTCCGGCAAGCAGGTACTTTGTCTTCGTCGCATTGATCCTCAATCTAATCCCATCGGCCTCGCGTTTCAGTCGGGTGTACGCTTCGCACACCGCCGCAGATGTTCGCCCGATGATATCATGAAATGATGAAAGAATCTTAGAGGATGTTAATAAGAGATATCTTAGTTAAAACTCATCCAGAGATGAAGTACGGTGTGTAGTATCTACCGAAAAGAAATAACAGTCACCAAGAGGCACATAGGCAGCCAGTTCTTCTTTCGATCTAAATTGTTTTACAGGTACAGTTGAATTCAGTTGAGTTTTATCTCAGTTTGTGAGATCATAAGAAGCTCTCAGTTGCGTGTTATGAAAGACTTTAGTTGTATTACTATTATTCAATTAATTGACATAAATAAATCGGCAAGTTCATCGCAGCTCGAGGACATGAGGACAATTAGTTCTCATTCGTCAGATACAGTATCCTCAAATAATGGGTTAAACTTGTCAAATTCTCCACCAGATGTGTTAATCTTATATGGACGAAGGTCCTTAATAGCTAACATACCTTGAGTTTTCTGGCCAGTCAGGAAATTAAACCCTTCGACAGAAAGGCAACTTTGAATAGCGAGACCTCTTGGATGTCTTAGATTGATAAGGCTTTACAGACGTCCAATGGCTATGGATAACATGGATAACAGATAACATAAAGGTTAAGAAGCTAAGCTAAGACATTAGAAATACACTACAACCTCGTCAGGTCTCTGTGATTTCTGGCTAACTATGACTTAGGTTTCCTCGGAGTTGTATGGTCAGTCAGTATACTCGGTCTTGCCGTGTAAACACTGATGTCACTACCACATCTACGACTTTAAGTTTTTCTGGCATTTGTTATTCCAAACTGCCTAAATGTATGCAATTCTCAAAACAAACTGATATTCTTCAACTTTTGTTTAATGTTTTTTCACAGAACTTTTCGGTCTGTTCTGTACCTTAAAGTCGTGTAACGTTTCTTCAGTGCCTCTCACCACTCATCGTATGTTTGTCGATCACTTATCCGTCGACGAAGAATCATCATTGTACTGATTTGAATAATTCGCTTCAAACCATTCAAAACCGACGAATCGGGCATGGCGGACATTCCGGGCTCCATATCTATCGGTTTAACGCATGATTACACAGCCCTCCGTTAACGGTTTGTTTTGATTGTAATCAAAAATTAAAATTGCTTCTCCTGGCCGGCGTTAGCCCATCTTTCGGGGTGAAACTAAAGCTGCTGCTGCGCCCTGTCCAATCAGTGCAATCGTCCGATACTTCCTGTGCCAGTTAGCCAGTTCGGAGCGAAGGCCACGAACACTCTTGCCCAAGCGGTGGCGATGGGCTTCGTCCATCGTTAAACGATCCCGCAATTGCTTCACTATGTACGGCGCGTATCGACATACATTTTCGCTGTTGTTCACGTTGCCATTTCGTCAAAAAAACATTCGTTTTCGTTAATTTGCTCAGCTTATCTTTTCAACTTTCGATGGGACAGCGCCATCGAGGGGCGATGAAGCACCCGGACGCCCATCGATGCACCTGTCTCTCGAGATAATAATGAAATAAACAAATCAAAAATCTTAAATGCAAATTATCCTCTTACCGGAGCGCACGTTTGTGGAAGGATGGTAGTGTGGGGTAAGGATAATGGAAGATGGGTGGGAAGAGCAAAGTAAATCTCAGCAAGCGGTTTCTTAGGACCGTGGCTAATAGCAACGAAGGTATTTTATGGCTCTTGTCGTTGATGCCTGCGATTTGAAGTGTCCATACTTTGTGATGTGTTTTAGTAAGATTTAAAGCAATGTACAGTTGAAAGTTTGTATAATTTTAACAATCAATTTGCTTCGTATAATGGTCAGCGCTTAAAGAGCTTTAAATGAGCTTTTATTAAGCTTATTGGAGTGATTTCTTGACGGATCTCGAGCTGGAATTCTTTTAAAAGGATGATTAATAGAATTTAATATCATATAAGTATAAAATTTGCACAAGTGAGCACTCTTTACTTCTAAGTGCGACCAAAATATGCAGCTTCCGGGATTGTGTCAGACATTATCTTTCACCAACACTGACCAGCTTCCCCACACGCCAACCGAAAATGGATAATAATGATGGCATTATTTGTTCGACATTTTGTTTTTCCTTTGCTCGCCCGACATGGGTTCCTTTCTTTCTTTACCTCGTATTCCCTTACTCTTGTTCTGGAAGAGGTGTTCAAGTTAGGGACACAAACAGCAAACAAAAAAACCAACAAGAGAAGAATCCGATCATAAAAGCAAATGGAACATTAAAAACGGCATCATATGACCGGCCGGCTGCGATAGAGGAAAATTACAAAAATTAGTCCATGCGCTGGGCGAAGCAGCGTGGCTCAGCTGGCAGGACCGGCACCATTTCGGTTCCATTATCGTTTTAACTCGCGCCCCTTGCCACAGTAGAGTCCGTCGGTTTTTGTTTATTTTTTCTTTGGTTTGTTACGGTAAGAGCGGCTGATCTCACTTGCGCGTTTGGAAGGAGTTCTGGAAAATGGTTGCTTTTTCCCGCGCAGCACAGCGGCACAAAACGTCATTAACGTGTTTTTTTGGAAAGTGTGCGAGTTGGTATGGCAAATGGGCAAAGTGAACATTTTTGGTTACGGTAATAAAACCATCCTTTGCCTTAAAACTTACCTTTGCATACCATTAAAAAGCTGCTGACCGTGCATTAAAGGGCTTTTAGTCGGGCGGCGATAAAGTTCGCATCGATGTCGCTGTGGAAGGTGCAAATTTTTGGCATGGTTGTTGTTTTTTTTATTAAATGGTGGTAAAATCAATTAAAAATGAAAATTTATGAATTTTATGATGCTTTTCTCGGTGTCAATTATGATGGATGAAGTACAAATACTCTGCAAACTTGTGCGAAAAAGAATAGCTTTTTGCAGTCGATAAGCAGTATATGAGCTGATGGAGCTTTTAAACAGTTCTTAAGCAGCTTCCACGCACCGAATGTGTCAGAATTAGATTTCTGATTGTTTTATTTACCAGTAAGCGTTCCTGTAAACTAGGTGAATGCATGGGAAGAATGTATCTTCAGTAAAAGCTAGCTCATCCAAGTCTCGAAGGTTGAAACTTCGGGGACCATCTTCTATAACTCATATGTCATATCCTGACATAGATTGTGAAACTCAGAGTTATCAAAGGATTGAGCAAGCGATCAAAGGATCGAGCTGGAGATTAATATGGCGAGAACAAAAATGAGTATGGTACTATCAGCGACCCTGTTAACAGATATGGATTTACTCAGGCGTGATGTTCACCTATCTGGAGTCAAAAGTTAGCACCAACAAAAATATGAACGATGGGTTATGTGCAAGGGTGCTGACCTCCAACTGGTCCATAGCTTGAGGAAGCTTCTCCACACAAAACTCCTGTGGCGACAGACTGTATAGAATATTTATATACCCATTACTCACATACCAGGCCCAGTGGTAGATGCGACAGCGGCGCCGGTCTTCACACGGCAGGACCAGGGCTCAAGTCTCATCTGGGCCGTTCCCCCATAGTGAGGACTGACTATCCAACTATGCGGTACAAAATGTCTAGTAAGCCAAAAATGGCAGGCATGACCTAAGAGGTCGTTAGGCCAAGAACGAAGAAAGAAGAAGACTCACATACGCTTCTGAGACAGACGAGTTTTATCCTGTGTTTGAGAAGACGATGCTCAGAAAGATTTTTGGCCCCGTAGGTGTGAAAGAACAATGAAGGAGGTGCTACAATGACGAGCTCTACGAACTGTTTAACGATCTCACCATCGTCCAGCGAATTAGGCTCGCCAGAGGCTGATGAAGTGGTCATGTCATGGTAGGCCCAAGCTGAGATGGAGTGATGGCATTGGTGCGTCCGCCAGACAGGCCAAGATATTGTATTGAAAGACGATGGCGCTCCGTGAGAGGTATCGAGGGGTTGTAGTAGCAGGCCAAGACTGCGAAGCGCTTGTAGTGACTGCTGAATACCTAAACAAGTAAGTAAGTAAGTAAGTAAGTAAGCAAGCAAGTAAGTGAGTAAGTACGTAAGTAAGTACGTAAGTAAGTAAGTATGAGTTCTTGAGTGATGAGTTCTTCTTCTTCTCTGGCTTTTGAAACACGTGAGGTCTTGGCTGCTATCTGGCTGGTTTTCCTTGATTTCGTTTTAGACGTAGCTGGATAGTCTGTCCTGTGTACGGATTGGCAGTCCGGGCAGCGCCTCTACCACCTCTGCCACCGACCCACCCCAGGAGTAGATTATTAATAAGTCTTATATTCTTGACTTTTTTGACTCTATCGACGCCTAAGCACCTTCAACTAACAAGCTAGTCCAGTAAAACAACTTTGAACTTCCATATCTTTTCGTCTTTTATATATCTTTACCTAGTCCAGTAAAACAACTTTGAACTTCCATATCTTTTCGTCTTTTATATATCTTTACTATACTTTTCATTAAGCAGCTCTTAACCAGCGAAAGGGTTCAAATTAATTAATCTTCACCACTCTAGTTTAAATTAGGCTGTATAAACAATAGTATTTTATAGTCAAATACAAAACTACTCAAACACTCTGCCGGACAGTTGCCATGTAATTATGTCTTCCATCCAAAATGAAGCCGTTCTCTCTCTGTTTTCCCTGTGACTTTTAAACTCATTCCAATACGCTTCACGGAAAGCGTCCAGCGGCATCCATTTTATCATTCGGCCTACTTTCGCTTAATTTCGGCTGTTGTCTTCCCCTCGTATGCAAAACGCACAGTACATACCCTCGACCCATCTCCAGCCTGTGCCTACGGTTATGTACTTATCCTTTTCCCCTAAAAACACTGAACTCTGAACCTGGGAGTGCAGGAATACGCATCCGAGCCAAACCGATGGGCACCGTCCAACCGACCGAAGAAGCATCCGATGTGGGGGGAAGCAAACGGAAACGCAGATGAATAAAAATCCCATTTTTTCCCTTCGCAACCCACCAACGAACGACCGGGTTTTATTTACTTTGGGATTAAAAAATTATAAAATTACGCAAAAACCGACGGCTGGCGCTCGCGCATACCGACGCGACCCCGTAACGGGGTTGACCTTTTCTGCTCCTGTTTTTTTACGAAATGTAAAGTGTGCGTTTTCGTTTTCTTCACCGTGTAAAAAAAGGCACGGACAACACTGCTTACGATAAGAAAATTCTCGCGGACAAAATCTTCGTTTTTCTTTGCTAATGTACAAGTGTGGATCTTCTTGGGAGGGCGGTTGGAGCAGGGACACGTTAGGAGGATTCAATAATTTATGTCATCTCAGCTAATGCTAAAGCCGGTCGTGAAATCTTTTTTCTTTCATTGCTGCTGGTTCTGAAACCCATCTGAAAGACCTTTGCAACTTCACCAATCAAAGGGGACACACTCATACAAGCGGCCTGCTTTCTCGGTCGAGCGACTGATGAAAAATCTTCAAATTTATTACACCCCGTCGCGGTTCGACCGTGGCGGCCATTGTCGCCGGTGTGGCAAGCATCCCGTTACGGCACATTTGCCGTTCGCGATTCATTAAATGGCCTCGGTTGGTGGTGCGGTTTTGTGGACATGGACATTTTTGTCTTCCTTGCCGTGTGCTTCGACTTTGTTGGTCGCTGCCCGTAGGCTAGACAGATAAAATGGTTAAAGTAGATCATGACCAATCGGTACAAATTTGTCCGGTAAGCTCTCCCGATCCCGGTGGTCGATCGAACTGGGTACGATAGATTTTTTATTCGAAACAAACTGGTTTAGCTAACCGATTGCTGGTTGCAGCAGTAAAACGCGAAGCCAGTATTTAATTTCACGCTACATTGGTTTTGGAAACAGTTGTGAGAAGCTATTTACAATAAAATTAAAAGCATTTTTGTATAATGTAAGATGAAAGTTGGCTAGTCAGAAGGAATTAAAGAACGAAAGAAAATAAGGAAGAAAGGGTATGATGAAAAATGAGTGAATTATTAAGAAAAAAGAGAAATTAATAACCAATAAAGATGAAGAGAATAAAAGAAATAGCAAATAAAATAAGAAAATAAAGAAATTAATAACTAATTAAGATAAGAAAATATAAACGAACATAATAAGAAAAGTTAAAAAAATATAATTAAGTTGTAATAATAGTATGTTAATGGACGAAGATAATAATAAAAGCTTTGAAAAAGCTATGGTTTTTTACTTCTCTTCTTTATTTTGACGACCTGCTAGTTCATGTTAGTTAAAAGGTTGTTCACTAGACTGGAAAATAATGATTTATTTTATAAATTTCACAGTAAACTGATTGTTAACATTAAATTAACAATAGAAATTGAATAATGAGTAAACTAAAGTAATAGAATAAATATTATAACTGTATTTTAAAAGCGAAAAAGTTAGGAAGTCAAATAAGTAAAAATAAAATGTCTAATAAACTAGTGGTTTAAGCAAATGTAATATTCAAGACAACAATAATACATTCGGGCTTGACTTAAAATAATTTAGTTTATTTAATTCATTCTTTTAACTTGTTCTTAATCAGTCTTACTCTTTGTTTAAGTATTTTGTCTCAATTTTCATTCACTTACAACTGTTTAATATTGTGAAACTCTTCAATTTGTATGCGTTTTACTCATTTACAATTTATTTTTCATTTTTGAAATGAAAATTCTTTGTTTTAAGTTTATGTTTATGCCTTTTTATTGTTTCTTTTCTTTGTTAGATTCCTTGCTTCTTAAAGCTAACGTTTTTTCAAGTTTTTTAATAGTTTACTAGAATTGTTTTCACTATTTTGCCTGTGTGTTTCACATTTATTTATCTTATTGTTTTTTGCAGAGCTTTTTTCTATTTTTTCTTTACTTAATTTTTATGAAACCAGTTTCTTTTTATTCTTTTAAACACTTCTTATTCACATTTTATATTTTTTATGACTTTATATGACTATTTACAAGTTTCTACCACTTTTAATTACAATTTCTTTGCCTATTTTTCATCGCAGGATCGTCCTGATACCTGTAGGCTACAAATCTTCTAAACAACGTTCTTACGTTTTCTTTGTTCCGTTTCTTTTTCCTCCCATCACCCCCATAACATCCCCCAAAAAAAAATGTAACCATTATCCAAGCGCCGGGATATGCTCAGGTGGCTTTTGGTCTTTTTAAATGAGAACTCCTTCACCGAAAGGGTCTCTTTCTGGCCCGTGTTTTTTCCCCCCCCCCAGTCAACGCGCCCAAAGCATCCTTTCTTGCCGTATATATAGTCGCCGGCCGAACGTTTCTTGGGGGATAGAGAGTAAGAAAAAAGGTGGGAAGGGGAGGCCGGTGGAAAGCGCGGGAACGATTTTCATTTCATTTTAATACCAAATTGCTATCTCTCGCTCACCAACACACACACACAGAGCGGCAAAGAAGCGCCAGCAAGACCAAGCGAGAGGGTGCTAGTACGTACGTCCAATGGCGCTCGAAACCCACCCAACCAACCATCCCACCATGACCGGAAGGGAGGGGGGGAGGGGAGTGGATGGAGCCTGATAAATTAGGGGTAGATTTTGCCTGGCCCCACTTTCACTTCTCGCGAAAATGCGCCTTGTTTTTTGTTGCTCTCCTGCAAAAGAAGCGAAGCCTTTCAGCCATTTTTTGGGGCTTCCATTTTAGAGGCCCGTTGTTAGTTCCTTTCCGCGGGCTTCCCAGCTTTCCCTTCTTTCCTGCCCTTCCCTTTGTGTGTCCGCTTTTAAGCACTCTCACTTAAAAACTCTCCATGGCCGGCGGGACATTAAAACCGAAGCGCCAAATGGAACCGAAAGAGTGAAAGCGAGAGAGAGAGAGAGAGAGAGAGCGAGAAAGGAAGGGAAAACCTTAGAAACAAACGATGCGCAGAAGAAGGTGGAAATAAAGGGGGGATGGAAGGGAAATCTAAATTGGGGCTTGCAAACGGGTGGACGTCACAGCGTCGGAAAAGTGTTGCCCTTGTATTGGTGCGTGTGTCGGCGATTAAATGGCAAAGTGGGCCTCCGGCCCTTCGACGGCTAGGTAGGAAAAACGTGGCAAATTTTCCAACGCTAAAGGGGGGGAAGGAGGGAGGGGACAAGGAAAAAGGATAACAACCGGAAGGGACGATGGAATCGAAAGTGTAAGCGATGGCGAAGATGCTGTTAGGGAGGATGCTGCTACAAGCGAGGGGGTAGGAAAATGGAGAAGGAGGAGGAGGGGGGGACGTGTAAAATAATTTCCAGAATATTTAACCGTGAGGGGGTTGATTTTTTGTACTTTACGCCTTGTACTGTTTTTTAACCCCGCGTTTCTCACACTGACACGTTTTTTCTGCTTTTTTCTTTCTCTCTCTCTCTTTCTTTTTCTTGTGGGGTTTTTCCAGGTTTTTTGTTGCCTTTCTAGAAGGCTACCGTGTGTACCAGTGTCCCTAGCATTTCTTGTTTTTTCCTTCTTCTTCTTCCTTTCGCTTATCTTTTACTGTGTGTTAGTGTCTGTGTTGTCTTTCACTCCACAGGACTCTTCATCAGGAGATGGTGCGGTGTTTTTTTTTTCGTTGGTTGTTGTTGTTGCATTTATCCCTCTTTCTGAGAGTTGTTGCCTTTGGCTTACAATCACCACCAAAAAAAAAAAGAAAAAGAAAGAAAGAGTATACTGGGAAACGGAACCCGGCAACAGGATTTTTTGGCCAACCCTAGACCGAACAAGAAGCGACGGAGAACGTGAACCCGGGGGGTGAAAATGAAATTTGCATTTTAAAGGAAAGTTTTTTGGAGAATTTGGCTCGGTTGTGTGTTGCTGTTTGGCTGCGCGGGTTCGAAGAGTTGCCGCTAAGATAGCATAAATTTACGTTCATTTTTAATGACGGTAGTTTGTTTGGAAGGATTTTTCGCGGGCATCGGACAAAATGCGAAGATAGAGTGCGAGAGAGAAAGCAGGCCAGAATTAATAAGAGGAAAGACACGGGGTGTTAAGAGGAGAAGAGAACCAGCATCAAACAAAACAAAAAAAAACACACTCCAAACAGAATGACAATCAAAGTAGGCAGATCCCTCGTTGTTTAGAGGGCACAAGTAAAAAAGTTAGACGAAACACACACAAAAAAAACAGCCGGGAACCATCGCAAGATCTTTCAAGTAGAAATACTGCAGATGGAAATGTCTTTAATTAATGTTGGAATGTTTATTGCCACTTGCTTTAATTGATTGTAATTAACTTTTGAATAATTCTTTTCTTCTGTGCCAAAAAGGGGAAAGCGAATGGGAAAATGAACCAGAAAAAAACCTGGCAACACAGGAGAAAAGTCAAAAAAGGGATACAGTTTTTTTTTGTTTCGTGTATGATTTATTTGCAATGAATTATGAATTTTAATTTGTACTTTTTGGTGAGACAATGGGAACTGGTGCAATGGAGTGGTATCAGAGTTTTTTTTTATAATGGTTATAAAGAAAGCATGCAATAAATAAACACATGTTCAAGTTGACAAGGTACCAGAAAGAGAGGAAGCTTAATATTTGAATCGTTTTGTGATTTGTAGAGATTAAATAAATGCATCTGAAATTAAAATTTGCAAAAGGAAAGAGATGAGGTTTGTTCAATTTGCAAAACTGGAGGCGCTTTATTATGCGCTTTGGAGAACTGAACAGATAGGCAGAAGATATATTTAAAATTTGATTCGAACGTAACTCCAAAGTGGACAACTGACTGTAACAGAATATTGAAAAAATTCAAATCGATCGAGTAGAAGACCCTTCTATCTTCCATAATTTCATTCAAGGATTTCAAGCATCCTCCTATTCAATCTGGCGCTAGAGAGGGTCATCCGAGACTCGGAGGTGGAAACTTCAGGGACCATCTTCTATAAGTCACTCCAGATCTTGCCATACGCTGATGACATAGACATAATTGGTTTGAGGCTCTCCTATGAAGCAGAAGCTTACCAAAGGATCGAGCATGCGTTGGAGATCAACGAGGCAAAAACCAAAATGATGGTGGCACCACCAGCGGCCCTGCTAACAAACACTGATCTACGCAGGGGTGATGTACAGATAGGTGACCGCACCTTCGAAGTCGTCCAAAACTTCACCTATCTGGGTTCAAAAGTCAGCACCGACAACAACATAGACGTTGAGTTGCGCGCAAGGGTGCTGGCTGCCAACCGGTCATACTATAGCCTGAGGAAACTTCTCCACTCAAAATACCTGTCGCGACGGACGAAGCTGGGACTGTACAAAACCTTTATAGTCCCAGTTCTCACATACGCCTCTGAGACATAGACTTTGTCCAAAACTGACGAAACCCTCTTAGTCGCGTTCGAGAGGAAGATGCTCAGAAGGATGTTTGGCCTCGTATGTGTGGAAGGACAATGGAGGAGCCGCTACAACGACGAGCTCTATGAGCTGTACGGTGATCTCACTATCGTGCAGCGAATTGGGAACGCCAGGCTCCGGTGGGTTGGTCATGTCATGAGAATGGCACCGGACGACCCAGCCCGTAAAGTCCTTTTAGGCCGGCCACATGGACAGAGGAGGCGTGGTAGGCCCAAACTGAGATGGAGTGATGGCGTAGATGCGTCCGCCAGAACGGTTGGGATAATGGATTGGCAGACGACGGCACTAGACCATGAGGATCAAGGATTGTTGCAGCAGGCCAAGACCGCGAAGCGTTTGTTATTTTGAAGGATAATCAAACGTATTATTCTTCTTCTACAACTACAACCTCGAGAGGTCTTGGCCCTGCTAGGAAAAGTTGGTTATATTAACTTGAATATGTTGTCTGTATGGTATCATCGACCTCTTGCAGCGATCTACCAGGTCACAAAATGTATATCCACAAGTTCAAACCAATGCGCGAAAGTTGTAGATCGATTGGACGGGTTTTTCGTTTCTCAAAGCTGGAAGTGTACGAGAGAAGAACACAGCTAACAAAGGGAAGATATAGATTCCTGTTAAGAAACAACTGCGTTGTAACAAATATCGTAACGATCACCAGACTGCGCAACACCGCAGTTGATAGACAAGCCTTTCGTGCAACATTCCTGTTGCATAGCCGCAGAAGGGACCAACCCAACAAGTCCATAATGGACTCGAGGACCAACACTCGAGGTATTTGTAAACAGCACAGACGCTGACATCATATACTGATGTCATTGAATGACGCTCATGAGCACTTCAATTGTCCACTCTGTGACAGAGAACCAATTGATGAGAAAGCATTTTAAATGCATGTATAGAAATGAGATTTCTTCTTCGTTGAATATTTACATATTAAAAGCTTACCCGAGCCCAAATACATACCAAAAGGTTTTGAGTACATCTCCTTTATTTGTTGTACAATTTATTTGTTACAAAACAAAGTTACAATGCATGATAAATTCAACATCAAAAATTGCAAATCCTATTTTCGAAAATTAATATACTCATACTATTCCTGCTAAACATTAAGCGTGAAATTTAGAAGAAACAAGAATCGTAAAGAAAATAGTAATAAATGTTTAAATAAATTCTGAAGCAAAATATGAATAAATGAATCAAAATTAAATAAGAAAAAAGGCAATATTTTTAAGCTCTAATGTGTGTCTGCCGGTGTATGCTGGTAGAAACATTTTTTGCCAAATGGGCATTTACGCCGACCGTCCTGGCGAAGGTACTTACACGGGATGGTGCCGCAAACTGTTATATATAATGCGATATTATTCCATTTTTCCATTGCGTTCTCGTACCACACGAAGCTCGGACAGACAAAGTACGATACTACCCGACACATCGGACACCCTTGTCGGACGGCGGGCGCTTGCGTCTTCATCCTGCGCCAGTTCCGAATGCACCGCAAACAGAACACGTGCATACAATTCGGTAGCAGCCCGAAACGTTGATCGCGCGGTCGCTTATTCATGACCACCTCCATGCAGATGCCGCACACTTTGTTGTACGACTGTGTAACAGCGATCGTATACTGTCTTTCGAAGAATCGATTCTTTTTGCATACCGCACGGTGCAAACGGCGCTGCTCATCGTCGTCCGGTTCCAGGCAGTGTGTTTCGCAGCTATCACACAGCTCCTTGTGTACGGCACACTCGACAAAATCGCAATTTGGGTCGGTTGCGTTACAGGCACGTGATACTCCTAGCACTTCGTCAGAATCACTGCTAGATGATGATGCGGATGGTGGGGATTGGGGTGGAGATGATCTGATTCCAACGGCGCCTTCTTCGTCCCCTTCTTGATCCGTGTTTTCGGGTTGTTCAACGTCGTTGGATATCTCTTCAGTGGTATTCTTAGTTTCTTCCACATTATCCCGTTGGTCATCATCACCCGTGGTACCTGTGGGTTTAGCTATATCCGCCATCGTGGACAACACAACTGTGAAGCAAATGAAAGCTCATTGCCATTTGTACGAAGTAAAACAAGGCAACTGCACTAAACCTTACCTGGAATGCTAATTTACCGCGTTTTTTTAGATCTACGAAAGAAATATGTAGGAAAAGCGTGCAGTAACTGATCACTTGTTAACTTTGCGTGTCGCTGTTGTAATATGCTAGTTCCTGTCTAGCGCAAGAAAGGTATAACCAACCTGAACGTCAACAGCAGAAGGAAGTTGAAAAAAAAAGCCGCGATCGCAAAATGACAACTGAAGTCCTCTTGATATGCGATGTAGATGTGTCGTTTTTTTGTTTTTATATCTCGTTTTAGTGACAAGCATTACTTTAAATAAGTTATTTGCAATAAACAATATTAATTAGAGTAAAAAACACCTCGTTTTCTTCGATCCGGGTATGTGAGTTGAGAGTCTAAATAAATCGATACACCAATTGTCAAACTGACAACCAACGCTGACGTCTTGTTGATGGCATTACCTCTGAAAACATTCGAAAGGGGAACACATGCAAAGGGCCTTTTTTGTGGACCATGCAACTTTTTTTCAAAATTAAATAAGCAAAAAGGCAATATTTTTAAGCTCTAATGTGTGTCTGCCGGTGTATGCTGGTAGAAACATTTTTTGCCAAATGGGCATTTACGCCGACCGTCCTGGCGAAGGTACTTACACGGGATGGTGCCGCAAACTGTTATATATAATGCGATATTATTCCATTTTTCCATTGCGTTCTCGTACCACACGAAGCTCGGACAGACAAAGTACGATACTACCCGACACATCGGACACCCTTGTCGGACGGCGGGCGCTTGCGTCTTCACCCTGCGCCAGTTCCGAATGCACCGCAAACAGAACACGTGCATACAATTCGGTAGCAGCCCGAAACGTTGATCGCGCGGTCGCTTATTCATGACCACCTCCATGCAGATGCCGCACACTTTGTTGTACGACTGTGTAACAGCGATCGTATACTGTCTTTCGAAGAATCGATTCTTTTTGCATACCGCACGGTGCAAACGGCGCTGCTCATCGTCGTCCGGTTCCAGGCAGTGTGTTTCGCAGCTATCACACAGCTCCTTGTGTACGGCACACTCGACAAAATCGCAATTTGGGTCGGTTGCGTTACAGGCACGAAATACGCCTAGCACTTCGTCAGAATCACTGCTAGATGATGATGCGGATGGTGGGGATTGGGGTGGAGATGATCTGATTCCAACGGCGCCTTCTTCGTCCCCTTCTTCATCCGTGTTTTCGGGTTGTTCAACGTCGTTGGATATCTCTTCAGTGGTATTCTTAGTTTCTTCCACATTATCCCGTTGGTCATCATCTCCCGTGGTACCTGTGGGTTTAGCTATATCCGCCATCGTGGACAACACAACTGTGAAGCAAATGAAAGCTCATTGCCATTTGTACGAAGTAAAACAAGGCAACTGCACTAAACCTTACCTGGAATGCTAATTTACCGCGTTTTTTTAGATCTACGAAAGAAATATGTAGGAAAAGCGTGCAGTAACTGATCACTTGTTAACTTTGCGTGTCGCTGTTGTAATATGCTAGTTCCTGTCTAGCGCAAGAAAGGTATAACCACACTGAACGTCAACAGCAGAAGGAAGTTGAAAAAAAAGCCGCGATCGCAAAATGACAACTGAAGTCCTCTTGATATGCGATGTAGATGTGTCGTTTTTTTGTTTTTATATCTCGTTTTAGTGACAAGCATTACTTTAAATAAGTTATTTGCAATAAACAATATTAATTAGAGTAAAAAACAACTCGTTTTCTTCGATCCGGGTATGTGAGTTGAGAGTCTAAATAAATCGATACACCAATTGTCAAACTGACAACCAGCACTGACGTCTTGTTGATGGCATCACCTCTGAAAACATTCGAAAGGGGAACACATGCAAAGGGCCTGTTTTGTGGACCATGTATCTTTTTTCTTTTGTTGAGAATTGCAAATTTTGTGGCCATTTTCCGGTGCTGTTGACGAATCGGCTGAGAACGAACGAAACTGAGCCGTGAACGGATGCGCAATGAATGTGTGAGTCTGGGCCACCCTGCTTATCGCTACAAAGGGCTTCAGCTCCTACAATTTCAAGGACAAACGGCGACGAATTGAATGTGAAGAATGTGAAGCAGAATGTAGTTCTCTTCTTCGTAAGGGCATTTTAGTACGTTGTGTTTAGTTGTGTGCGTGCGAGGCAGAACATGATCTTTTCGCTGTTTTGATTTCCGTTTTGAACAGTTTGTTTCTTTGTTTTACTGGAGTATTCGAGAGTGTTTGTTCTCATAGCAATAGTGAAGAGAACTGGTCTTTATGTGTTGCGGTGGACGAAACAAGAGTTAAATTGTGAAGTGATGAAGGGTAACGTTTTAGTTGCAGTATATGTAATATTCTTTACTATTCTATCTATTTCATTAATTAATTATCGTTTTAAAAGTACTCTCTACTATCTGATATTTTAATTTATGTTCTAATTTTGCTTTTTCTTGTTTTTATCTAATCTGCTTTACTTCTTTTGATTTATTTGAAAGTTTAGTTGTGACCAATAGATATAGTTATAATTTTATGATTTCTTTTCTACATGATTTTTGTTTTAAAATCTCTCCTAATAAGCATTAAACGGTTAACTCTGTCTTTATTTCTTTGATTTTTTACCAACTTCTACAAGAATCTCGATCTGTCTTTAGCTCCGAGCATTCCGTAAAGTTCTTACCAGCTCCAAAAGTACATTTCTTCCACCTTTTTCCTCTGGACTCAGTTCCAACGCTTTCACTTTTAAATCTCCACCCCAGCGAATACGCATAGTTTGAAGGCTTTTTTATGTGAACAGGAAAAAACTTTATTTCCACACCGTGACCTAGCCGTTGGCGACCGCGGGTTATAGCCTTTTCTTTCTTGAGTAGTTCAAAAAAAGACTTGATGTAAGGAAAATTGGATTCCTACCGAGCGTTTTCGCTTCTTCCACAAAAATACGCGCGTACTCGAGCGAAGGGTGATTTTACGACCCAACGAGTAGCATCACAAAACGGATGCAGTTAAACCGGGTACGCTTACAAATGACCGCATTGGTCAATTGCTTGTCTGTAGCGGCAAAAGTGGCACATGGCGCAGTGTTAAATATTTTTAAATCTTACTCTAGTAATGTTAACCTTGACATGCGGGGCAGAAGGTGTAAAGAAGAGTTGGCAACGGAAGTGAGTGAATAATTCTAGCAATCTACACGCTGGAAGAAGGCTTAAGGAATGTTGGTCACATATGAAACGACAGTGTCCAAAACAACACCGGAAGCTAGTCAGACGATCGTGCTCGACAACCCTTCGTTGGGGTAAACAAGATACACATGGGGCATTCTCGGGTTCTCCCTTTAGAAACATTTGCAAGATATGAAACGTGATCTTGCATGGTGATTACTCTAATCGATAAAAGTTGAAATGTATACAAACGTTGATAAGCTATTCTAGCTGTATTTTACCAACTAACGCGATCAAATAGCACATGACATGAAGAATTTATTGCGTCTGGTGCTTGATTATATGTTTGTTTTATTTAAAAGCATAGAAAGCGAGCAGACCTTGCCGTAATGACGAATCTATTAGGAGAATTCGTTGAAGAATAGAGACAAATTAAATGTGTTCTTATTCAAAGTACAAAGTTATTTCAAGACCTTCCGGGTCTTGTTTAGTTAAAAGTTAAAATCGTCTTTTTATATGGGTTTTTAGTCAGTCAAACTCATCATCAACTTCTGAGGATGATTGTATGAGCTGTGCTGTGTTCATGTATGTCTACATGCATAATAAGGTATTGAAAAATAATGAGCATTAGTAATCGACTTGGAGAATGCCCAATTATTCCTCATTTTCCAACGTCTTACAAGAATTCCCAAAGGTCTATTATAGAGTAAAGAATAGACCTTTTAAGATATTCGAATATCTCTTTAATTCTTGGCATTCAAGCCATTAGTCTTTACCAATGCTGTACGAAAATGTGAGCAGAATGAGCTTAGAAAATGTATTTTGCAGAATTAAAGAAAATCTCTAAAAAACTGTAGGTTCCGCACTGCAAAAAAACATCGAAAAGTATGCAAAACGCATAGCATTTATAACATCGCGTTCAGAACAGGTATTGTTGACCGTAAAAATAAATTGAGCTGCTACGACTGCTGCCACCAAATCCGAGGCAAGCGTTTTGACCCTGATTCTAGGGTCTTTTACACGTGAAGTTTAACCGTCTCCGTCTCTACGTTGCAAAGCGCCTGAAGGTATGCAAACGATTAGAATGTTAAGATCACAGTTTGAGATTTTGGCATTTTCAATTTATTAGTAGATTTGTTGCTAAATGCTACATAATACCATAAATGGCGTAATAGAAATGCTTCCAATGCACTAAGACCAACTTCAAATCCTTCACCGAAAATACGAAACATCGCCGTTTGATCTATTCGATTAAAAAGTGTGTAATTGATGAAAAACTTCAACACCGTACAGGGCATCACAAAGCGAAACGGGATTTTACGCGCTTGACAAGCACTTTTCCGAACTCGAATTAAATTATCGCATCCGGAAGTACCGAAACCTCAATTGACAGCCCACTTCGTTTGAGGTTCGCCATTTTTTTTCCCTGCGACATAATTATGAAAATGTTTAATTCATCTTAAAATCTCCGGTCCACGAGTGTCACGCTACGTGTCCGTGGTTCGAATTGTTTTGGCATTTTAATCGTGATCCCCTACCGTAAGCTCCGGACACGTCACAGCGCATAAGGATCATTTTCCAAATTCTGCACCAACAGTCCGGTGAGAACTCAAACCGTCGGAGCCAGGATGAAATTATTTATTCGAAATTAATAAAATTCATTGCCCTCTTTCGTGGCAATCTTCCGCCTAGCTCCTCCTGCGTGTGTTGGATCATCGGACAAATTCATCCGTATGGAGGGCGAGCTCGCGCGGTGTTAATTATCATCCCATTAAACCGTCCAAACGAAATTTTGTCCATCCGCCAGCCGGTGGATGGCCGCCAACGCACGAAAGATAATGAATATGCAGCATTCCGATCGAGACATTACGGCAAGGTGAGTGTGGGCATTTGTTTGTACTTTTCTAAATTATCTTCATTTTTTTGTTTCACGACAGGCATGTTTATGAAATTTCACAAACATTCCCGACCCGAATGTTGGACGCTGGGCGTTGTCCGAACAATTATAGCGCCACGTTGTGAGCGGTACTCGAGCTAAGACGGGAGGAGCAGGAACGGTTGTTGTGTTTTTTGGTTGTTGTTTATTAATTTCCCATCACTTTTTTTCTCAAACATGGCACGTTACGTTTCATCCACCACCGTCCACTCGGAACCGGACGGAATATGTTTGCCCGGAATGTGTTTAGTTTGATGAGATACAGGGGCAAAGGAAGGAAGATTGTAAGTTTGGTCCATTTTCCCAACCGTTTTAATGATTGGATGAAAACGTCAAAGAAATTTTAATGAGGTCCATTCGGAAGCTGCGATCGTTGCGATCGGGCCGGTATGATATGGTCGGGCCCGGTGAAATTCGAGAGATGAAATCGTTCATTGAATGGCAAATTGGCATCAATCAATTGGAAGTTATTAACAAGTTTTGTGCCGCATTTGTTTTGCAGCCGTGGGAAGTGATGTTGGGAGTTGTTTATGAATGATTTTTAAGTGTTTATTATAGGCTTGTAATTGGCGTGCTTGTACAAAATAGATAATGTAGATAAAACAGCCAGTAAATCTTCATAATAGTTCATATTCATTCTTTGCGCCTAGATATATGCAATCAGTAATGCATCGTTTTTCACATTTAAATTCATTTAGGACGGCCTGGCCGTATTGCTTAGGCTAATTTACAATTAGAATACAATGCAAATTGGTCGGGAGACATTTCCTTCACACTTAGAATTTGTTTTAGTATAAAACATGTTTGTTTTATCGCTTAAGTTTGGTGAAAACTAATGAGAACAAGTAGCACGGAAGGACATTTACATCATTCACAGGAATAGAAGGATGATAAAATAAACATTAAATAAGATCACGAAGGAATTAAACGTCAAAATTTGCTGCCGGAGTTCCGTAAGGCAGTATCTTATGCGAACTCCTCTAGAATTTGATTCTCCTGTGCCTCGTACACATGTACTTTGTGACTTAGGAGACCTTTTAGCTGGCAGACTTACACCTACAGACCATTACGAACTAATGTTCTCAAAAGCACTCCTAGGCACACTAGACCTTACGTTACATGTTGCTAAAGATTTGAAGGTTCTATGTAGAGGATCCGGGGTTCGAATCCCGGCGGACCGCCACCCCGTACGCAGGACTGACTATCCAGCTACGGGTAAATCTTAGTCACAGAAAGCTAGCAATAGCTGGCAGGCCAAGACCTCACGAGGTTGTAGTGCCAAGGAAGAAGAAGAAGATGTAGAGGATCTTTAAGGAATTTAGTGTGAAATTCTTGCATTGTGCAATTGTCCCAACGATTTTATTACAATTAGCGGGCATCTTGTTGCCTCCATCACCACAATATTTAATTATTCGGATAGAATTCGTGCAACGTAAGGCTACAATTATTGTGTTTTAACGTCTTCCATGGTCCTGTGTGTCTGTATGTCCTTCTTATCGTACATTAGGTGCCCTTTATTTAGACTAGAACTGCATAGTACATATTTTTAAGCAAGAACAATGTGTATTTCTGTTTAAGTTTAAATAACATAAGGACCTGTTTACGTAGTTTAGTTTAGTTTGTGGATTGAACATTGTGTGTTATTTATTTAACTATTTCCTTGCGGTGGTACTACGTAAATTTGTCATTTAGGTTTACTTGATAGCTAGATAACTGAAGGTTGATAATTGTATAAAAGATTATGTAAATTTTTAATTTTACATTAGTCAAATGGACTAATAAACATTAGAACACGTCGAAACATTATAAAAGTACTGTTAGGTTGGAGAACAGTTAGTAAGCATTTGAATAGTTTTACTGTAATAAAGTACAAACTGTTCTGAAAATGTTATTGGGCAATGTTATGAAGCTCTGCTCATTTATTTTTATTCATTACTCGATGAAGTCTTGGCCGGCCAATTTTATATATCATTCTTGATTTTTATAAAGCTTTTTAACCATATAAAAATCCGGATTATCCGGAAAGATTGTCTCCCAGTGGTCTTTACGGGATTTGTTACCTATTTCTGTTAACATTTTGATTATCAGAAATTGGAAAACAAATAAATGGTTAGACAACTAAGAAATTGGAGGAATCGCTGAATTATTGCTGTACGCTTGCAGTTCGATATTATTTTTCATGCAATGAAGCTCACATATAACGATTCTCATCCCATTATAGTTTTACTCAACCAATTCTAGTTCCCAGATAGTGTTGCTGACCATAACTGTTCCCATATCCTACGGAATATGGTAAAATATGCCCCCAAGATCTTGCGTCCTACTGTTCCGGACCACCGATAACACAATTAACCTCAAGTAGACTTAAGTCTGTAAGGACATGCAAACTACCGGCCAAATCGCACCAACTACAACCCTCATCCCATCGCAGGGAGACAAAACTGCACACGCAAAACCAGACCACACATAATGCGCCACTTGATGCTTATCGCTAGCCACCGATCTAAACTGACCGAAAATGTGTTTACCGGGCTGGGTTTGGGGCAACGCTAAGCTTAAGAACGGTCGCTGGACTTATTTTTTTTCTCTTTATTCTCCCCGAGCGGGGTAGGGGCAAACCGTTTGACAAACAGATGTTTGCATGAACTGGCGCTAAATCACTGAATCGATTGTCATCAAATCAAAACGAAATCAAATTCAATTTCTGCTTCCATTGCCTCGGTAAGGACATGCACATCCTCTTGATCCTTGTCGGGTTGGGAAGTTTGTTGTGTAAAATTGCCGCAAGGAAGAACATCAATTTCTCACCTACTCACCCTGCAAATGTGAAGAAGCCCTTCGCTATTCCTTCGCTGCTTTCACGCTTCCTTCCGGTATCTTCCGGTAGGAACTTAAAGCCTCCGTTTTTGTGTCAAACGCAAATCGGGCCCTATTCACAAAAAAAGAGACCGGGTACCGTGTCCTTTTCGTTCGGTCATTGAAATCCTTCTCAGGGCGGGTTCGATTGCTTCCACACATGAGGACGACGATGATGATGATGATGTGGTGGGATAAAGCATCCATTGGGTCGAAGAATAATCCGGTCCAGAATAGGCTCTCACTGCTCTCTCTCCCTCTTCCTTCCATCGCACTAGCCCTTATCATTCAGCTCGACAAAACGACAATTGATCTTTGCAACGGACATTCGACCGAATGGAAATCGTCCGGTTTTCGTTTTTTGCGTGTGTATTTTCTGTTGTGCCGGTTAATATTTTCCTTTTGGGTTAATATTTTTCCCTCCTTTGTGTGGCCTTTCGGTTCGACTTCCTGTTGCGTATCCTTTCGACCGATTGAATGTGATTGTCAAAACCCGTGCGAATTGCGTCCACTTGGACGTCACGAACAGAGGCAAAACAGTGACAGTCGAGTTTTTTTTTTTTCGTTCGACGATGATGACACACTTTGTAGTTGAATATGGGAAATATGGGTTTCAAGCTTACCTTTTAACCTTTTATGCGCCGCTACGGGAAACATTTGAATTTGAATTTTCTATTTCTTGGAAATTATAAACACATTTCATGAGATAGGTGAGCTTCAGAAGAAAATATGGAAAGCAAAGTATGCTTTGCTTGAAACAGACATTTTCAGTGTGAACTAGATAAGATAAACAGTATAGAAAGTATTTGATCGTCGAATATACTGTTCCAGGTCGCTTCTCTGTTTCAATCTGTAGCTAACCAAACTTCTTTAATGCTTTGTTTCTATGTTTGGTGCTGTTTCGATGTTTTGTTTCGTTCAGTTTTATTTTTTTTACCATTTAATATCAGTGTTTCTCATGAACGTTCAGATTTTTGTCACTTGTTTTTCTTTCTGTTTTTCCCTCTTTTCCTTCTATTTACTGTAAAGCTTTCCTCGAAATTTTTACTATTTCTTTACTCTGGTCCATCTAAATATTTAGTTTTTTTAATGCTTTTTTATATGATTGATGCTGTTTCTTTTAGTTCTCTATTTTATCACTTATCATCAGTGCTATTCATTAAATTTCCGATTTTGTTTTCACTGTTTTTCTAATTCTATTTTAAATGTCAATTTCATTTTGCTTATTGATATTTTTATTTATTTCTTCACTTAGGTTTTTGTGAATCTGGTAGCTACCATTTTCCTCTTTCTTCATTATAGCTGGTTGGTGTTTACGATAAAAATGTCCTTTTTACTGATCTTTATAAATATTTAATGCAGTAAGGTGTGCCTTTTCTAAATCATTTATCCATTTTTTATTTCTTTAGAAGCATTCTTTTAATTTTTTGTTTAATTGTCGATCGCCTTATTTGTCGTCATTATTATTTGAATTTGTGATGGGGTTTTAGCGTTTTATACATATTATCTAATGGTTTTAATTTCTTTTTAACCATTTTTTGTTTGCTAGATGATCGGACTTTCGTTTCTCTTTTGTTTGCACTTAAACATGAACTGGGAAACATCTTTTGTCTACAGTTATTCTTGTGTCTTTTATATTACTTTTCATATTGTTTTGTTATTTATTATTTTTATTTATTTATCCATTATTACGGCATGGTGCCGTATTGTTTTGTTTATTATATTATTTTGAAGTGTTTTTTTATACGTTTCTGTTTGTTCGTTATTTTGATAACTATGGTGAGTTTCTTATTTTATCTGTTTATATTGCCATTGATTTTCTCTTTGATAAAAAAATACTTTCAAGAACTTCATAAATTTCAGTTTGAATGCTTTTAATTTGTGTTTTTCTGGTCTTATCGCTATAAATGACGTTTCCATGCCAAATTTATTGGTCTTTGAGCCTATCGTTCAAATTGCATACATTTTAAATATTAAAACCATGTTTACAAATCATAGATACAAAATCAAATTTATAACTCTCAGTTTTAAGGAAACAGTAAAATAAGTAATAAAATTTTTAACACATTTTTTTTTATTGGCCATTCAACATTTTTCCACCAAATATGCAATTCACGTGGTGTAAACCAGTTTAAAAAGCTTTCTCCCATTTCCCGCTAAGAAATGGAAAAATAAAACCAATAAAAAAACATCCTTATCCTCTCGCGGACACACCAACACACCTTTTCCCATAATGCCGTAGGGGTGGCACCGGAAAACAACATAATTAATGAGTGTAATTTAATAAGTATTCGTAAAATAAAAACAAAGTAACCGAACGACTGGCAAAACCGAAAAAAAAAACATCGAGACCATTGAAATCTTTGCTTCGGGGCTGGGCCAAGGCACGATTTCGGTTTATACCAGCGAAACGCACGATGATATTAGACGATCTATAAAAATGCAAACAATTTGCCTCGCACCCGGATGAGCATGGCGCAATCACAAACACACACACAGCAGAAATCTGCTTTCCCCGGCTTCGTCGAACGAAGGCCAGTACGGGAATGTGTTTGCGTAAGGTGCGTACGTAATTTGAGAAATTTAACGATATTAATTGTTGCTTTTTAACGTGCTGTTCTGGCTGATGGACAAAGCCGACGCGTACCTGTCGGCACCATCATCATCCGCGGCTTGAATATTGAAGTGGAGTCATTCGCTTAAATGGTCCATTTTGGTTTTTTGGGGCAGCTTTGTTTCTTTTTGCTGTTGTTTTGCTGTGTGTTTCATTTCTTTTTAAGCACACGGTAAGCACGTTTGACGTTTTGTTGCGAGCCAAAATGGCCCCCTGACAGGATATACTCATTCTAGATCAAACATCTCAAACGTCGCCTTTTCTTTCGGCCGGACTGTCTTTTTTTTTGTCAAGGATAATCGCCTCCAGTAGTGGGAGAGTGGCCCGATGTTGGTGGGTCGTCCCTAATCGTTTGGTTGGGCCACCGGAAAGGTATCAAATGGATCCGGTCAATGCGGGATTGGA
This sequence comes from Anopheles maculatus, assembly GCA_002091835.1. Taxonomy (NCBI): domain Eukaryota; kingdom Metazoa; phylum Arthropoda; class Insecta; order Diptera; family Culicidae; genus Anopheles; species Anopheles maculatus. The sequence continues at coordinate 209,008 of KZ061727.1, read as the reverse complement.
CGTACGGACGGGCAAATGTTTTCTCTTTATTCTCCCCGAGCGGGGTAGGGGCAAACCGTTTGACAAACAGATGTTTGCATGAACTGGCGCTAAATCACTGAATCGATTGTCATCAAATCAAAACGAAATCAAATTCAATTTCTGCTTCCATTGCCTCGGTAAGGACATGCACATCCTCTTGATCCTTGTCGGGTTGGGAAGTTTGTTGTGTAAAATTGCCGCAAGGAAGAACATCAATTTCTCACCTACTCACCCTGCAAATGTGAAGAAGCCCTTCGCTATTCCTTCGCTGCTTTCACGCTTCCTTCCGGTATCTTCCGGTAGGAACTTAAAGCCTCCGTTTTTGTGTCAAACGCAAATCGGGCCCTATTCACAAAAAAAGAGACCGGGTACCGTGTCCTTTTCGTTCGGTCATTGAAATCCTTCTCAGGGTGGGTTCGATTGCTTCCACACATGAGGACGATGATGATGATGATGTGGTGGGATAAAGCATCCATTGGGTCGAAGGATAATCCGGTCCAGAATAGGCTCTCACTGCTCTCTGTTTCTCTCCCTTCCATCGCACTAGCCCTTATCATTCAGCTCGACAAAACGACAATTGATCTTTGCAACGGACATTCGACCGAATGGAAATCGTCCGGTTTTCGTTTTTTGCGTGTGTATTTTCTGTTGTGCCGGTTAATATTTTCCTTTTGGGTTAATATTTTTCCCTCCTTTGTGTGGCCTTTCGGTTCGACTTCCTGTTGCGTATCCTTTCGACCGATTGAATGTGATTGTCAAAACCCGTGCGAATTGCGTCCACTTGGACGTCACGAACAGAGGCAAAACAGTGACAGTCGAGTTTTTTTTTTTTCGTTCGACGATGATGACACACTTTGTAGTTGAATATGGGAAAATATGGGTTTCAAGCTTACCTTTTAACCTTTTATGCGCCGCTACGGGAAACATTTGAATTTGAATTTTCTATTTCTTGGAAATTATAAACACATTTCATGAGATAGGTGAGCTTCAGAAGAAAATATGGAAAGCAAAGTATGCTTTGCTTGAAACAGACATTTTCAGTGTGAACTAGATAAGATAAACAGTATAGAAAGTATTTGATCGTCGAATATACTGTTCCAGGTCGCTTCTCTGTTTCAATCTGTAGCTAACCAAACTTCTTTAATGCTTTGTTTCTATGTTTGGTGCTGTTTCGATGTTTTGTTTCGTTCAGTTTTATTTTTTTTACCATTTAATATCAGTGTTTCTCATGAACGTTCAGATTTTTGTCACTTGTATTTCTTTCTGTTTTTCCCTTTTTCCTGCAAGTTTTCATTAAAATTTTTACTATTTCTTTACTCTGGTCCATCTAAATATTTAGTTTTTTTAATGCTTTTTTATATGATTGATGCTGTTTCTTTTAGTTCTCTATTTTATCACTTATCATCAGTGCTATTCATTAAATTTCCGATTTTGTTTTCACTGTTTTTCTAATTCTATTTTAAATGTCAATTTCATTTTGCTTATTGATATTTTTATTTATTTCTTCACTTAGGTTTTTGTGAATCTGGTAGCTACCATTTTCCTCTTTCTTCATTATAGCTGGTTGGTGTTTACGATAAAAATGTCCTTTTTACTGATCTTTATAATTATTTAATTTAGTTGCGCGTGCCTTTTCTAAATCATTTATTAATTTTTTATTTCTTTTGAAGCATTCTTTCATTTTTTTGTTTAGTTGTCGATCGCCTTATTTGTCGTCATTATTATTTGAATTTGTGTTGTGGTTTTAGCTTTTTATACATATTATCTAATGGTTTTAATTTCTTTTTAACCATTTTTTGTTTGCTAGATGATCGGACTTTCGTTTCTCTTTTGTTTGCACTTAAACATGAACTGGGAAACATCTTTTGTCTACAGTTATTCTTGTGTCTTTTATATTACTTTTCATATTGTTTTGTTATTTATTATTTTTATTTATTTATCCATTATTACGGCATGGTGCCGTATTGTTTTGTTTATTATATTATTTTGAAGTGTTTTTTTTATACGTTTCTGTTTGTTCGTTATTTTGATAACTATGGTGAGTTTCTTATTTTATCTGTTTATATTGCCATTTCTCTTGCCATAAAAAAATACTTCCAAGAACTTCATAAATTTCAGTTTGTATGCTTTTAATTTGTGTTTTTTCTGGTCTTATCGCTATCAATGACGTTTCCATGCCAAATTTATTGGTCTTTGAGCCTATCGTTCAAATTGCATACATTTTAAATATTAAAACCATGTTTACAAATCATAGATACAAAATCAAATTTATAACTCTCAGTTTTAAGGAAACAGTAAAATAAGTAATAAAATTTTTAACACATTTTTTTTTATTGGCCATTCAACATTTTTCCACCAAATATGCAATTCACGTGGTGTAAACCAGTTTAAAAAGCTTTCTCCCATTTCCCGCTAAGAAATGGAAAAATAAAACCAATAAAAAAACATCCTTATCCTCTCGCGGACACACCAACACACCTTTTCCCATAATGCCGTAGGGGTGGCACCGGAAAACAACATAATTAATGAGTGTAATTTAATAAGTATTCTTAAAATAAAAACAAAGTAACCGAACGACTGGCTAAACCGAAAAAAAAACATCGAGACCATTGAAATCTTTCCTTCGGGGCTGGGCCAAGGCACGATTTCGGTTTATACCAGCGAAACGCACGATGATATTAGACGATCTATAAAAATGCAAACAATTTGCCTCGCACCCGGATGAGCATGGCGCAATCACAAACACACACACAGCAGAAATCTGCTTTCCCCGGCTTCGTCGAACGAAGGCCAGTACGGGAATGTGTTTGCGTAAGGTGCGTACGTAATTTGAGAAATTTAACGATATTAATTGTTGCTTTTTAACGTGCTGTTCTGGCTGATGGACAAAGCCGACGCGTACCTGTCGGCACCATCATCATCCGCGGCTTGAATATTGAAGTGGAGTCATTCGCTTAAATGGTCCATTTTGGTTTTTTGGGGCAGCTTTGTTTCTTTTTGCTGTTGTTTTGCTGTGTGTTTCATTTCTTTTTAAGCACACGGTAAGCACGTTTGACGTTTTGTTGCGAGCCAAAATGGCCCCCTGACAGGATATACTCATTCTAGATCAAACATCTCAAACGTCGCCTTTTCTTTCGGCCGGACTGTCTTTTTTTTTGTCAAGGATAATCGCCTCCAGTAGTGGGAGAGTGGCCCGATGTTGGTGGGTCGTCCCTAATCGTTTGGTTGGGCCACCGGAAAGGTATCAAATGGATCCGGTCAATGTGGGATTGGACGTACGGACGGGCAAATGGAGAATTCGGCGGGGAGGATATTTTAATGAAAATTTAAATTTTAATATCTCTTCACCGAGACCGAGCTGTATAGTGAGGTACCCCAACCAAATGTATGAGAGTGGCAGGATTTGCTTCCCCTGTCCTTTGAGGGCGTCTTATCCATCGGCCGGGACGTCGTCTAAAAGTGCCAATTTTGGCAGTAAACGTGTGGGCAGTTTAACGGGCAGCACAAAACAGTTTTTAAGTGGAGCGAATTTATTATAATTCTTGTTGCCAACGGGCGTTCAAAGTAAACAACGTGCTCACGCACCGACATGTCCATCCGCATGGGGTGAGCGGTTGGTTTTTTCCTGTCATTTATCGGCCGGCCAAATGGCTTTTTTTGACGAAGGACTATGGTACGGCTGTCAGCGAGTTGTTGGTAACAATGGTACTGTTAGCCGGCCGGGCGATAAGTGCACCCTCCCCGATCGCTCAAGCAATCGAACACGCATCAATTGATGGTTAATGAACTGGTCCACGGCCGATGACGGTGTTGACAGGTTCGGTGTGATTTCCGAGAGACTAGAACAATGGTGTGTCATTTATAGCGGACCGATAAAAAAGTTTGACAGGTTTTTTTTTTGCGGTTTGAGGTTGTTTTTAGCAAAAATTCTGCCCTATGGTCTAAAACTGTCAAACAAAAATTACCCCTGCAAGACGACAATCAGCATACTTTAAGTGTAATTTTAACTAGGCTTGGTATTTCTGTATGTGGTGCAATATAATATGTGAATTTAAATTGTAAAATTATAGCACAAACCTCAAAGCTTTTTATGCAAAAAAGAACGCCTGCAAGACGGCAATTAAAAACAAATCATAGCTTGCAATGATTTTCGTTTGATTGCCTAACGAAACTTGCTGTTTTTCATTACAGAATATAGTTTATATTTGAATTTTAAGATTTTGTATAAATTCTGTGTAGGAGTTAGTTTAGTCAACGTGTTTTTATTTGCTTATTTTGTGCTCTCAAAACGATAGATAGTATTAACATGAAGAATGGCATGCTTTTTGAAGCCTTTTATGGCAGTTTGGTAGTTTCCTACACCTTAAAGTTTCTTGTGTCAGTTTCTAGTAAAAGTTTTGTGTATATTATAATGATTAAGTTAATTGACATTATTTGGTAAAGTTATTAATTTTTAAATTATTATTGAAAGAACTGAATTATATTACTTAATATTCCTTTTTGTTTATATTTTATGTTTGAACAATTTTGTTAAATATATTTTCCAGTATTACGTTTATAGTTCTGTGCTTGTATGCGTTGAGTTTAATATTTTAAATCAATGTTGCAGCTTATTTGTAGTTTAAAGAAGCTTGTGCTCTGAATTAAGCATTACCCCTGCAAGACGGCAATTAATTTACAGACCGGTACGTTTTAATAATTCTTTAAAATTCCGAGTGCTTTGATTGCGGTTGCTTAACCCTCACCTTTCACTTTTTAATGAGCAGATTGAGGATTATCGTTGACAGTTCAATGGTAAATAAATTGGAAGACATGAAAGGAAACATGTCGCTTTGAAATTAGGGTTCAACTAAGGGGAAAAAAATTAAGAATTTTTTATATAAGCCACAATATTGGCTTTTCCAACTCGCTAGCAATCGACAGCGTTATTCAGCTCAAATCGCTCGTAGGGGATGTATGTAAAGGCCACTTTCACGCGACATGTGACGCGGATGCGTCAACGTTCGTCAGGATGGTTTTGCTTCCCTTCTGAAGCGCGCCCGAAACGTATGCATACAAAGAAGGCGTTAATTCTGAGTTATTGACAGCATCATCAACGTGCCAAAACGCGGAGTCCCAAACTGACTCACTGGGCGAAGGAGATTTCTCGCGAGAGCTCACCGTCATCGGCATCGATATGGGTTCGTCCGGTTCGAATCGTTCCCGCCGGACTTGTTTACCCGAGAACGTATGTGGGACGCTGAAGTTAAGTAAACCTATCCCGGTGAGTGTGAAGGATTCTGTTCTTGTTTTTTTTTTTGCTTTACCATTTTCAAGTTAGCAATATCGCACTAATGCTCACACTTTCTAACGGCTAGCCGGACGGTTCCTTGGGGAAATCATGTGCACAACCGAAGGAAACAGATCATGAAAAGTGAGTGTTTTGAAGACGGTGAAAGTAAGCGAAAGTATGTGGATACTTGGTACCACGTACCATGTCATTTACATTTGCCGATAAGTAAACCATGGTGACATTGAAGTGCAATTTGTGGATGTACCACGTGTCGCGCCATGCTTTCAGCAATCCCACCGTTTCGTTTGCAGATTATTCAAAGTTTATACCACGACACGAATGTTTCGGTTGGAACATTGTCATTTCCAAAGTCTTTTTTCTTCCTGTCGATATAATATTTTTGATGCGATTGCAATGTTTTCGAGGTGTTGTTTTTTTTTTGTTAGCCTAACAGGACAGGTAGGAAATAAATCGGAATCCGGCTCAACACGATGTGCGCATCGTAAAATATTTAAATGGCTCGCGTATAAAAAAGTTTCGAACTGGGTTTGATTTTTACGTCAAATGTACCTAGTGGATGTATGGTTCTTCGTACGTGAGAACGATTTCTGCTTTGATGGTCAGTTTTGAGCAAATGCCAGAGTAACGTACGGTACGTTTTGTGAACCTTTTCATGATCGCAACAGACAGTTGTAAAGATGGTTTAAATCGCTGGCATAAACTTGATGCAAATTTGAAGTGATTGAGACAATTGTGTTATAAAATTTACCAAAAAGTAGCGACACGCTGCTAAGACTGTTTTATGCGTCAAGTCTTCAACAGTTGAAATACAATACTGCTTCAAAAATTCACGTTAAAAAGCGACGTAGAACAGGAACACATATCACATGAGCGAAGTTAACCTAAAAACCAAGTTTTAGTCTAAATTGCACAACTAATGAGAACAAAGATGCTCCTAAAACTAAGGGTCCGGTTTTTTATGTAAAATTGTTACCTAAACTCCTCTTCTTTGGTTTGCAACGTCCAAGAATCATAGCCTGTCGTTAAAGGCTTCCTTAGTTTATTTGTAACTGGATATTCAGAACTGCGTACGAGAAGACGAAGATGATTCTGGTCTCTTCTCCAAATTAAATTCAGCATACACGATCCAGTTAGATTTTGTACTACTAGTGACGTTGAGATGCACGGTTTGATCAACTGGTTTTTCTATCAGATTCTTCAGCTTAACTCTGGAAATAGATAGAACTACAAGATATGATAATATTAACTTTGATTTCGAAAATGGCCTTACCCATCATCAATTAAATCTATCTAAAGCAATCGGTGCAGTGAAGTAATATACAATATACAGGCAACATACAATATTAAACAATCTCATATGTACTATTGGTGGTGCCTGCTTACCTACTCGTACTCTTACACCTCGCTAACTCAAGCTAATATGATTTAAAACAGGTGACATGTCGGATGAGCAGTTAAGGTTATAGTTTGGGACGATGGCTTCTATAGCCTGGATCAGTAAACTCCTAGCATTAGATAGAGCACAGAGTAAACCTATGCTGCAAAGCTTCTATCAGGAACCAGACTCACCAGACAGCAGTAGTCCATGTGGATCCTTGTTGTGCACCAATAAGTATAGGATAGTTTGTTGGTTTGAAGACAACCTGTGGTTACTGACGTTTTTCGAGACCCATCCGCTGTCAGTGGCAGGTGACGACAGCTCGACGTCTTCAGGTGATTTATCTGCAGTGTTATTATGGTGGTGGCATGAATGTGTAGATTGAGCCCATATCGACTGGCAAGGATGGGAGGGTCAATTGAGGCAATGAGGTTCAAAATCCCCCAGATACGTTCCATAGGAAGGACCGAAATGATCTGGAGACCAAACATTCGTAGCAATATTCAAAAATAAATGTCTTAGACTACAAACTAGGGAGCGGTTTTGTAGGAATGGCCATCTAATAAATCGATTGTTATACGCTACAGTCCGGTGGCGAAATCGATAGGGGTACCAGGCTTTACATGTTAAGACCGGGTATCGAATCCTGTCCGGATGTACACAGTGTCATTAAATGCAGTCATGAAAAGCCAAAGATGGCAGAGGTTGTAGAAAAGCTAAAGAAGAACTAGAAAATAAAGCTCGATTGTGATTATTACCCAACAATAATGCGGAATGTAAGAAAATTGCACACGCAATGTCCATGTTTAATAAACGCGCCTAAATGTATGCAATTTGAAACAACTAAACATTTTCAACTATTTATTTTACGCCTAAGGTTGTTTTAAAATAGAAATACAATGTTAGAACTACTTTTACGATTTAAATATAACTCGAACCGTGAAGTGTCGTAAATGAATCCAACACCAACACCATTTGGACTCAGCCAAGTAACCCATTCGGGCCATAATAAGACCGTTTCGGTGTTTTTAAGCGATCTTTTAAAAATTTATTTGCATCTCATCTTAGGGTAGCTTCGTTCGCGTAGCTAGTGTAGTAATGGGACCGTAATAGCAAAACCGAGACAATTCGCGAGGCAATGAACCGAGCACACGGTGGTTCCGGCAGCTGGCAGCCCTTTATGGTGAAAGGACGCGCTAGAAACACACGCGGATAGAACGAACGCGACAAACAAAAAAATGAGGGGGTTACATTATGCAAATTTTTTATACCCTCATTCACCCGGGTCGTTTTAAGCTGCCAGTAGCGAGCGCGAGCGTGTATGTGTGTGTGTGTGTGTGCTTCCCGTGTCATTTGCCCGGCAGTGTTAGGCGTTCAGGCCACAAAAACCCGCTGACGATCCATATCGGGCGCCCGTTTTGAAGCGTGACACGAGCGACTGTGGTGACTGGGGGCAGGATCGTTCGCCTGCTTTTGCCTTCTTATTAACCCCTTGCAATCGTGGCGGGCTTGGCAGTGTAATGTAATTTTTGTGTGCCTAGGATTTATTGCATGGTTTTGTGATTTTCACCCCGAGTAGATAGCGCACATCACACGGTTTTCTCGGGGAGTTTGTTTCCTTTTCATCCTTCTTTCCTAGCGCTGCTTTAGAGCAATGGTGGTACGCTTTGCTTAAAAACATTTTTAATTTACACTTACAACCTTTTGCTCGTAAAGCATTATTTGAAGCTTCTTCCCTACACTATTTTTTCCCTTATTATTGTTGAACATTACTTTAAGATAACGCACAGAGTACGAGCAACATCTCGTCATCTCGTTTACATCCCGCTTTTGTTTTCTTTCCACCGCGAAAAGATTAAGCGAAGAACCCTCGCGCGAGAGAAAAATAAATTACCAAAAACCCCATCCCGTGTGCCGGCGGGGGGAAACAAAAGCCATCCCAGCCAGTTAGCTAGTCACTGTTTGGTAGAAAAAAAATGGGAGAAGAAATATGGATGGTTTTTGAGAAAAGAAATTACAGCAGCCAAGCAAGCAGCAAGCAAGGCATAGGACCGATTTGTTATGCACTTCTGTAATTTGGCCTTAATTTGAAGGATTAACGGAACACTTGGCTGCTGCTTCTAGTTTCGCTTTTTCTTTTGTTAATTTAGTTTAAAAGAGAGTGTGAGAGAGAGAGGGAGACAGAGAGAGAGAGAAAGAAAAAGCAGAGAATTAGCAAGCTGATGGATTACTATGGGATGGGCATGCAGTGAAAGTGACTTTAAGGATATTTTTACTTGCTGCTCATGCTAGAAAATGGTATGAATATTTTATTATTAATTTAAAAAATACTTTTAAATTAAAATTTATCTTTTGTAAATTCCCTTTTCAAAAGAGAATACGTGTAAATTCAATTTATCTTGTAGCGAAAGAACTGCTTCCATTTTGTAGAAGTAATCGTTCCAACTGATTAATTAAACCAGCCATTTTCTGATTCTCCAACGTAAACCGACCGTACTGCGCTTGACCGTCATAAAGCGCCTGGAAAGAAGAAAAGGGTTAACAACAACAAATAACCCTTTCCTAAGCACGGGAAGAACACCTATCGGAACGCTCTCTGAAAATGATGACAAAAAAGGCCCAGCCACAAAAAACATGGCCGTCAAATAATGTTCAACTCCTTCATTAATTGGTCGAACGAGAAACAAAACGCAAGGTAAGAAACCAGTTTAACCCGTTCGGTCTCTAATACTCGTCCCCGAACATCGAAAGGATTACCATCCGAACACCAGAAAACGGGGAACTTTGCTTCATCACGCTAGCGAAGGGTCGACGCGTGCGTATGCAAATGAGAGGGACCACGTTTCAGCCCAGCTGCGACCGTTGTGTTGATGTGTGTGTGTTTGTGTGTTTGTGTACTTTCAACCCCCTTCAACCAGCGTTGTTTTTTAATCAGACGAGCAGAAACACGGCCAACATTAACGCAACCGGCCGATGTCTACGGCTGGAAAGCGCATGTCCGCCTACCGGGTGAATTTTTTTTTAATGTGGATGGGTGGGTGGGTGTATGGATGGGACGCACTTGTGCAGGGAGAAAGCAGGAGGATGTGGGAACAGGGGAAAGGTTTTCGTTTAAGCTTCCGCTAAAGGTTTTTTCTTCTGTGTGTGCGCCCATTAAAAACCTCGACACTATGGAGTGGCTGAGGACAAATCTTTGAGATGAAAATGCGCTTTTTGCTGTGTTGTTTAGAAATTTATTGATAAAATATGTTTTATTACTGATTGTGCTCATAAAAACATCAATTGAACAAGATTTTTTTGTATTCTGTAGCACGATTTATAGCAATTGCTTTTACAAATAATTTCATAATTTGTTTAATTTTCTGGTAATATTCAGTTTTTAATGCAATCAATTCATTTATGACATTGAAGCTGTCAATTTATTATTTGTAATTTATTTATTTTTTATTTTATTTAAAATATAATCTTCTTAATCTTCATAATAAAGTAGTATCATCTTTTTATTTATTCATGTAGAACGGCCTGGCCGTATTGCTTATTCTAAATTACAGATTACTACTAGATTAGTAGATTACTTACTACTAAAAACAAAGATTACCCGCAGGTAGGCCTCGTCTTCGTCTCCCAGCAAATCCCGAATAGGAACATTGGGCATCCATCCAATGCCCTCAACTGCGTCGAGCAAGGCGGGTCGCGCAGCCTCGTACTCCACACAAGACCATAGAAGATGATCTATGTCGTGGTATCCGAGGCCACAGCCACAAGCTTTGGAGTCGACCTATCCTATACGCTGGAGATGGGCGCCCGATGCGAAATGGTTAGACCTAAGTCTAGACATCATTCGAATGAACGCACGATCTCCTGAGATGCCATGGAACCAGGGCATCAAGCTAACTCGGGGAGTGATCGAATATAAAAACCTCCCAAGCTCATCTGTGTCCCACATATTCTGCCACCGAGCCATGCAGAGAGACTGTGGGGCACGCATGTGCTCGTGAGGAAGGATAAGCCTATTGAAAAAAGACCCTTCCGAAGCACCCCTTTTGGCCGATTGATCTGCCTTTTCATTACCAGGGATACCGGAATGAGAGGGCAACCAAACGAGACATATACGGAACGATTTCTCAAACAACGAGCTTAGGACCTTTAACATTTTTTGCACAAAGTAGTCTGGGCTCTTAATAGCCTTTACAGATTTAAGTGCTTCGACAGCGCTTAAGCTGTCGGAGAATATGAAATATTCATTTGGAGGGTAAGCACATATAATTAATAAGGCGTAAAAGATTGCGGCGAGCTCCGCTACATATATTGAGCATGGTTGGCGTAGTTGAAAAAATGCTTCGGATTCAATGTTATATACGCCAAAACCGATGCCGTGCTCTGGTGAGGATCCGTCAGTATAAAAATGGTTCCTGTTGAAATGGCCATACTTTTCCACAAAAATGCTGGGACTATCGGGGATAGTCTTGATCGCCTGCCTCAACAAGGTGTCTACTGTGTAGTATCTTCTTCGTAAATAACAAATACTCTCTCACTCTTTGACTAGTGAAAGAGAGAAAATGAATAATGAGAAGAGTCGTGTAAAGGATTCAACTCATTAACTCACACTTAATCAGTGCACGTATAACTTTATCATTAATTTATTTTGCGATTCTGTACGAGTTAAATGCTCACATTTGTTGAACAATGTAGCCAAATCTCTTTATATTTAATTGATTAAAATTATATTCTTTAAACCGTTCTTCTGTATTGAGCCGATGAATAATCAATAGCGTGCTTTTCGTACATTTGATTTTAAACATTAAACATTTAAGGTTTTCATTTCTACACTATGTTTTAGGCATAGCATCCAGTGAAGGGTAAAATCGAACTAAAGAGGCCAGAAATGGAAGCCGAATACTGTGTAATTTATCGTGAAATACAATTCTTTATTCATTTTTGCTAGAATTGTCACGGTTAGAAATATGATTTTGATTCGATTATTCCATACGTTCGTTTTTGTCATTGATTATATATTTTTTTAATCCTACTTATTTGTGGAATAGTCTTTAAATATAGGCTTCAAAATAGACATTTAAACAATCAATTTCTGTTAAAAACTGATAGAGCTATGCGTTTCGGAAAATCTTATTGACTGCGCCTGAAAGTTATGCACTTCGGATAACTCTTTTAGACAATCGAGCATGCCCGGGATAAGGCAAAAATCAAGGAGGAAATGCCTTGAGAGAATTGTAAACTGTCAACGCAAGTGGCGCTGACAATACGGCACCATGCCGTAATAATGAATAAATAAATAAAAAATAAATAAAAAAACTCTTTTAGACTCTGGTTTCTAGCATCATTGGTGGCTAGATTTTATTTTAGGATCTTTCTTTCGTTTAACTGCTTTTGTTTTAAAAGTGATGAAACATTTAAACAAAAAAAAATCTGACCTTTTTGATCCCTTAGTGATCCCGGTAGAGCAGTGTAAGCCTCACAAGAAGGAAACGAAACAAACGACCGTTACGAGGATGGGTTAAATGAAGGTTGCAGGGGGTGCGCGAAAAGTGGGATAGCTGCTTCCACGACGGGGCTTTCCTGCCTCCGGTTTTTTCTTTCATTTTCGTTTGTTAAATACGCAAGATTCTCATTAATGGGTTGTGCTTGCGGTACCGGTAGGCTGTGCGCACTTTCCACAGCGTAATCGATTTTTATTTTGGCTGCGTGGTGCGTGTAGCCTACCTTTCGGGCGCAAGAAGCTGTGGCGGCAGTGTGATCCGTGCTGACCACCTTCAAGGCAGTGGTAGCCCGTGGGGCGTTTATTTAGATTTTGAAGCCTTCTTTTCGCAAAAAAAAGAAAGAAGCAAAGCCAGCAACAAAACAGGGGCCATTTCTTCTTTATGTATAAATACGCACTCTTTCAGTTTGCCCCTTTCTCGCTTCCGCCTCATTTCCAACGTTCCTTCCCGTGCTCGTGATGGGAGAGATGGCTTTCTATTTGTTTTCACCCAAGGCTCAGTAAATGGGGGCTGCTCGTTGCTTATCTCGCAGAAGCGTGCGATGGTTTGGGGTTCGCTCTCGCTTTTTTTTTGTTAAACGAATTTTAGGAAATAACCCGAAACGCGCACCGAACCGATTCTATCCCGGCGGCTATCACGGGCGCACGGGGATCGGATTTTAGTCGATTCGCTTGGGCTACTAAGATTACTTCCGTCCTTCGATCGTAAATGAGTTGCGATGGGGGATGGCTATGCAAAACTCGGGAAGGATTCGGAAGACACGATGTGCTTTAAATGAAAAGGTTGTAGGTTTGTGAAGAAAGGGAAGGGTAGGGGGATGATGTACCGGGGGGGAGGGATGTAGCGCGCAAGAGAAGCGGTGCGTAGCGATTCCATTAGCGAAGCCCACCCTTTTTTTTTGTCGTACGGCGATTGTACATAAAATTTTACTTTCTTCGATGAACAAGAAGGTGCTGGTGGAAGTAAGTGGGTTGACGGAACAGGGGAAAAGGGAAAGGCGAGGGAATCCGTGGATTCGCCAAGGGTTGTTGCTCTAAACTGAAGCCATTAGAAATGAATGTTTCGCGTCCGCTGGTAAGGCTTTCACGGCGAAAGAAAAGCAATCGACCGATCCACCAGGGGAATAATGAGTTTTTAAATAAAGTTTGTCATAATTGTTAGGCTTTTGTGCTATATTTTAATGTTCAATATTGAAATCTTACTGATTTGTATCTACGCTGAAATTTTACATTATTTTACTTTAATTTGTTAACTTTTTACCTAGTTTTCATTATTTTTTAATGTTTTAAAGTTGTTTAAACAAATTTTCACCTAAATGTTAGTGTTTTTGTATGTTTTATATGTTTTTTTAACATTTCTTGTTGTTAGTGTGTTGTGGTTACCGAATGTTTCATTTGCTTCCCTTAACTTTTTACTTTATCTTAAAAATTCGCATTTCTTTATTTTTGTTTCCAACTTCTTACCCATTTTCTTTCCATTTTCTTCATTTATTTTTCAACTTTGTCTTCTCTTTTGGATTACTTTAAACTTATTAAACGCACTTTTTATCTTCTTAAAAAATCTTAAATTACTTCGCTTTACTGCTTTAAAGCAAATTACTTACCATCGTTCTACCCTTTTTCTCTCTCTCTCTGTCCCTCACAAACGATCCAGTAAACTGCTTCTAGTTTCGCTTTTTCTTTTGTTAATTTAGTTTAAAAGAGAGTGTGAGAGAGAGAGGGAGACAGAGAGAGAGAGAAAGAAAAAGCAGAGAATTAGCAAGCTGATGGATTACTATGGGATGGGCATGCAGTGAAAGTGACTTTAAGGATATTTTTACTTGCTGCTCATGCTAGAAAATGGTATGAATATTTTATTATTAATTTAAAAAATACTTTTAAATTAAAATTTATCTTTTGTAAATTCCCTTTCAAAAGAGAATAAGTGTAAATTCAATTTATCTTGTAGCGAAAGAACTGCTTCCATTTTGTAGAAGTAATCGTTCCAACTGATTAATTAAACCAGCCATTTTCTGATTCTCCAACGTAAACCGACCGTACTGCGCTTGACCGTCATAAAGCGCCTGGAAAGAAGAAAAGGGTTAACAACAACAAATAACCCTTTCCTAAGCACGGGAAGAACACCTATCGGAACGCTCTCTGAAAATGATGACAAAAAAGGCCCAGCCACAAAAAACATGGCCGTCAAATAATGTTCAACTCCTTCATTAATTGGTCGAACGAGAAACAAAACGCAAGGTAAGAAACCAGTTTAACCCGTTCGGTCTCTAATACTCGTCCCCGAACATCGAAAGGATTACCATCCGAACACCAGAAAACGGGGAACTTTGCTTCATCACGCTAGCGAAGGGTCGACGCGTGCGTATGCAAATGAGAGGGACCACGTTTCAGCCCAGCTGCGACCGTTGTGTTGATGTGTGTGTGTTTGTGTGTTTGTGTACTTTCAACCCCCTTCAACCAGCGTTGTTTTTTAATCAGACGAGCAGAAACACGGCCAACATTAACGCAACCGGCCGATGTCTACGGCTGGAAAGCGCATGTCCGCCTACCGGGTGAATTTTTTTTTAATGTGGATGGGTGGGTGGGTGGATGGATGGGACGCACTTGTGCAGGGAGAAAGCATGCGGGTGTGGGAACAGGGGAAAGGTTTTCGTTTAAGCTTCCGCTAAAGGATTTTTTTCTGTGTGTGCGCCCATTAAAAACCTCGACACTATGGAGTGGCTGAGGACAAATCTTTGAGATGAAAATGCGCTTTTTGCTGTGTTGTTTAGAAATTTATTGATAAAATATGTTTTATTACTGATTGTGCTCTCTTTGTATAAAAAACATCAATTGAACAAGATTTTTTTTGTATTCTGTAGCACGATGTATAGCAACTGCAATTTCATGATTTGTTTAATTTTCTGGTAATATTCAGTTTTTAATGCAATCAATTCATTTATGACATTGAAGCTATTAATTTTTTTTTATCTTCTTCGTAATAAAGAAATACTCTCTCACTCTTCGACTAGTGAAAGAGAGAGAGACTGAGTGAGTGTTGTCCGCAGGTGAGATTGATTAAAATTATATTCTTTAAACCGTTGTTCTATATTGAGCCGATGAATAATCAATAGCGTGTAGACATCAGCGTGCTTTTCGTACATTTGTTTTTAAATATTAAATATCTTAGGCTTTCATTTTTACACTATGTTTTAGGTAAAGTTTCCAGTTACGGGTAAAATCGAACTAAAGAGGCCAGAAATGGCATGTCGAGTATTGTAGGATTTAGCCAGAAATACGATTCTTTATTCATTTTTGCTTGCATTGTCACCATTAGAAGTACAATTTCGATTCGATTATTCCATACGTTCGTTTTTGTCATTGATCATATTTTATACTCCTACTTATATGTGGAAAAGTCAATAAAAAACCTTTAAATTAGACACTTTTACATTAAATTTTTGTTTAAAATTGATAGAGCTATGCATTTTGGAAAATATTATTAGCTGCGCCTGAAAGTTATGCACTTCGGATAACTTTTTTAGACTTTTTTTTCTAGCATCATAGGTGGCTAGATTTTATTTTAGGATCTTTCTTTCGTTTAACTGATTTTGTTTTAAAAGTGATGAGAAAATTAAACAAACAAAAAATCTGACCTTTTTGATCCCTTAGTGCCCAGTAGCGCAGTGTAAACCTCACAAGAAGGAAACGAAACAACCGACCGTTACGAGGATGGGTTAAATGAAGGTTGCAGGGGGTGCGCAAAAAGCGGGATAGCTGCTTCCGCGGCGGGGCTTTTCCTGCCCCCGTTTTTTCTTTCATTTTCGTTTGTTAAATACGCAAGATTCTCATTAATGGGTTGTGCTTGCGGTACCGGTAGGCTGTGCGCACTTTCCACAGCGTAATCGATTTTTATTTTCGGCTGTGTGGTGCGTGTAGCCTACCTTTTGGGCGCAGGAAGCTGTGGCGGCAGTGTGATCCGTGCTGACCACCTTCATGGCAGTGGTAGCCCATGGGGCGTTTATTTAGATTTTGAAGCCTTCTTTTCGCAAAAAAAAAAGAAAGAAGAAAAGCCAGCAACAAAACCGGGGCCATTTCTTCTTTATGTATAAATACGCACTCTTTCAGTTTGCCCCTTTCTCGCTTCCGTCTCATTTCCAACGTTCCTTCCCTTGCTCGTGATGGGAGAGATGGCTTTCTATTTGTTTTCACCCAAGGCACAGTAAATGGGGGCTGCTCGTTGCTTATCTCGCAGAAGCGTGCGATGGTTTGGGTTTCGCTCTCGCTTTTTTTTTCTTAAACGAATTTTAGGAAATAACCCGAAATGCGCACCGAACCGATTCTATCCCGGCGGCTATCACGGGCGCACGGGGATCGGATTTTAGTCGATTCGCTTGGGCTACTAAGATTACTTCCGTCCTTCGATCGTAAATGAGTTGCGATGGGGGATGGCTATGCAAAACTCGGGAAGGATTCGGAAGACACGATGTGCTTTAAATGAAAAGGTTGTAGGTTTGTGAAGAAAGGGAAGGGTAGGGGGATGATGTACCGGGGGGGAGGGATGTAGCGCGCAAGAGAAGCGGTGCGTAGCGATTCCATTAGCGAAGCCCACCCTTTTTTTTTGTCGTACGGCGATTGTACATAAAATTTTACTTTCTTCGATGAACAAGAAGGTGCTGGTGGAAGTAAGTGGGTTGACGGAACAGGGGAAAAGGGAAAGGCGAGGGAATCCGTGGATTCGCCAAGGGTTGTTGCTCTAAACTGAAGCCATTAGAAATGAATGTTTCGCGTCCGCTGGTAAGGCTTTCACGGCGAAAGAAAAGCAATCGACCGATCCACCAGGGGAATAATGAGTTTTTAAATAAAGTTTGTCATAATTGTTAGGCTTTTGTGCTATATTTTAATGTTCAATATTGAAATCTTACTGATTTGTATCTACGCTGAAAGTTGTATGTTTATTTTACATTATTTTACTTAAATTTGTTAACTTTTTACCTAGTTTTCATTATTTTTTAATGTTTTAAAGTTGTTTAAACAAATTTCAACCTATTTATTAGTTTTTTTTAATTTTTTTTATATATTTTTTAAATTTCTTTTTGTTAATGTGTTTTGGTTTCCGAATGTTTCACTTGCTTCCCTTAACTTTTTACTTTATCTTAAACATTCGCATTTCTTTATTCTTGTTTCCAATTTCTTACCCATTTTCCTTGAAGATTTCATTTATTTTTCAACTTTTTCTTCTCTTTTCGACTATTTTAAACTTATTAAACGCATTTTGTATCTTCTTAAAAAATCTTAAATTACTTCGTTTTACTGTTTTAAAGCAAATTACTTCCCACCGTTCTACCCTTTTTCTTTCTCTCTCTCCCTCACAAACGTTCCAGTAAAATCATTCTTCTGTTCGTTTTGCGCGAAGCTGTTGTTCTTTCCGCTTATTTCCTTTCACAATCAGCTCGAGCCCACTGGCCACCCCAAACCATCGTTCTAAAGTTGGCGGGTGTTTTTTCTTCCTTTTCCTTTACTTCCTTTTCTAGCTGCTACACAACAGTGTGCCCTTCCGACAAGATGACGCTCATTTTCTCTGTTCCATTCGGTTTTCCTCAGCTATCCACCAGTGCCATCCACCAACAATCCCCTTTCAAAAGGGTGGGAGTTTCTTGTTGCTTTTCACCTTTTCATTTGTGGAAAAATCTTCAACCGTTCGTCCCGCGAGACGTGAGCGACGAATCTGGCAAAAGGAAAAGCTTGCCGTAGAAAGTAAATCGTTTTCCCAAAAATCGTCCGTACATAGGCGCGCTACACCACTTTCTAAGCCCTTCTGTCCCCGTTTATAGCTTACAGGGCCTTGCTACACTGAGCTGCTGGACAGCTTCGCTACATCCTTTGGTTGTGGTGTTTGGACGGTGCTAAAATTTAAAGATAGCATTTGGCCGCTTTTGCTCCACAGCTCGTTCCAGAAAAAGGGGGAAACAATATTCGCTCGTGCCAAGTACATGGACAGGATTTTTAAACAACCCGGCATTTCCTATGCTCAGCTGTTTCGCTCTCTCTCTCTCTCGTGTCGCACTTGTAAATCTATCTTCGTTCTTTCGAACCGGCTACGTTTTCGCGGAATCGTCGTATTCAAATGTCGGACATCAAGCGTAGAAATGGTACACATCCTGCGGGCAGTCCAATTCTTTGCCATCGTGTACACCGTACACCCGTGGTAGGCCATCGTGCGGCCTACCTTTTATCGTTTCGCTTTTAATTTCAACTCAAAAATTGGTTTCATCACCCGAGCGTAGCGTGTGTCCTTCCTGGAGGGATTTTAAATCCAGCAGCTGCACAAGCACCAGCAGCAGCAGCAGCAGTAGGAGTAAATGAGGTAAATGGAGAACGATTGAGGTTAAACGTGACTGTTTCGTACGGACGGTTGTTGTAAATTGTTTCATCTTATATTTTCAAAAGGACAATCATTTTTCTTATATAGAAATTAAGTTTTTCCCCTTCTTTGCTATATATCGAGAAACAGAAGAAAGTTCAATAAAAATATAACATACAATGAAAATGAATTTATAATGAAAATATTAAACCCTTTTAGCAATTCATGTAATTAGTCATAGTACTCTGCTACTAGAAAATAAAAAAGGTGCTATGCGTGTAGTATACTTTCCAGGCGCTTCTACGACTTCTGTGTTCCATTGAATTGTTTGTTGCACCAATATATGTATATTTACAGTGTTTCTCACTTGATAATGCAAAGTTACCTATGATTTTTGCAAACGCTCCATACGAAATCGTATGTAGCGTTTGCAAAAATCATAGGTAACTTTGCATTATCAAGTGAGAAACACTGTATATTAAGTTTTAATTTAAAAAAAGGCCTATTCCATCTTCTAGCTAAATTTATTATTTATTTAGTCATTATAATTATTACGGTCATGCCGTATTGTCAAGATGGTCAAGATGGAGTGTTAACAGTTGTGGTTAGTAGACAATTAATCCTCCAATTATATCTTATCCCGAACATACTCGGTTGATTGATATCCGTTTTTATCCTGTTGAGGCGCCGTCCATATCGAACCATAGTAATAGGTCCGATTATTGTAGTTCTCGTCTCTGCCATGTGGTGTTTGATGATGTGGCGATTCTCTCTTGGTGCTCTGTTGAGTCTTAGAAGCTGGATAAAACATAGATCCAGCTTGCAATACCGTGTGCTACGTGTTACATACATGAAATTGACAAAGTACAACTCTTACTCTTTGGATATTAGGGAATAAGGAAGTTATACACTTATAGGTTTAAACCATGTTCTCATGCAATTTTGAAAATTATTTTCATGTATGGCAGATCTTTTGCTGCCAGTATATCTCTAATTGGGAGAGCATGTTGTCTGGCTATTGCATCCGCCGCAGCTAATAGAGATCCCTCTAGCGTGTTCATATTCTTTACAAGACCACAGAAGATGATCTATGTCATAATATCCTATACTACAACTGCAACATTTCGTTGGAGCAAGGTTTATGTGCTGAAGGTGAGCGTTCAACACAAAATGATTGGACATGAGTCTGGACATTATGCGGATGAACGCCCTCTCTTCAGTGAGTCCACTAAACCAGGGTCGTACGGATACTTTTGGAGACATCGAGTAAAGAAACCTCCCGAGATCGTCCGCATCCTCACAAACTCTGCTACCGAGTTAAACAGAACTCCTGTGGGGAATGGACGTACTCGTTCGTTCGTAGTATAGGTCTCTCGTAGAAGTCACCTTCTGAAATAACATTTTCTTCTTCTAGCAATAGTATCCAATAAAATTAATGAAGACTTGGTAAGGATTAAATTGAATCGTTAGATGTGATAATTGTAGAATTTCTATAAAATAACAGAGCTACTAACAAATTCTAAGGTCGTCGTAGTTCTTTGTGGACTAAATCGTTTTTGGAGCATTTGTTACTCGGTTTATGGTATAAATTAATGTAATTTTACTCTATAGTTTTTGAACTTACATTGAAATTTTGTATAAATAAATAATAAAATTAATAAGTAAACAAATATTTGTTTATGGACTAAGTGGTCCCATGCCGGAGTAGCATTGTACACCCTGGTACCGTGTTGTCCCACGAGTATCAGCATACAACTTGATGTTCTGATAAGAATGCCACACTAAGCATGGTACCCTGGAAGTGTTTGGAACAATTAGTCTTAAAATATGTTATAATTTGTTTTAGATTTACAATATCAATAAATAAACAATCGAAAGCTTAACAACAATCAATAAATTTGGTAGTTTCTTATTGTTTCGTTTTGTGAAGAATAGTTTTATCATTGTAGAACCTTATTTTTAGTTTTTGGGATATTTTCAAAACGAAAATGTATAAAATTTATTTAAAAAAATAATCTAAAATAATCATGTATAGTGCATTACTTAAATAACTAGTAACATAAATGAAAAATGCAGTTGTGACATTATTAAATACAAGACATACCTAAAGATACATAAAATCGAGAAGATATCAGTGGATAAAATCTGGAATGATTGTTCATTTTCCACCCATCAATGTAAATTTAAGTATCCTTTTAACCAATACACCCGAACGCTTCCGGAACGATCGAACTGAACCTTTCATATCTTAATATGAACATTTCTAAACCAATCTACCGGTTACGCTAATCAGTTCTACTAGCCTGGTGCTAAAAATCACAAACCCGTGTCGTGCGTGTAGTCTACCTTCCAGGCGCATACATGACATTAGCTTCAAACAACTTCAACCGCGCTCCACTCATCGGTTATTTGTCGTTTAAAAATGGGTGCCCATTTTAAAACTTCCCACATGAACTACCCAACAACGAAAAAAGAAAACCCCGTAACGAGACTCGGTCGGACTCTGTATTGCAGTCACGTCATTAGGCTCGCCCGTGGCAAACATACGGACCCGGTCGAAGAAGCGGTCAAAATGCACACGGCCCTCCGTGTCTCACGGTTGTCACGTTTTGTTTCAGCGCTCCCGGGGTAGGTGATAGTAGGTGTTTTTAAAAATTTAATGACACTGTACGCGGCGTACGGTGGAACATAAAAAAGCCCACACCAACGGCTGCAATGTGTTTTTGAAAATGGATGGAAAATGAGCCAAATGTGACAAAGTGTTAGCGAGCACGGAATTACCAATGAGAGCGGCGTTCCGCTCGCTCGAAACTCGGTAGGAACGGTTGAACCATTACCACGAGGTTTTACGGGGTGACTTTTGTTCGGGTGGTAAGACACTGATGGCGAACAGTACACGCAGAGAGTACACGCGAAAAAATAATGCCACCACAGCCCGAGCGAGAAGTCAACTTTATTATTACATTAGCGGAGAGGGTGCCCGGGCGGATATGCTACCGCTGCAAGGTACAAAACGCTGTACTTCCCGGTGTGTGTGAGTGCGCGCCAGATTCGAGTAGTAAATATTTTATGATCTCATGTTTTGTTTTCTTTTTTTTTTTTGCTGGACTCACTACGAAAGGTACACGGTTTTGGGCTTTTGGTTTGGGAAGCCGTGTGGTTCGACACTTTCCGCGGGCGTGCGCTTACACGGGTGCAACCGCATTCTCCAACGCGCTCACGGTTGTCATAATCAGTGCCGGCTGAAAGGCATGAAGTGTTTTCGCTTTCTGATAAGCCTATAGCCGACAGGACAGGGCTGGGTGGGAAATGAAGAAATCCTTCCCAACCCCCGGAAACACGTTCTACCGGAAACAGTTCTTGACGGTTGTTCGAGAGTGCAAGAAAAGTAAAAGAAGGTGACAAGCACCGTGTGTGTGTGTGTGAGTGCGCCGGTGAAGGACGTACAAATTTTTCACATTTGTATGCTAATAAACCAACGTTCAGTGCTTTCTATGACTTAATAGATGGAAGCAAACGGAAGCAAAAAAAAAAATGGACATGTACTACCTCAGCTTCTTTTTTTGAAAGAAGATACTCTGTGTGTGTGTAGTGGAGTGACGTTTCACATACAGCAAAAGAAAGAAAAAGCGCACGAACAAAACGAAACGTAAAAGAAAACAGACAGAAACCCGATTCATGCGTTTCGCGTTCCCATTTGTTCGACCGGTTGCATACGTTTCAGGCGCAGAAATCTTTAGCGTCGTCGTGGTGGTGAAAAGTGAAAGTTTTTATTGCCTTTTCGCACCGTACCGCACTGGTGCTGATGGGGTGTGGGATTTATCAGGGAAAAGGATGCGTTTGAAGGGAAAAGTTTTCCTTTTCTTGTCTGTTTTTGGATAATGTTTGCCCGGTACGGGATGCGATGAGTGCATTGTTTCGCACCGGCAAAACTCCGGCTCTGGATGCTTAATGGATGAGGAATGTAATATCTTGCATCCCAGCCTCTACTGTCATCCTTCGGTAGAATGAATCATGGAGCTGGTGATGGTTTATTAGAGTTGATTTATCTGTTGATGGTTTGATACACCATTTAGCATATCCTTTGAGCAGCATGAGTAATGTTTGGAAAATAGAGATCTTTTTACTTATTTGTAAGAGTAAAAATGTGTTGACTAAATGGATTTCCGTGTTAGAAGTAACAAATATTAAAGGATGTAAAGTGTTAAATGCCGAAACTGAGGACTGCATCGAATATTTATAGTTCAAATATTCGCATACGCCTCTAGAGACATACAATACTCTACATGTACGCTGACTTCACCATCGTGCTGCGAATTAGATTCACCAGGCTCCGAATAGCTGGTGGGCAGTTCTTGAGAATGGCACCGGATCACCCCATAGAATCCTTTTATGCCGTCAAAATGGATAGGTATACTGGCGATATAGACTCAAACTAAGATGGTTTGTTAGTAGTGATGCGTCTCCCAGAACGGCCAGGATAAAGGATTGGCAGACGACGGCAGACCGTGAGCGGCATCAAGGATAACTAGAGTAGGCCAAGACAAAGATTGTAGCGCCTTATAATAAGTAAAAAAGGTAACATATTTCTTTAAAACAAGACTCTTGAAGAAATCCTCCAGTATTAGCACAAATAAATGAAGAAATTATTAAGGAAGAATTAAGAAAGAAATCAATAACTATTACAACTAACTATTAACTATTGTGGATAGAAACGATTAAGAAAAATAAACTTTGTTGATCTAAAACTTTAGCTCGGCTAAAATTGTTCAACAATCCAAAGACGAAAGACAGAATATTATGATGACTTCATGGCTGAGTCCTATATAAAAGTTGTTGGAGAACATATACGAAGCCTTTTTAACTGTGAAAACCATTCTCAATGAGTAAATTATTTCTTTGATGATTATATAGTTCTTCTTCTTCTTTCTTGGCCTAATGACGTCTTAGGTCATGCCTGCCATTTTTAGCATACTAGACTTATTGTTACCGCATAGTTGAATAGTCAGTCCTCACTATGGGGAAACGGCCCAGATGAGACTTGAACCCCGGTCCTGTTATGTATGTGTTCGATACACGGAAGCTTATAAAAAATTCCGGTTTGTTTGCTCCTATACATCTTTCACGATTCAGTTCTATTTAGAGACTGATTTCTGAACACTAACTTTGTTCGCTAGCTTGTCCTTATCATTATCAATTGATGTGTGGAATATTACAAGGCCAAAGGTGTCGATATTCGATGAACGGTATATTCCACTTGTCCTCTTCCGGATGTACTGCAAACTGTGGGCACAGCTCAGTCGAAGAATCTGCCGACTTAGCGTATGATGCCGAACGTCGATAGCATCATATCGGTGTCATCTAACACATTGTACCGCATAATTATACATAGAGTTATGAAGATGGTATTCTCAGAATAGTTGTAAATCAATTTACTTCCTATGAAGTCTCAAGGATTACCAGAGAGATTGAGAGATGACGAAGTATTCTTCCTCATCCAACCAAGCATATGGGCTTATACAGAGTATGTGCAGACAAAATTCATTTATTAGTTCAAACATAGAGCCTGTGATCAGTCCTACTATTACCAGTTTTAGCGTCAATATGTAATGTTTGATAGCGTCAATACAAAAATTTCAGTAGCGTCATTTGGCACAAGAAAGACGCGACACATTAGGAAGAGGTAGACAAAACACGGGACGAATCAACTAAACTCTTCAACTAAAAGCAGTCTGGAACTCATAACGAGCTGATTACCGATTGTAAATGGTGATCGATTTAATACTTTTAATAGGTACAGCTGTCGGAGGGTAACACACCAATAAATCATGGACATGTTATTAATTCCAATTAAAACGTTAAAATCATCCTAATGTTTATGAATAGTGCGTAAAAATTTGAGTGTTATTCTCTTGTTTTTTCTTTTAAATTAATACAAATACATATTAGATTATAAAATTAAATAATATTGTTATAAATTATGCTTATGATCTGAATTGTATATCACGCACAAGGACACATAAAATTGTTTTCACTTTAATCCGTTACGCAGCGCCATGCATGGCGCTTAAATCTCGATCACAAATAAACCCCGGGAACCAGGGCAAGTGAGCAGGGCAGCAAAACTAACCGATACAACGTATTGCAAATATTTATGAAACGGGAAATTGTACCTAAAAATTTGCATTTCACTCGGTACATTTTCTGCATACCTGGCCCCATTAGTCAGAGTTCCGGGGGTAAAATCTGGCAGTAGATTTGGAAACTGCCGTAGGTAGGAATGGGCAGATAAGCAGAACACAGATATAGAAACCCCATAAAGCATCGCTCCATCCACCATTGCACAGAGAGAGCATTTAAGAAAAAGGGATTTTTTAGTCCAGCAACTGTCGCTTTAGCATGAAACGCCGGTTCGGGGTCGGGTCGGCGGTGTGGACTTTGTTTAATCCCAGTCGTAAGGCAAAAAACCTGGTGGTCCCTTAACCCAAAGCGAAGGATTTTAGACCGAACGGATGGTTTTCTTTCGTTCCTTTTTTTTCGTTTTCTTGGCTTCTGGGGGTTTTGTCCTGAAATCGTAACGCACCAAGGGAGGAGTTGACTTTTGATGGAGAAAGGGAACAAAACAGACATTATCCATTTTAATCAGAACCGAAAGGACACGCGAATGTAAAGTGCGTTCCCGTGCGATGGTCAGCCGGTAGGTGTGTGCGTGTGTGTGGGGCTGCCTCGGGTGAAAGGTAAAGTAAGTTCGGAAGCTTAGCTTTGACCGCGTGGAATTTGGCGCACTGTTTGTTTTCTCTTTTTGTTACTGTTTGTGTCTAATTTTCTTTCACCGAGATCATCTTGTATGTATATCTTAACATAGAATATTTCTTTTTCTTCGAATAATGATTTTTACATTTTAAAAGTCTAATTTAGTTTCTCTTAGCATAGAAAAACTCTCCAAGCCTAGCATCAAACAATTTCAACACAACGAATCGGAGTGCAGAGAGATGTCAAATGGTAGAGAGCTCGGCCAGAAGAACAAACCATCCAACGCGCAGTCTTAGTTGGGTTTTTGCATCAGTTACCCGTGTGGCCATCCTTCTTCGGAGTAGCAGCAGCAGCAGCAGCAGTACCAACCGTAACGAATCCAAAACCAAAAATCCCGAGACCAGTGCTATTATTTTATCGGAAAGCCTACATCTTCTCCGTTACGGGCGGGTGGGATGAAACGGGGGCGTGGAGGCGAAATATTTAATCTTACAATTTTTCTTCCAGCAATCATAAATTTCTAATTTTGTATATCACGCACAAGGACACATAAAATTGTTTTCACTTTAATCCGTTACGCAGCGCCATGCATGTTACTTAAATCTCGATCACAAATAACTCCCGGGATCCAGGGGCATGTGACCAGGGCAGCAAAACTAACCGATACAACGTATTGCAAATATTTATGAAACGGGAAATTCTACCTAAAAATTTGCATTTCACTCGGTACATTTTCTGCATACCTGGCCCCATTAGTCAGAGTTCCGGGGGTAAAATCTGGCAGTAGATTTGGAAACTGCCGTAGGTAGGAATGGGCAGATAAGCAGAACACAGATATAGAAACCCCATAAAGCATCGCTCCATCCACCATTGCACAGAGAGAGCATTTAAGAAAAAGGGATTTTTTAGTCCAGCAACTGTCGCTTTAGCATGAAACGCCGGTTCGGGGTCGGGTCGGCGGTGTGGACTTTGTTTAATCCCAGTCGTAAGGCAAAAAACCTGGTGGTCCCTTAACCCAAAGCGAAGGATTTTAGACCGAACGGATGGTTTTCTTTCGTTCCTTTTTTTTCGTTTTCTTGGCTTCTGGGGGTTTTGTCCTGAAATCGTAACGCACCAAGGGAGGAGTTGACTTTTGATGGAGAAAGGGAACAAAACAGACATTATCCATTTTAATCAGAACCGAAAGGACACGCGAATGTAAAGTGCGTTCCCGTGCGATGGTCAGCCGGTAGGGGTGTGCGTGTGTGTGGGGCTGCCTCGGGTGAAAGGTAAAGTAAGTTCGGAAGCTTAGCTTTGACCGCGTGGAATTTGGCGCACTGGAATGTTTCACAGGCTTTACTCGGGGGGGCCCTCTCCCGGTTTTTTTCTTTGTTTAGTCATGCCCAAAATGGAAGGAATGAGTTGGTTGTGGCAGCTCTTTTTTCCTCCTGCAAATAAAACGTAAAAGATACCAAAGAAAAGACAAACGCAGAAAAGAAATGTTGAACTGCAAAAATGTAAATTCGTTGTTTTGTTTCACTAACTTTCAGCCGACCCACGGAGTGCAGAGAGAGGTCAAACGGTAGAGAGCTCGGCCAGAAGAACAAACCATCCAACCCGCAGGGTTGGTTGGGGTTTTGCATCAGTTACCCGTGTGGCCATCCTTCTTCGGAGTAGCAGCAGCAGCAGCAGCAGTACCAACCGTAACGAATCCAAAACCAAAAATCCCGAGACCAGTGCTATTATTTTATCGGAAAGCCTACATCTTCTCCGTTACGGGCGGGTGGGATGAAACGGGGGCGTGGAGGCGAAATATTTAATCTTACAATTTTTCTTCCAGCAATCATAAATTTCTAATTCATTTCGACTGCCTGTGTTATCTTTTTCCGTTTTTTGGTGGGGAGCAAATATTCGTTTCTCATTTTTGGGTTTTTAGCGGTGGCGTTGGTTTTTCTTTCCCACGTTGAACTGCAAAAATGTAAATTCGTTGTTTTGTTTCACTAACTTTCAGCCGACCCACGGAGTGCAGAGAGATGTCAAATGGTAGAGAGCTCGGCCAGAAGAACAAACCATCCAACCCGCAGGGTTGGTTGTGGTTTTGCATCAGTTACCCGTGTGGCCATCCTTCTTCGGAGTAGCAGCAGCAGCAGCAGCAGTACCAACCGAAACGAATCCAAAACCAAAAACCCCAAGACCAGTGCTATTATTTTATCGGAAAGCCTACATCTTCTCTCCGTTACGGGCGGGTGGGATGAAACGGGGGCGTGGAGGCGAAATATTTAATCTTACAATTTTTCTTCCAGCAATCATAAATTTCTAATTCATTTCGACTGCCTGTGTTATCTTTTTCCGTTTTTTGGTGGGGAGCAAATATTCGTTTTTCATTTTTGGGTTTTTAGCGGTGGCGTTGGTTTTTCTTTCTCACTGCGAAGAATCAACCCTCCACGATGGGTTTTGCTTTTTATTAAAGGATGATGCCGACAGTTAAAGAGCGAAAATGAATGTTACGATTCGTTGTGTTGAAATTGTTTGATGCTAGGCTTGGAGAGTTTTTCTATGCTAAGAGAAACTAAATTAGACTTTTAAAATGTAAAAATCATTATTCGAAGAAAAAGAAATATTCTATGTTAAGATATACATACAAGATGATCTCGGTGAAAGAAAATTAGACACAAACAGTAACAAAAAGAGAAAACAAACAGCAACAAAAAAAAAGAATAAAAGGAATTAATGTTAATTATAATAAATGAGATAAATAAAGAGCTAAAAACATGAGAAAAAACTAAGAGGAAAGTCGTAAAATAAAATAAGGTATTACTTTTGTTTGCATAATTTAGCTCATAAGAAAGTAAGGTCTGACGCCATTAGGTGGCCTTCACAGCAAATAAACACAAAAAAGTTATAAATATCGATAAAAAAGGAAGGGGTGACGTGGTAAAGTTTATAACAAATTTATAAATAATATACTTTCTACTTTATTTATTTATTTATTTTCCACAATGACGGCTTGACGCCGTATTGTCACTTCCGCGTGAGATGATTAAATATAATTCTATATTAATGGCATGTTCGGTTATGCTTTTAACTTAAGCTTGGAGAAATTTCGCTTAATAAGAATGTTTAAAATCAAGAGAAATAATCAATAACAATGATATCAAACATTAAAATTATAAACTTCATAACATAAATTGAAAAAGAAAATTACAATCACAAGAATGGAAACAAAAGTTTAATTAAGTAACTGATATACAAAATACTATCATTCAAACTGTTCTTTTTTGCTGGAAATTACATTTAAAAGTGCAAAAAACGTTAAAAAAATTAGCAAAAATAATAAATTGTTAATGTGGATCTTTTACAAATGATCAAAGCAATTATTCACTAGAGAAATGTTAAAACATAAAACAATTGGATAGTGTACGATAAAAATAGAGAAAATATAATAATCAATAAATTTACTAAGAATTAAAGAAGAACAAACATTTGTCTATAAAAACTATTACTTTTCTCTCTATTCTCATCCTTTTAGGAATATTACAGATAAAAGAGAACAGTAGATATGAAAATATATCAAAATTGAATATATTAAAATAAATATAATAAAATAAATATTAAAATATTAAAATAAAAAAGAAAAAACCAAAATTAAGAAAATTGTTAAAATATCAAGAAAAAAAGAATAATTTAAGTTAGACCATGAAAAAGAAGTTTTTTTTTAAATACATCACAGTAAAACGTACATTTAAGTATTAGATAATGAAACTCGTAATCGAAATACGTCTCATGGACAAAATAAACACGATTGTTTTCCATTTCGGACAATCTAATACCTTCGTCTTCTTACACCTCACTCAACTTGTTTGAAATTCCATCAAACACGCATCCCCAAAGATGAGGTCATGAAGGGCGCAAGCATATCAGCTAGTATAGTAACTGGAGCGCAATGTTTGGTCGACATTTCGGTCAACCTGGGGGCGTTGGGTTTGGGTTGGGCGAGCTGTTTAAAATTCAGAGATGAATAAAATTAAAATTTCCCCAACTAGGTACTTCCTACACCGGGAGGAAAGGGAGCTGTAAAGAGGGTTGGGGAAGGGAGGAGTTAAAATGGAGAAACAAAAAAAAAAAAAGCGCAGAAAACCAGACGTAGAGGGCCTGAACTTTGGCAGGAAGCCGACGATGAAGTAATTTCGTGCGCTTGGCATCGGTAGCCCGAAGGTGTTTATCAATGTTTTTTGAAGAGCAAATCTACATCTTTTTTTTCCAGCGTAGTTAAAAAAGGAAAGAGAAAAAGGAAAACCAGAAGAAAAAAAATATGTATACACTCTCACACATATACACAGACACACAGAGATTCAAAAAGAAAGAGATAAGCGTTAAAGTTTCCGCAAAACATGGCTGAAATGAGTAGCCTCAGGCCACTTCGAGCTTATCAAACGGGGAACTGTGCGCTGTACGGCGGGAATTCTTAACGATACTGAAGTGTTTCATGTTTGAGGATCATTTTAATATACCACTGTTTGCGAAAAATGGACCACTTTCGAGAAGTGTATCGCGGAATGAGTTAATCATGGTACTGATAGTTCAATTTTATCACTCTCTCTCTCGCTCATTCCCCTAACCGAAAGAACAGCAGCCATCCTTCGACTACACCGTCAAACAATGTAGCGAAACAATGTATCGGCAAAAATTTACATTAATTAAAACACACTTCAGCAAACTGTCAGCGTCTGTCAGCGAATGGGAAGGCGAAAACAAAGCGAGAAAAAGGATACGCGGCCGGCCACTGCAACAATCTGCTGCTGACAAACTGATAATGAGACGGTGACGCGCGTTACTTGAAGGGAAATTAATGAATTCATGCCACTGTCCTTGTCACTATCGGCATTCAATCGACGCACATGACAGCACACGGGAGGGATGTAGGCTGCCGGCTACCTAGGGCCACCTACTACTGAGGACGCAGAATTTTTGCTATCTATTTACACGATTTACTTCTTTCTTTCGCCCTGCTTTTTTGTTCAATTTATTCCCTTTATCCTCGCTCTAATTGGTTAGCGGTTTAGGTTGGTTGGAATGGGGACGAGTTTTTTTCTTCTTACTTTCTAGTTTGCTTACATTGTTGTTCCTGTCAGATATAGGGAGATGGCGCAGTAAGAAAGAAATGCACAAAAAAAATCATACACCCAACCCCCATTTACCATTGGAGGAAAAAAATACTCTGAAAGCTCATTCGGCTGGAAAAAAGGAAATTTGTCATTGACAGAAATTAATTGCACGGTCCGGAACCCTGGCGCGGCAGATGCACGGTACAAGTGCAATATGGTTCTGGTTCAAGGTTGATTGCTTCCATCGGTTTGAAGATTTGCTGACTGTTTTCCGTTGGTTTTCCACTTTGAATGGGATAAATCTTTAAACAAATTAGATAGGTCGAATAGAGAGCGACTCTGTCTGTACGATTGCATACATTTAGGCGGAATGCAGTACAGTTGTTCAGCGTATTGACTGTGAGTGCATCATTTCGGTGCGCTTAAACGGTGGAAGATGTAGTTTGTTTTTAAGACGAACATTTTGGAGACAAACATGTAATCAAATCAATAAATTATTCGTTTTTTTTTAGTAAACCGTTTTTTTCAGTTAGTTTCTAAAAATACGCCAACGCTCACGAAACGCTGACTTTGAAACATTAAAGTGGAATAGTTCAGACACATCATTAAACGCCACTCACATAACATTAACAGTATCACTTTGATCGAAGTTTGTCCGATAACGCAAAACATGTAGTAGTTGTCGTGATCTAAGTGTTCTTGCCGGTGCCGAAAATGTTAAATTAAGACATTAAGAGCGTCGATCGAGTTGTCAAGAAGGCCGGCTACAAAAAGACATTGAGCAATTCTTCGACGAACAGATAATGGTGCCTAACAATAAACATCTAGCTTCATACGATGGACGAGTGTCTCCGTCCCTTCACGGGAGTAGCCTTATTGCAAAACGCGTGAGTTTGCGTTGTATTGTTTCTACACGCGCCGGCCACATTTCAGCGGAAGGACTCCAGACTATACTAGCGTATGTAAGGACAGATCTCACCAGGGAGCAATAGAGAGCTTTCATCGTCAAAGGGTCATGAAATTCTTTTGCAATTCGTCGTATAAGGCCTAACATTTGGTTTGCTCTTGTGATCACCGACTCGATATGAAGCCTAAAGCTAAGACGGATATCTAGCAGGATTCTCAGGTCTCGAATGCAACTGATGCGTTATTAAGAGTTTTAGATATTGTTAAAAATTTTCAGTCAAAAGGTTTAGCGCACATGATAATTACTAATATGGTAAATAGCCTAACCTATCCTGTGATGATCCTCATCTTCCTTCTTCTTTCGTGGCCTGCTCCTAGGGAGCACGTCTAATAGACATGGCCTGGTGTCCAATCCGTTTCCAGGAAACTCGGTCCAAGGCTTCACTCCTCCTTCCCGGCTGCATCCGATATCCCTCAGGTTTGACTCCACTTGATCCAGTCAACGAGCTCGCTGGGCTCCTCTACGCCTCGTGCCGAACGGGTAGCTGACGAGCACTTTCCTGGCAGGGCATGAGTCCGGCATCCTCATGACGTGACCCAACCAGCGTATCCTTCCGGCTTTAACAACCGTCAGGATGTCTGCATCGTCAAACAGCTCAGCTACCTCGTGGTTCATTCTCCTTCTCCACACGCCCTGCTTGCACACACCGCCAAAGATAGTCCGTAGCACCCACCGTTCGAAAATGGCGAGTGCATTGGCGTCCTCCGCCAGCATAGTCCAGGACTCGTGCCCGTAGAGGACTACCGGCCGTATCAGTGTGCGATATATGGCGCATTTCGTGCGTTGTTGGAGTCTTCTGGATCTCAGGAGCTTGTGGAGTCCGTAGTAGGCACGATTCTCCTGAACAATGCGCCTTCGGATTTCGCTGCTTACGTTGCTATCCGAAGTTACGATCGTGCCAAGGTAGCAAAACTCCTCTACTGCCTCGAGATCGTCGCCGTCAACTAATACTCTACTTCCGAGTCGTGCTCTATCACGGTCAGAGCCTCCGGCAAGCAGGTATTTTGTCTTCGTCGCATTGATCCTCAATCCAATCCTATCGGCCTCGCAATTCAGTCGGGTGTAAGGAGAGGGAAGAACATTATACTGTAGTTTTTCTGTAGTTAGTAGAGTGCTGTAATGTAAGTCATGGCTGGTAGCCATGTGTCTTTCGAGGTCTTTTTAGATCTATAGAAAAGTCTAAAAAGTCCTCTGGTTGGGTTTTGTTGAGAGGAACTTTTAGAGTGAATACTGGAATGGAGTTTCCAAAACCGACGACACAATCAACATTGGAGATATAGGACATTTCCCTAGGTATTTTCTTTACGATACGGTAGGATGCTCTAACCATTTAGTT
Organism: Anopheles maculatus; assembly: GCA_002091835.1. Taxonomy (NCBI): domain Eukaryota; kingdom Metazoa; phylum Arthropoda; class Insecta; order Diptera; family Culicidae; genus Anopheles; species Anopheles maculatus. The sequence goes on along the minus strand of KZ061727.1, from coordinate 176,336 downwards.
TAAGTAACGAATCACCTATATTCTAATCAGAGCATGGAACATTTTATGACCTTAAAGACTCTCATAGTAGGAAGTTAAATTGACTATGGCTAGTGCCTCACTATCATCAACTTCATTACTCAAGAACCGGGCTCAAGGTACGAATTGCTGCAACTAGTTTCGCCAATTCTTCTTCGAATTATTTGCTACTGCAGTTACAATAGCATTTTAATGGATCTGGAGTATCACATCATATAGAGATATCATAAAAAATCCCTTCAAAATCAGTATATTTTTTATGCATACATGATATACTACACTAAGATATAGTATAGACCTATCAAAAGAAGAAATATTCTATACTCATCTCATCTAATTTTGTTTAATATATGCAGCTTGACCAGTGCCAACTTTATAACATGATATGATGCCAAAATAAAGTGCTTTCTCTTATCCATGGCAGTATTTATGATTATCTCGTTCCTCTCAACAAAAAAAAGCTCCCAAACGACGCTTGTTTCAATGTCAACAATCAAACCAATGCTATCACAACCTTCCCGAATGCTAAAAGGGACCACAATCCTTTGATATATCGATACACGGCAACCCCATCGAGAAGTGGTAACATCGTTTACCCACCCACGACTACATTGTGTCAGCGAGATCAATTGAGTTTTCGTTGGGTTTCGTCACTGCTCGGGGAAGGCCCTTAATGTGGTGGGCGTGTAACAGGACGTGTTTATGAAGTCAGAAAAAAGCGCATAAAACACACACCCACAGCTGTAGATGATCCTTGCTTTCTTAGGTGGGTTTTGGATAAAGGGTAAAAAGGTTTCCTAATTCAACCAATTTTCGGATTTTCCCTTTTGATCTTTGCTTTTATTGTTGCGAGTTGTGTTTCATCCTTTCGGTTTGGTGACATTTGGCAACAACATCACGCTGATGTCTATTTTGATGTTTTGAAAGGTGATATGTGCTTGTCGTATCTTTTAATGGCGGAGGTGTTTATTAAGTTATTGATATGTGCTTCGAAACAATAAAGGATGCGTTTTTTCCTTTTTAACAATCGAAAAGGATTGCATTTTGTGTGAAAAATTTCTTTTTGATTTAATACAGTAAAACGAGTTCCTTTTCTATCTTCAAGCATCAAAAAGGAATGACCGTATCAAATAAATTTCCCAATTAATTGACCATCAAACCGAGCGTTAATCAAACAATCGCCTTTGTGGTTCGATGCACACCCGGAACCCCTTTCTAGCTGTCCAACTGCGATCAAATGATCCTTTGTGTTTGCTTTCCCTTCGATTGAAACTAAAAAAAAAACCTCAAAAAAGGGTTTTAACTGTTTCTCTTTCACCGAACTCTCTTACTTGTCCAGTCCAGACGTAACAATCGATAAATAATAAAGCCATTAATACTGTGTCCGCATGAAAGCTGTTGTACGAACTCGATTGATCTGTTGGACAGGCAAAAAGGAACTCAAAAAAAGGGTAAAAAGGAATACAATCGAATGCACGTATCTCTCACGGTATCGATAGGATTTTCCCTTTTGATCTTTGCTTTTATTGTTGCGAGTTGTGTTTCATCCTTTCGGTTTGGTGACATTTGGCAACAACATCACGCTGATGTCTATTTTGATGTTTTGAAAGGTGATATGTGCTTGCCGGATCTTTTAATGGAGGTGTTTATTAGGTTATTGATATGTGCTTTGAGAAAAGAAAGGATGCGTTTTTTTCCTTTTTAACAATCGAAAAGGATTGCATTTTGTGTGAAAAATTTCTTTTTGATTTAATACAGTAAAACGAGTTCCTTTTCTATCTTCAAGCATCAAAAAGGAATGACCGTATCAAATAAATTTCCCAATTAATTGACCATCAAACCGAGCGTTAATCAAACAATCGCCTTTGTGGTTCGATGCACACCCGGAACCCCTTTCTAGCTGTCCAACTGCGATCAAATGATCCTTTGTGTTTGCTTTCCCTTCGATTGAAACTAAAAAAAAAACCTCAAAAAAGGGTTTAAACTGTTTCTCTTTCACCGAACTCTCTTACTTGTCCAGTCCAGACGTAACAATCGATAAATAATAAAGCCATTAATACTGTGTCCGCATGAAAGCTGTTGTACGAACTCGATTGATCTGTTGGACAGGCAAAAAGGAACTCAAAAAAAGGGTAAAAAGGAATACAATCGAATGCACGTATCTCTCACGGTATCGATAGGGTGCATCGGATATTTATTGCGCGTGTTTTCCCTCAACGGGAACGCTTGGACCACCCTTAGCGTGCCACGGAAGGTTTCCGTTTCTTTTATTGCGTGGATTTGCTCAATTAATCCAAAACATGCTGGACGAATTGTACGATAAGCCCAAAATTACACACTCGGTATGCGGGAAACCAGGGTGGAAAAATATTTCACTAAAATAAAATGAAATATTGATTGAAAAACTAATATAAATGAGGAAGCGTTGCTTCTTGTTATTCTTTCGCTTTTTTAGAAATCGTTTAAACGAACAGAAACTTTGGCTTTAGAAATTTAACTATAGATTGATTTAAATAATTGTTTAAAATTATTTAATTGATAGATATTCCATTAACGCTTTGTCAGATTTGTATTGAACTTATTTTATCACAGATATTATTTTCACGTTTCTATTTTTGTAAGTTTCTATCTTTTTTGTTGCTGTTTGTTCGTGGTTTATAAAATTTTTGTGATCCTTTTTGCGTAAACTTTGAATGTTTTGTTTTGTTAAATCGTTTATAAATTTTTGATTGATGCTTTGATGCTTTGACCTTTTTTTAATTGGTTTTATTTTTCTTGATTTGTAAATGCTTTTCCTTGATTTTTCGGTTTTTCCTTTCAAAATTTGTTAAATAGACTATTTTTCCCTTTTTTCTTTTCATTTTCTAAATATTTTTAAATATTACATTTTGAATTTCGATTTTATTGTTTGTTTTCGAGTGAACCATAAGCATTAACAACATTTTTGGTCTTGTTTAATTTTCTATCTTCGAATTCCAATAGTTTGAGAAAATTTCGTTATAATTGTTTCTTTTGTAAATTAATTTATTGATCGATGCAATTTGTTTTCAACTGTTTTTGACAATTTTTGTTTTGTTTTTAAATGCTTTTTTGTTTAAAAAAGTTTAGGTTTATCCACATAGGTTTCATGTAGTAATATTGAATCTTATCTTACATATTTGAGGTCCAATATGATGTTCTATTAAGCTACTTTATCTACTGTTTTATTTTCTTACGTTTATAGATCTTTATAGTGAATCAAAACTATTCTATCTTTTGCATTTTTTCTTATTTCTTTAGAATGTTTTACTTAATTTCTTCTTTTCTATAATTGAAAACAGAACTCATAGTTTTTACTAACAAAAATCAATAAATAAATACAAACGTTCTAGCATTTATTTTATAAGCCTTTTTCCCTCTTTGTTAAAGAATTCATTTGTTCCTGCACGCGGTACGGCACTGGCTGTTAAATGAATGTACGCGAGGAAACTCAACATAGCGTATGTTTGTCTGTGTATGTGTGTGTTTGTGCACGCACATAGGTGGAAGGATTGCACATGTGTTGCTGATTGCGCCGATTTTTTTTTGTACTTCTCATCTTCCCCAGCTGGCACCGTGGTGTAAACAAACGATCAGCTGTTCGACGGAGAGCTTGTTTTCATCGATTTTTCTCCTTTCGTTTAGAAAACACCAACACACCATACACACACATCTAGAGCGGTGTGTACATATCACTCTCTCCCAGCCAGGGAAAGGATGACTTCGCGGGTTCGGTGAAAGAAGCACGCTGAAAGGCAAAACAAGCGCGCCATATGTGTGATGAAGGCTTTCGCGCGTCTTGTATGTGTGTGGCACGTGGCCTGGACTGGAACGGGTGTGTGAGAAGCAAACCCGACCGAGGGCTTTCACTTCGGGTGTCGGGACTGACTGGCGAAAGGATTCTTCTTCGTGTGTGGTAGTAAGTAGTAAGCTTGTTGCATGGAGCTTTTCGTAGAGCGCGAGAGCAAAGAGAAGCAAGCGGGCGAGTGTTTCAGCGTAACATGTGTGTGAAGACCGGGCGCACATGTAGAAAGCACCACGTGGTACGGTTGATATGGTTTTGGAATGTTTACATTCTTTTCCGCTCCGCTTTCCACTTCCGCCGACCTTTCCGAGACTCGACGTCAAGGGATTTGTTGGGCTGGTTTGTCGGTGGTGTACCGTATTCAACCGTGACCGTCTCTTTGCCGATGATCGGCCGAGATCGAGCACGTGCCGCCTGGAGTTCGGGCGAGAATGTTCTTTAATATGCATGAAATAAATTCACAGACGCACACAGATACAGTCATAGCCGGATGGGAAAGGGTTTTTTTTTTAGGTGTACGCATGCTATGATCCTGTTTCATGCCTCTACAATTTCGGTCCCGTTTGGTAAGCGTCGTAGGGGTGATTTTTTTTTATTCTCATTTCCAACCACGGCACACCGTCGTTGCGTGCATTTTTACCCAGGGAGGAATTAGATTTTTTTTCACGTTCTCTCTCGCTGCTCGTATCTAAACGAAGGGGTTGAAAAAAATACGAAATACCGGAACCACGTTCCGGAATCAAAATCATCACCGCACAGACCGAACAATATTTAAAACGAGAGCTCAAAAAAAAAGGAAAAACAGAAAAAAGGGTTTAACGACGGGGTTTTGTTGGGTGGAAGAGTCCTGTTCGTTTTTTTCTTTATAAAGGATGACTGTATTTTTCTTCTCTGCTTAGTAGCAAGTCGAAAAAAACAGAGAAAGAAATGCGCCGAGTGTGCGTGCTTGGTGCAGTTTGACGGGAGTCGTTTTTTACATTACTCATGCCTGTTCCATACGTGCCGTGATTTTTTTTTGCTTCACTCTACTGAAGCTACGACGAGTCTTTGCTTGCTTTTTTTTTGGTGTGTGTGTGTGCTGGAGTGTGTAATGTTCGTATGGGTTACGATAATGATGGTGATGATGTGAGGAATCGAACACGTTCGTGTGCATATTTTTGAATATTAATGAGAATCCTGCGCACGGTGTTTGTAAAAATCGAAATTTAGGACTGATTTTTTTCCCTAGAATTGAAGTACGAGGAAAATAGAAGAAGTATTTAACCCTTTTTATATCAATCAGCGTGATTTTGAGCAACTGTTTTATTTAAAATAAAAGTTTGCTGCGTGTTGCATACATTTAAGGGGTATTGATTATTATTCTCATGCGGAAGGTTTGCTGCTTGTTGCTTTTCATTTTAATTACTGTACTGCATTTTTTTTACTCAGTTTATAGATCAAATTCGACAAAGAAATAAGGCCTTCATTAGATATTTCCTTAAATAAAACTGGTTGAACCGAAAATCTCATTTCGTATTTAATTATTTATTTGTATGTACTGCGGATAGCATACCCTGCAGGACCTTTCACTGCTGCGTTGTAAGAATAAAAGATTGCTTATTTATTTAAAATTATTTTTAATCAAACGTTATAAAACTAGAATACAAAACAAAACGCATTATAATATCTTTCAAGAGTCAATTTGTGACAAACAAAATTACACGAATAAAATCAATTATACAGCAGCAATGAAAGCGCTTCCAAATTAACCAACAATCGAGCTCTGGTAACATCATTCGATCGATATTTGCTGGCACGAAAATGGTGTAAATGTTTTAAACACCAGAAAAAAAGCATCATTGCCTAAGTTTTAGGCACTGAAACAGCCATCGAAACTCATCTCAAATTTTTCGCCCTCGGGTAACACGGGGAACTCTTCTGTCGTAATTTGAGCTCCAAACAAGGAGCCGAAAGGATTCTTTGAAATGTTGCTACGGCAAGAGCTGCGGACGAAGGGGTGTAGGTACGGTGAAACGTGTACACCTGAGGTAGGAAATGGATCAATCCTTCACCTGACACTCTTTTTGGCGAAAGTGTGCGAAACAGGAATGCGACCGAGTGTTTGGAACCGACAATACCCGGCCGAAGAAAGCAACCGTGAGTAATAAACAGCTAGTTAAGCGCGCGGCAGAAAGAATGAAACGCACCGGAGCAACGAGCCACCACCGCCACACACCCGGTTACCATGGTAACTCATTATTCTTAAGGATAAATTACCCAGCGCTTCCTTTGCGTCTTTGCGTTTTGCGGCGGTACGGTACAGGTTTCTTGTGGCGTATTTTTGACTACGCGCAAGAGTCTACGCAAACATTCTTCATCATCACGGTTTTTTGGGCGGTGGTGTACAGTGGCGGTTGAGGGACGGACTGTGCGGCTGTACATAATAAGAGCCAGAACCGGAAGCACCCGACATCGTGTGGCGTGGTTGGGGAATCTTTTTTTGTTCCCTTACGCTATCCTGCATCCACACTCTGTTTTTGCCGTTTCTTGTCTTTTTGGCTTCTGGAGTTTGGCGTGTTGCTGCTTCCCATCAGGACGCCAACCCGCTGCTTCATACCCTGTTACCTCTCTAGTCGTCGATGGATGGGTTGGCTCGGTTCTTATGTACATAATTCACCCTCTTAAAATCGAACAAGATGCAAAGTAAGATGGTGTAATAAAAGAAGGCGCAAAAAAAAACACGAAACGCCGTGTGGGTGGGTTGGAGTTTGTTGGAGTATGGTTAAAATGTAAAATAAAACCTTCTCGCGGTGGGATGAGCGAAATTTCGTGCACGTTTTGGATCAATATTAACTCTTTTGGTGGGTATGTGCTGTTGGAGGGATGTTTTTTTCTTCTGCGTAGCCATTAAACGAGACACAGAACGATCAATGATGGTGAAGAGATGTTTTTGAAAATGGTGTTTTAACGTTGTGAAATAGCGTATTGTGTGATGTAAATTTTAGTAAATTGTTTGAACTTGCTTTCGAATGGATTACTTTCAATTTGTACTTGACATTTAGCTTTCTTTGGGTAATTCATACATTTCTTTTATAGTATTAGCCTTATTTAGTTAGATTTTGGTTTGTTCTTATTTTCTATAACATTTTTCTGGAACTTAGATTATTTGAAGAACGTCTGGTGGTCGAGGCGGTCTTCACACGCAGCTACGGGTCAAATCAAGTCAAGGAAGCCAGAAATGACAGCTCAAAAACAGTTAATACCATAGAGTCTAAGAAAAAGAAGAAAAATAGAAAGAAGAAGAAACGAAGATAGAAGAATAAGAAAAAGGACAAGGGCAACAACGATAATCTTTTCATGATTTTTATATTCAATCTTTAAACAAATCTTTGTTGTTGATTATTTTATTATTTTTAGTAACTTTTATAAAAGTTCTCCAAAATTTTATCTTTGCAAATTTCCTTTACCCAACAATAACTTTTTCATGCTTTTTTGCAATTTTCAACTAAACCTTTGTTAGCTTTTCATTTTATTTTTTTAATGCAGTTGTAACATTGGAAGAAGGCTATGCTTAATTTTTTTTTTAATTTTAAAGCTATTTTATATTTTTTTATTCATATAGAACGGCCTGGCCGTATTGCTAGCTGTTTTATATTTAATGTTTAAATAATTGGCGATTTGCGATTGTTTTTGTTTCTCTTAAGATTGTAAAGTTCGGATGATCATTTATATTTTATTGGAACCGTATTGTGTTGTCACATTTGGACGATCACTTAACTCGTTTTGAATCCATACGGTTAGTGGCTTAACTCTACTACATTCTAAAATGATTTACAGTATGTTCTATTGTCTTAATTAGCTTTATTCATTAGCTTCTCTCTTGTACAATAAATTTAACCTTCTTTTAATCTATATTTCTACCTTGCTTTAAAATCTTTTCTTATTTTCTCTTCTACGTCCTCCTTCTGTTCCTACTATTGTTTCATTTTCATTGTTTCATTTTTTTAACTCAAGTAAAATGCTGTTCATAAAAAGGTTTTTGTATTAATTCTCAAAAATTATTGTTTTTTAAAGATTTTTATTATTCTAATCAAGAATTTCAATGTTTTTTACTTACTTTGTCAATAGTTTTTGAAATTTTTATGATTTTTTTTAAACGACGCTTGTTTATTGTAATCTTATAGAACGATCTGTCCGTATTATTAAAAATTACAACGACATTTTACACTGCTTTTTTAAATTTCAAACCTTTATATTATTTTTGAAGTAAAATTATACCCTTGATAAAATGCTGTAAAATCAACGGCAAAACCACATGCCATCTATCACCGTTTCCTTACGAAAGGGTTGCTATTTGACTGTTTTGCAAAGATTCATACGAGTTTACCGATCGAGCAAAGAGGCGCATGCTGCAAGAACTCTCAAAACCGAAGCAATTCTCTCTTCCGCCTAGTGTGTCTGGCTGATTCAATGCAATGTCAGTTCGACCCAAAAAAATGTAAGGGGTGCGTTTTTTTTCCATTCATTCAACCCCTTAACAACCCTTTAACCGTTCAGGGTACGAAATTGTAAAAAAACGATAGGGGTAACGATAGCAACTCAGACACAGGATGCTGGATGGAAAGGTTTTTTTTTCGTTTGAGTTTTCAGTGCGTGTGTGTGCTGTGCTTCCCTCGCGGTAGTATCGGGAATGTTTTAAAGTCTTTTTTTTCGCTCAATCCCCACGGGAGAGAAGAAGGTGGTGTGGTGGTTTGGAAAGGGGTGGTAGTTAGGGAAAGGATTCGATATAAAAAAACCGATATGCAAATGACAGGGTGAAGTTGGGCCGGCGCGTTTTTTTTTGTCCCTATTCAACCGTTTTCTCATCCACAGATCTGTGCTTACCCTCGCGAATGAAGCGATTTTTTTCCACTCTCCTTTCGATGCGTTTAATATTCTTCCAGTACTACAAACGAACGTTCGTTATCACGGTGAGACATAGGCAAACCGGGCTAACGGGGGGTTTGAAAAAAAAAATAAATTATAGAAGTAGGAAAACCGGTACAAGGATGTACAGGGGAAAAAAAAAACCGAAAAACATTCGAATGAATTCGAACGAATTTAAAACCATGATGCCTTTTGGTACTCGGGAATTGCCTGAAGGTTTATTTGCATCCGTGCCACTCGGGACTCTGGTACGGGAATGTACCGGTGTTTGTGTGTGTGCGCGTGTGTACTTGGGTTTCAGATTCCAGCTTCACTTTTTATCCTTCTCTCGGTGTTCCTCCCCAGCCCATCACCGAGCTTTTTATAAAAGCCAACCGTTTGGAATTGAAATTTCTTTGCTGTGATGTTATAAATTACAATAATTGCAATTAAATTTCTATCCCGATGGGAGGAACGTCGCGCAAGAGGGAAAGGATTTGATGGAGAAGCGAGAAGAAAAAAAAGGATACGAAACAAAAAAACACTAGAGGAAAGACATTGGAAGAAAGTTTCCGGCAGATAAACAACACGGCACGCTTCACATTGACCGTAAGGCAGACGAGATGTCTAGAATCGAGGGCAGCATAAGAACGAAACGAAAAAAAAAAAACGAAAGGGGTAGTTTTTTTTCTACAACCCTTGTTCCTTCCGTATAATGCGTCGTTGACGTTGTCAGGCTTCTTTGGTGCACATCTGTCTGACCCTAAAGGGTTTTTTTTTCTGCGCTCCTGTCACGGCACGGTGTATTTAGATTTTTTTTTTCTTTCTCCCCGGTTCTACAGCTCGTGCTCATGGTCCCCATAGTAAGGTGACATAGTAAGGAATAGAGCTAGAGCGCACGGTACCGAATGAAAAGGGTTGAAGCTTTTGCCGGGGCGATGAGTGGGATTTAGCAATTTATCGCACAGCATTCGCAGCAAGGTGAGATTTTTGTGTCCCGGATGATTCATGGTGGTGGCGTGGTGGCGGTTTGGGAAATGGTGATGTGATTTATTACCTTTTTAATGCACTGCTGCGTGTGTGATGGAAGTTTTCGAGTAGTTTTCCGGAGGTTAGGTGGAGATATTTGCCGAAAATATGTTTTACAAAACATGTAACGAAGGTTTAGTCTAATTTTAAATTTAAAGTAAGTTTAATATGATAGAAGTATGAAATCTGCGTAGAGAGAACTGTGTTTTTTAGATAATAATTTCAAATAAAACCATTAGTAAAACTTAATGTCAAACTGTTCCAATTAATATGACCAAAAGATGTGCATAGAATGACTTGTTATGATTAGGAATGTATATTTACATAAACTTAGTACCATAAACAAACTGTAAATCAGACAAAGAATGATATGAATCGTGTTTTAATTGTCTTTTAACACTTTTATAAATAATAACGCCCAAATTTATGCAAATCTCATTGAAAATAGGCTTGCTGTATCATTAGATTATTTGAAAATTGTATGCTAAATTAAATTTGTTATCTTGAAACATTGTTTTGTTTTAATAGTGATATAAAAATTAGAAAGATAGCGGATTGATAACTTGAAATTTACTAACTAACATGTGAACAAATTTTTGAGATGTTTTTTCATTATTTTTATGTCATATAATAGACCAGTTATAAAAATACGGCTCACTGCCAGTTATACTAGTAAAATTATAGTTCTTAATTGTTTATAAATAGTCACTGCTGGAAATTTGCTTAAAACTAGAAAACGCTATTCCTGAGGCTACGCAGTGAATGTCAAAGTTACCATACAAATTTTTATGAAAAATATTATATCTTGATTTTTTTTATATAGTCAGTCATAATGTTCATAGTCTCTTTAAAAGTCTTCACAAAACAATACTATACCAACACTAAAGAAATCAGAAGCAGAAGCTAGGATTTTAAAAATATATTGTATTGCATACTTTACGGCGCTATAAATTAAACACTAAACACGAAGCTTTAGTAGAAATAGTAGAGAAAAATTTACTCTAACAAAGCTCAAATGGAAGAAAGAGACAGCTTTAGCTATCTATTTCGCATTTCAAACGAATGGTAGAAGGAAAAATGTATAACAGAACTAATAAAGGGTTGTTTTGCGTACAGCTTTAACAAAACACCAGGCGTCTCCATTAACGCACCAAACATTGGAAATGTCATATTTCGATCAATTATTTCATCTCGATAATGACACGTTTCACGCTTCTCGTCGCCAAACCATGGCCATAGTTTTAAATATCCTTTCTCGTATCAAATTACCGGCCGAAACCTTGTTTTTCCCTCTTGGGTTCGCCTTTTTGCGCCCTGTTGCTAAGGCTTAAAAAATCGCCCGCAGAATCGTTCACTGTTCTGGCGTTTCGATTTCCGTTTTCGCTTGAAAAGCAACACACCCCTCGAGGCGGTATCAGCTCTGCAATAAGCAAATCTGCAAGAGCAAAAGCGAAGCAGCAAATTTGCTAAGTGTGGAGGGCGAAAAATATCAAAGTGTTTGGTCGGCAGACGACAAACAGAGTGTGTGTGTGTGTTTGTGTGTTGAAAGAAAACGCGGCAAAACAAACGCGGGATGAGTAGAAGGCTACTTCGTGTCCGGTGGTTGCAAAGCGCACCCGCGCAAAAAAACTGGCTGGAAAAATGGGTTGGAAAAATAGAAAATATTTCAAAGGAAAATCGAACCACACCGGCACACAGGGCTTTGATTGGCTATTAAAAAACTTTTGTAATTTAACTTTGTCTCACTCACTGTGTGTGTGTATTGGTGGGGGGGCTTCTTACAGGCGGGTTGGGGTGTGCGGCATTGAAATCGGACACCGGAAGTCACCCGTTGCCAGGAGCCGCGTTGGTGCGTAGCAAAGCAGTTACAAAACGCACCAAGTGCACACCGATTCGCGGACGCATTTCGAACGATTTTGTCAAACGTTCGATACAGGCAAACAAGGGAGAGCTTTACATTAAAAGAAAAGTATTATAATTCCCTAGTATTCCGACAGGGCAAATGGAGGCAACCGGTCTTCGGGAGTGGGTAAAACTCATTGAAGTTGTTTTTCGCTGGCAGTAAAGGTCACAACCCGAAGTTAACTCGAAATCACTTGGAAAACTGTGCCCCATCTACGCGCTTCTTGGCACCGGCAATGCCCGCTGGCCGCTGGCGTTTCGCCGGCCATTTAATACAAAGTTGAAATGAAATCGTGGAAAATTAAAAGGAATTTTTGCCCGGCACACCCGGGGTCGAAAAGCTTGCCCGGTTTATTTTATCTGTTCAGCTTCGTTTCGTGTGCTGGTGCAGCTTGAATGTATTGTGGAGCCGAGTTCACCTCGCACCGATGCCGATTCGGCATAATAACATCCTACTTGAGCGGATTTCACCTTTCGAGGTGGTGGGCTGTGCAAGGGTGGTGTTTATTTTGTTTCGACTTCTTCAACTGCTCCTGTGTGCTCCTTTCGATTTCTAGTGCTGTTTAGTGTGTGTGTTTTTTTGTAGTTGAATTTCGTGAAAAACAGAAAATCTGCTCGAAGCTGGTAAGAAGTTTTTTTTGCTCTCTCTCTCTCTCTCTCTCTCGCTTCCATTCAAACCATTCACTTTTCGGACGATTCGGACTGATTGGATGGTTCTTATGATGTTGTTTTTTTTTTTTATTTGTTATTCTCCTCGCAACAGTTTGTATTTGTTGTACTGTTGCACTCGACTGATACGTACGTTGGTGAAACATGAAATGGTGAAGCCAGGGCAACTGAAATGGCTAATTAAAACGCAAAATCCTACCGGCGAAGAGTTGCCCCCCGGGAAGTTGAAAGCAGATCGGGCAAACGTTTTGCTTTTAATTGGTTCGTTGAACGTTATACGATCGGTCAAAATTGTGAGGAGCGATTTCGTGTGCACCTTTTAATTAGTTGTACATTTATATCGCCTTTTTTTCTTTTGGTGTTTTTTGGATTGCAAACGTAAGTGTCTTCATTCAATTAATAAAGTATGTGTTTTGGTAGAATTCAAATAAGTGAAATGATCTCTTAATCAAAGCCTCTACATTTTTCTACGTTTAATGTACAAAGAATCGCTGCTGCTCATAAATCTACTATAGCAACAATGGATGTGTTTAATATAAATATTGAAAAATGAAAATTTTAAAACGCCTGCAGGTATGCAATCACACTGACTTGTAGTGTGACTCTCATCTTGAGTGGACAAAGTTTTAATATTTTTATACCGTGATCAGTCATTATAATCAGTACTTTATTTGCTAAATGTTCTTTCCGCTTATTTCGTGCTATCTTTGCCTTAGTTCTCTAGTTTATAGCATGATTTATTCTTATGTATGGTTTAATGTTGATTCGACAAACACTGTTTATTCGATACAGCACTACACCTGGCATTGCATGGCAATAATTAGGTGCCCTTGCCATCACCATTGCCTCCAGACAATTTAAATGCAAATCTGAAAGACGTTATACTAAGCTCTGACGTCTGAATATCCGTGGCACAGTCTACTGATCTCTTCACTGCCAAACATCATCGGGCGTTTGTGGCGGTGTTCGAGACGCACACAAAGGTGGACCTAAAGACCCTTAAGACAGAATTTGAGGATCAATAGGACGAAGATAAAGTAGCTGCTAGTCGAAGGTCGGGCGAAATCCTCTACGTGGTAGAGGAGTTCTGCTACCTTTGTACAACTTCGGAAACTATAGAAAATAACTTAGGCAGAAAAATAATGCGGAATCGTGCGCACTATGTCCAGAAGACACACGAGTGCGGGTTTAAAAATACTCTAGAAGGACACGCAATGCATCGCACTCTAATTCTTTCGATTATCAGGGTCATCAGTCTTGAACAATTATGCTAACGTAGGATACTGAAGATGCTCGCGCGATGGATATTAGGGCCTCTATTGGAGTAGAAGAATTAACCATACGACGACTATTCAAGGGCAAGTGATGAAGATGCCGAACCAGGAAGGTGTTTGTCAGTGACCCGTTCAACAGGAAGCGTAGAAGATCACAGCGAGCTCGTTAGCTTGATTAAGAATTATCAAGTATATTGGATATCGTAGTTAGCGATCGACACTGAAATACATCCAAGGACCAAATTTCTTGGAAACGGATTGATAACCTGGCAATTCCACCAATGACGTGTCCAATGGCGTACAGCAAAAAGGAATAGAAGAAGAGAACATATCTGAGGCATACTCTTTGTTAAGTTATGCTTTAAGTTCATAACGCCTGTTAGTATGCATTCATTCTCAGTAATATTCTTGATGCTCGTAAATGGTACTTACCTAGTTTTAATACTTTCAAGCCCAGAATGCTCAGTAATCCTCGTAGAATTGCTTGGTTAAACAACAGTAGAAATAAGCATCGAATAAAGATGTTGTGAGAAAATGATTTTAAACAGAAGATTATATTTTTAAACTGTAACAAAATACTTTCGTACACCACAAATTCAATTAATCCTCTCTCTCTGCGATGAGGATACCCTTTTGCTTCACGTTTGCATAATCATTCGATAGCATTTTAGCAAAGCAAATATTGCTTCTTTTTATACGCTCTTTATCCCCATAGCCCCTGCAAGCCGGCAAACAACAAGTGCATCTGTTGTGCAAATATTGTCGGCTCGAAACGATATCCTATTTTATCCTTTCCGGCATTCGTTTGTGTGTTTCCCATGGCAAACAAACTCCAGTGTGTCGCATTGTGTCACCGCCGGATGATGCATTTTACATCGCATCTCTTTGCAAGGTCTTTTGGAAATTCGACTTCAGCTCGTTCATTCTAATCCATCTTCCTGCTCAAACACAAACACTACGATATCGGTTTTTTTTTTAAACGGTACACACATACAAACACTTTCAGAGCGAAATAAAATCCGCGGTAGGCCTTGAAATGGAAATTTTGAAGGGATGAAAAAAATTACACCCCTCACGTTAAGGGATGGTGAAGGATTCTTTTTTTTGTATTACTCCGTCCGCTGACGTCTGTGTCCTTAATGCATCTTTGTCGACCGTCAACTTGTGCACCAACGAAAGGGGTGACGACGAGTTCTGACTTTTTTTTCTTGGTTGTTGTTGTTGCGTCTTCCAACAATTTATTTCGTGGCACGTGGAACATCGACCCGGTTGCTATGATGAATGAAAAAAAAAATGTACCAAGCCGGCGGTAGTTTAGGGACCGGTTTTTTTTTAACCCGTTCCGTCCCGAGCTCGGCGTCGTACTTTGCTTAGTCTCACGTTTCTCGCTTCTGGGAGGGTGAACTGAAAGGGTTCTATTTGAGATTGTGTTAACAGACGAAAAAAATGCGGTTCTCGTGCATAAAAACTCACTTAAAAATCCTTTTTTCTTTTCACAATTGTGATGTATTTGTAACAGGAAAAGCTTGAAAGCTAGTTCACAGCCAGCAAACCGACCGACCGCTCCATTAGGCGTTGGATAAGAATTATTAAGCGAAATAAAGTAAACGGAGGCGAGTGACAAATACGGTTTTTTTGTATGGTTTTTTGTTATTTGTTGTGCGTTTTTTTCTTGCCGGTTTGTGAGCTCTTCTTACTTCTCTGTGTTAGCACAGATGATCCGAGTTTGGTTAGCTTTCGCTTAATTAAGTGCAGTTGAGCCGAACCTGTGGCACGGTTTTAAATATTGGAATTGGCTTTGTTTGGATGCTGGGTGGGGTTTGAGTTTTTTTTTCGGTTGTCATTTACGAAACGAATCGTGGGGGACTTTTTTTCTGACCTTCCGGAGTCATGTTCAACCCGTTGTTTTTTGTTTATTTGGTTTCGGGATGAAAAAATGACCTCGAAGAACCAGCGTGTGTGCTAGTTTTTATGTAAATTTTTTTTTTCGAAATGTTTTATTTGAGAAAACTGAGAAGCGGAGTGTTTTTTGGCGTGTCAATTGGGATGATTTTTCCGGTAAGGAAATTATGGAAGCGTGGCAGTGCAACGGTAAAATTGGATTAAGCAATAGCAGCTGTTGACAATTTTTGGCCAGCACCGGAACCGTAAGCTGATAGCGATTGTGGGAAGCTTTGGGGTGGTATAGGATCAAAAGCAGAGAAGAAAAAGGATAATATCAAAGAGTTTAGTACTGGTTTTTAGAATTAAAAAATTATATTAACTCTGCTGTGCAAGATACTGCAGAAAAAATGAGGACATTTAAGGTATAGAAATGATACACCACATCCAACAGAAAATATTGTCAATGTTTTCAGGTGGATTAATGTGTTTAAGATCCTTTTAAACAAAATTGCTCTGTGCGTCCCTAATTTGTATCAATAATTTTCTAAAGTCGAGATCCTAGTGTCCTAGCTCAAGACACGTCTTTTAAGTGTAGTTCTCCAACATCTTTAACCTACTGCGTGTCATACTAGATCTTAGGGTCTTCTAACTAGAGTGAGATGACTTGGCAGGCTTGTATGTCAATATGCTCCCAAACACCTTAATTCGAACGAGTCAAGACTACTAAAAGGCAATGAATCTTGGGGTCAAAAGTAAATGTTTTCCTTCTCTCATCGTTGTGTGCGATTTATGTTGTTGTAGGGCAACGTTTGGATCCTCAGAGAAGTTGACATTCTTCCAACGTTGCACTTGATCCTTCAAAATCTCGAAATGATCTTCGGTATTCACTTTGACACAAGCGTTAATCAACCTCCAATCCATAGCCCATGATATCAGTGTGATGCCTTATTTGAAACTTAAATTTGTATGAACAAGTTCTGCATAATTAAGACCGGATGAAGCGACAGTGGTCTGCCGATAGTGTTCGCCACATGAGACTTGCTAAGTAGGCCCTTACTCTTGGACTAAAAGCGAGCTTAGGCTCGAAAGACTCGGTGGCTGAGCAGAATGAGCACTGTAGCGAAATGTAATGTACAGAGATTAGAATTGTTATACGAAAGCGATACTCGCAGTTCCTTTAATAGTTCTATAATCAAGTGACTAGATTTTTTTATTTGCCTCTAGGATTCTTGTTTCAAGATTCTCCGCAAAAACTCTTTCGGAGTAGTAAGTTGTGCTTTCTTTGCATATTTCCTGAAAGAAACAGTCGTTTGAGACACAATTTTCTCACGGAATCGTTTAATTACGGTTGCAAAACTCAACGAGCATTCCTTAGAGATGCAAATCCAATGTACTGCAGTCCAATCACAAATTTTCTATAAACCGATTCGAACGCTCCAAAGTATGTACTGTATGAGTTAACACGAAGCAACTCGTTTTCCACTAGAATATGGCAATATCGACACTTTTATTGAGCTATTTGTTAATTAAGGAAAAGACCAGCTGCTGCACGTGGCAGACAGCTGTCGGGAAGCTTCTTCAGAGTTGACAATTGTCACAATTGCTGCTCAATAAATCTTTTTTTTTGCGATACAGGTGAACAGAAGAAGATACAGTTTAAAGCCTCAAGGAAGGCACGATTGTTTGGCAAACTATTCACGTGAAAGGAAGCGCAAAGAAATGTCTCTTAAGCCAATGAGGTCTTTTGAGCACAAGAAAACGCACTCAAACCCGGAAGAAACTATCGAAAAGGGATAAGCCGAAAGGATAATTGAGGTAAAAAGCGAATGTTATTTTATTTTATTATTGGTTGATTTTATTTAATTTTATCAAAACCAATATTTATTCAAGTGGACGTATTCTGTTGTCGAAATGCCTTATTTACGAAACAAAACAACATGTTAAAAACACACCAGCCAAGAGACACAAAACCTCCGCAAATAAAACTCCAAAACGACGACAAAACACACACCCGCTTCGTGCAGGCGGAAAACAAGAATGATGAAATTATATAGCGATATCGTAAAATTTGATGCTGATATGGGATGCGTCGTTACGTTCGTGGTGGTCGCGTGGTGGAAAACGGAAGGGACGCACGAACACATTTGGTTATTTTGCTACTACTGCACACGTTCTTCCCTGTTCCAAAAATGTGTAACGCACCACACATGCATACGTTATCTCGGTGGTTGTGAGTGGTTTCGTTCCTTTTCCCTGGGTGGAAATGCCGGTGTCGCCTTCGGTACCTCTTCGGTGGCTTTATTTGAATTGATGTTGAGGGTGTTGCCGTAATGATGTGTTAAAGATGCTTATGTGAAGAAGGTGCTTGCGTTACGTTACGTGGAAAAGTGATGTGATTCGGATGCTAGAAATGGTACAAAAATGAGAAAATTACCTAAAAGAAAAATTGATTCACTTGTGTGTAAGATTATTGCATGAAAAAACTAAGTAAAGAAGAAACATTTCCGTTTAGTTAGCTAAAAACTGAAGTACTTCCTCTAGGTGGATCCGACCCGAATGCAAAATATATTCGTCTGGAGCAAAACGCTTGTTACGGTTATGATCGACCACCTAAAAAAACACAGCCACACACTTTTGGGCGCTACGACCCTTGGAAAAGCGTCTGCCAATATCGGTTACAGCTTCCAGCCGATCCCGAACCAGGGATTGGCCACAATTGAGCAACAATAACTTATAGATTGGTGGCTCCATCGGTACTTGGAAGTGGTTGTTGTTGATGCTGCGCTTACCTATGCATCGAGACCATTCAATCGGTCCCCGATCGGTCGTTCGGAAGAGTTAAGGTAAAAGTGTAACTCGTTTGCATTTACACCAGCCGCTCAAAGAGGACATCCGAGAGATGGGAAAACCCCGGGCACAGAACACCTACTAAATGGGTTGTAAAAATGAATGTCTTTCGGGTTGTTAACACGCGCCGGTCGGTCCGGCTGTGAAAGACAGTAAGCTTGGTTGGGTGGCCGTTAAGCAACCGTAAAAGCGCGATGAGTATTTTGTGATTTTACCATTTTTATGTGTCACGGGAAGAAATTGCGGGAACGATTTAAATGTCCACCTTCGAAGCGGGGATTTTTGGATGGATTTTTTTCCGCGAGGTCACTCAGTGTAAGCTGATAAACGGTGACGGTTGTTTTTAAGGTGCAGGATTGGCAGCATCTTTTCTGACCGTACTGAACGCGTGAGGTGACGTCGTTATGACGTTCCATTAGGAGTCCATTAGTGTGCATTTTAAGTTGTCACAGGGACGCGAAATGGTTGCAGTTTTTATATATTTTTAAAAGAAGTGGTAGCTTTGTAGCACTAGAAGATATTAATTGATGAAAATATGAATTCATATACAACAAAACAGATGGTATAATCTGACAGGTGCAATTGTAAATCACATTTGAATCATATTGTGGTAAGAAAAACGCGTTTTCTGGGTGAAGATGAGACACGTTGAGGTCTGTAGCACCTTTACCTGCAACGGATCCAGTAACAGGATGCACGTTAATATCTCTAAAAAACTGCAAGGCTTCAGGTGTCGGATCGGTAACCTACGATCCTTTCCATCATTCGGTACCGTTTCATTTTACTCTTCATGGCAACATGAAAAAAATCTTCAACAACTCCTGATGAATAGATTCCTCAGACAACCGTTATTCGTATTTTTTTCTGCACAATTTTCTTCACAAAAATTTCTGATTTATTTTTTATGCTTCTAAAATGTTGTCTTTGGCGTACACAATGCACGCAAGACACAACGGATCGGTTGTGGTGTGCAGGTAACGTAATCCTGGACAGGGTTAAGAGCAAGTCACGCATGACCGGGATTTAAGAGGCTTAATCCTTTTGCTAATTAGCAAACAGCCAACCACCGTCCACCGACCTGGGTGGTATCGGTAAAGATGAGACCGAAAAACGAAGAGACTGGAAATTCAATGTAGTTAAGGAACAGTTTACGGAAAGAATGGAAGAAAACCTTGAACAGAAAAATAGATATTCGTCTTACAGATATTAAATTCTTATTTAAGAGAGTAGTATGTAGTTCAAACATAATAACTTTAGTTTAATTTATGTATATTGAAATTTTTATTGAAAGTCCACATGAAATTTTTAAAACTATCTGAGTTTCTTTTCATGCCGTTCGTCATTAACATTCAACGCACGTAACATTCATAGGTTCGCTTAGTCCAAAATAAGTCAGATAACGCAAAACATCTAATATTACTGTCATGACCTGAAGTATTTGTAAAGAGCTTAGTACATGACTAGCCTCAATAGTTGTCGAGAAGAGTTGTATTGAAGGCTGAAAGGTACTGTGATATTTTTACGACAAACTCACAATAGCTGGAGTTGTGCTAAAAACCCCTAGCTTCATACGTTGAACGAGTATCTACAGCCCTCCAAGAATTCCTAATCGACTCCTGCATTCG
Organism: Anopheles maculatus; assembly: GCA_002091835.1. NCBI lineage: Eukaryota > Metazoa > Arthropoda > Insecta > Diptera > Culicidae > Anopheles > Anopheles maculatus. The sequence continues at coordinate 156,381 of KZ061727.1, read as the reverse complement.
TAACCGGGCAGACCATAGAAACGTTGATAAAGTTGTTTATGGAAAACGAACCTGATGCAACACCTCTGAACGATCGATTTGGATCCTTGCTATTGGAGACCAAACGTCTGAACAGTACTCCAGCTTCGACCTGACAAACGAACAGTAGAGCACCTTAATGAACAAGGGATTACTAAAGTCCCTGGCGATTTAAAAACTCAAGGACCCTGCGAGCTATGATGGCGAAAGGTGAGACTGTAGTTCAGTAAGACTCCAAAGATCTTGTTTCATGAAACACAAGACACAAGGGCATTAGTCAGGGAGATACTATTATATGATCATATTATATTCTAGTTGTTATAATATCTCCAGATATGATCGTTATTAATCGTAGCTTGAATTGGAAAACTTTGTAATCATTTTTGCTTAAGGAACACATGAAGATCTGGTCGAGATTTGGACTGTTGTGCGCTTCCTGGTAATTCTATTCGGCTAGCTTATAATGAAAGCTTAATGCATCGACTTGATTGAGCTGATAATAGAAATGTTAGTACGATTTTTGGAAATTTATTTGAAGGTAAACAAAAGTTCCCATGTTCGACATCAAACAAGAGAAATCGTTCCCGTACGATCCTTTCAATCATTCAATCACGCCATCCCCTGCTTCTTAAGCCCAAAACCCCCGTCAGTTTGTTTAGACGTTTGACGTAAAGACACAAACATTGTCCTAACAAGCCATTTGACAGCGACAAACTGTGTTCCTCGTCCCCGCGAACACACTCAAACCTGACAATGTTGACAGTTGTGATCGCGTTACGATCACTCGAGTAACCCACGCCAGATGCACCGGTTCATCGGTTTGATGGTCGCGGTACGCCGCGGTGAAATCTAATTAACCATAGCGCATGTCGGAATGAAAAATTGTACAATAACCCTCCACCGGCATTGACGCAATTCCTAAGACGCTTGTGGAGCGTAAAATTAACCGCATCACTCACACAACCACACAACAACCGATCACAAACAGGGGGAAACCTACAAATCACGCACGCGATCAAACATCTGGCGTAAGGGTTCTCCGCCGCGAACAGATCATCCCGATCGTTGTGAAGGGTGCAACCGTGCACCGGTTAAGAGTAGCGATGTCTCGCGGTTGACGCGTGCCACCAAGATGCAACGCATTCGGCTTCTTCAAACCCCGGCCGCGGGAGTCATGTTTATTGTTGGTCGGCTTCAACCCTTAGCTGATTATGCCGGTCGTATATAACCGCAGGTCTTAAAAGCCACTTAAGCGGTTACTTTACACAGATATTATGTTACCATTACCTTGGTTCGCATCCAGGGGGTTCTCAGAGACCCCTTTCTTCCTTTACGGATGCGCCCTTTTTTATAGTTTAAGAGTTGGGTTATTTTCTTATTCAGCCGTACACGGGTAAAAGGTATGACGCTCCTTAACCCGGTGCCTCGTGTCGGGTTAACTACACGAAGCGATATTTTTTTGCCTTCGAATTTCTTTCCTTACGGACTTTCCTATCTTAAGAAATGTTTCCTGTTTTTTACCCTTCTGCTAAGGGTCCCGATCGGGTCCCGAGAAAAGGGGTCCGAACGAATAAAGGGTGTACAGTGTGTATGGTTCACTTACGTGTGTAATAGATTTTTTTTCTTAGCTTCAATTTTTGAGGCGCCATCGGATTGTGTGTTTTTTTTTAATGTGAACATCTTCAAGTAGAATGGGGTTGGCCACGCGCCAAAGCTATCGACGCGTCAGGATTAGGTTTATTGTTGGAGGATTTTTATGTATCAGATGCCTGTTTTTTTTCAGTGCTATTAAGGTGCATGTTTTGGGTGCGTTTTGAGGTGTTTATTTGGTTACGAAAGGTTAAGCGAAGGGTTGATGCTTGGTTAACAACTTTATCTGTTCACTCTGTTTGATTAATTTACGATCAGTCCTTTGATCACTTTACGATGTCGGAGTGCGTGTGTTGATTGAGTCTACCACTTAGAGCAGTTTTGGTTTTTAATGTTGTTTTCATAAGGTTGTTTCTTAATTATTCTAATAGAGTTATTTATAAGACGAGCCTTATATTTCGTTTTACTGCTCATTTCAATATTTATGATGTTATTTTGTTATTGTTGGTCCTTTCTCAGTTCTTTCATTAGTTTTATTTAACAAAATACCTCAATTATAAGCTTAATAGCACTTTTAGACAGAATATTCCGATTATTACTTCGTGTTTTATTTATTTTGTTATGTTTTGAGCGTTTTTGTTATCTTTGTGAATTTATTACAAAATTCTAAGCTGTAAGTTTTGTGTAGTTTCAATTTACTCTTTGATTATTTCTTGTTTGGTTAAATTATTTCATTATTAGTTGTTTCTTGTTAAAGATTTGGGACTGAAATAGTTTTCTAATTTTGTTATGGTTTAGTTTCTTCTTATTCAGCACTTATTGTGTTCATTTGAACTATTGATATTGTTTTTAAAAGAGTATCAATATAGATAATTTTAATATTCTTGTTTTGTTGTACTGTCAATCTTTGCACTTTACTGTAAGTTGTTTTAAAAGATTTGTAAGCTTTTTATTGAATTTCCTTTCAATGATGGAATCTGTTGATATAAATGTATTTCATGTTAATTTTTCGTGTACAGTAGTATTATTTTTGAGAACAGTACTGCAATGATTGGGTTTTTTAAGGTTTAGTTTTGATTATTAAGTTTCTTTAAGTCCCTAATATTAATTTTTCAAATGCATTTGCTAGTTTCATAGAGTTTTTTTTTACAAAAATTGCTTGTTTTAAGGGAAATTACTTCATTTTTACAGTTTTTATGTAATTGTTTTATCAATTTCCTTCGGTTTTATACATTACTGCTAAAAAAATGGTGAAGAAACCGTTTTCTGTTTCCTTTTTCAAACACTTCTTGCCACCGTACCTTACACTTTCCGGTTTCGTGTTCTTACTCCCTACCAAATCCTTTGCCGAAGCCCCTCGGAACCCGATGGCGTAAAGGTCGGCATCCTTCCTTATCCCTACCATGATAGACAATCAATCAACCACAAATCAAACAGACACCTTTCCTTCGAATAGGCCTTGGACGGGCTAAATGATCGGTAGCGTGATAGTCCTCGGTCCCGCGGTACAAAACACATGTTCGAAGGATGAATGCCGAAACCCGCTGCTGTAAACATCCTTTTCTTCTCGTTCCTATTTTTTTGAGTTGCCCAACGATGCAAAATGAACGGGAATCTATTGAATCCCTTTTTTTTCCTTACGAAAACCAAATTCCTTCAACAAGCGAATAGAAACGGTTGTGTTACCCCCGTTGAACAGACACATTATGGGTTGTTGAAGGAAGAAAAAATGAACATCTTACAACAAACATTCGTATGTTTGTTTGGCACGGGAACTGTACGGGTGTAATATTAATCCTTCTGTGTGTGCGCAATATCCCGTACTAGCGGGATATATCTGCAACGGGTCATTGGGTTCCAGGATATGAAGGATTAGCGAAACAAAATGAAACAATTTTTTCAAAAATGTTTTGAAGGATGCGGTTTAAGATGAGTTTTTATTAAGAATAAAATGGGTAACTGCAAGCGTTGGGCCGCAAATAAACCGGAAACGATGGTCGAATGCATCCCGTTAGGTATAAGAAAGTGCAAGCTTTACACCTTGTGGTGGTAACGGTTTGGGATTGGGTTTTTTTTGTATCAAACAATTTATTAAGCAACAAAACCAGTATCTTTTTAACGTTTTTATGATAAAACACTAAACAGAGCTACACGAAAACGCGGGAACGTGCAATTTATATTAGATACGAGCAGGTTTGAAAAGAACATTACTCAAGTTTAATTAATTTTTTAACTGGTAATGCTCCGAAAATAACTTAAAACATTACAAAATGCTAGAAAAAATCTAAAAATACAGTCAGTTTGAAACGTATTAACGTTTATAACCTTTACACAGTACATAAAAATAAAACAACATGTACAAAACAATGAAACAAATATGAAACATAAAGAATCGAAAATTAATAAAAGAAGCATTTGTTTCGAAATAATATAAGAAAGCATTAAAAGAAACAGAAATATATAGTTGTAGAAAAATAAGCCTTAAATTACAAATAGGAGCATCAAAATAAATGTGAAAAACTATAAAATAATATAAACAGCATTGAATTTTGATAAGCAAATAAAAAACTTTTAAAATTTATTGAATTAGAAATAAAAAAATGAAAAAGGTTGATAGGGAAATTGTTGAGACAATTTATACATCCAATTTCAAATTTTTATTATAAAAATATGAAGTAAATTCCAAATTTTTCACCAACTCCACCTTATGTTTAAAATATTAATATCAAAGCGATTTTCTTCTTGTCGTACGTTGAGCCACCTCAATTGGGCCAAAATCAAAAGGGGTATAAATGACGCCCAAGATGACGATGATGAAGAACACCAGATGGGGAATAAAGAAAACGGTAGGCATCTTAAACACACACACACACACGTACACAAACACAAATACAAATTCCAAGCTGTTACCATATCGGTGGCATACCGAGCAGCGAGTGACTCCAGCCGGGAATGATTACGTTTACGTTTAAATGATGCTAAAAGTGGAATAAAAGGAACGAAAAAGACGGGGAAAAAACGAAAATCATTTTCCCAACCAGCACCACGAAAGGGGTTTCTTGTGGGGATGTATGTAGGACGCTACTTCGCCCGGTTTCGCTGCCCGGCTTTGCATACACGCGAGAATTTTTGCCCTGTTTTTGGAGGTACGTCAGTTGACTTGAGTGCTACTGCCCCGTCCACTAGTACACCGATCCCGCCCCATGGGAGCAAATGCTGAAATGTTTTGAAAAGTAAGATTTATGGTTATTAATTTTGCCAGTTAAACAAAAAATAGAACAGAACGAAACCTTTCCATCCTTTCCGTGGTACGCAACGCGCAGACATACGCAAACAGTGGCAACAGCCATGGAGTTGTTATTTGCCATTGCGCCTATCTGTGGTCGCGAGCGCGAAAAACGTCCGGGGGAAAAAAAAAAACCCGGAACCCGTTACGGGACGGTAAAGAAGATACTTACGCAAAGAGGAAATAGGGAACGAAAAAGAAAAAGAAACACCAGGAAGCAGTGCAGACTTACTCGTACTCACACTCACGCGTACACACCCAGTGAGACAGGAAGGCTTGCAGAGATTGTGGTGGGGGCGTTGTGGGGGCAACACGGGTGACATGCACGGTGGCAGCATAAATCGATGTTTATTTAGACAAAATGAAACATCGCCCATCCCGTGGCGTACGGTGCAAAATTCTTCCCCGACAGGTTGGCGTTGTTTCGGTGCATGCAAAACTTATTGCTAAGGAAGGGATGGAGAGGCGAGGTAGAAGGTGTGGTGTGCGATGGAAAGGGGTATTGAAGGATTAAGATCCAGCTAACTGTTTTTGCAAATGGGGGAAATTTAATCAATAGACTGTAGATCTGGAAGACTCTGAAGCTGTGCTTAGTGCAAACGATTGGAAAAGGGACAGGAACTCCTTGGCTCAAGAACTAACTCTGACGTTGCACTTTGTGGTAATAAAATCTTCTAAAGTATGTTTACAAGCGGTTCTTTTCAATATAACTCTTAACTAATGTAAATTACAAATGTTGTTTTGCATACATTTAGGCGTTACAGAACAGTTACATATACGCTGACAGATAAAACAATAAGGCACCCTTGCGAACCGATTTTAAAACAAGTGCTGTTAAAAGCGTCAACAAAAACTAAACCATTTTGTTTTAATTTTGTTTTCATTCAAAAACTAAAGAACTTTGTTAGTTAAATCTTAAACCTGAAAACAGGGCTAAAAGCAAACTATTGCCTCTTCTTTTCCTCTTTAAAGTTTCAACATGTAAGGAGTAGATGATCTATACAGCAGAGAAATTGTTGAGTAAATTTAAAATTTGATGAAGTTGTAATAAAGGTTTTCCAATGCGATCTAGAAGTGTTTGAGTCATTTCAGAGCTTTGCTTAAGATGAAGTGCACAAAACACCGGTAAAACTAGACAGAACATATTGAGTTAGTATTTCAATGATTTCAGCATTAATAGGGCGTCAATTATTAAGTTTAGGGCTGATGCTAAGCTGGGAGAATATTTCTGATGCGATGTTTGTTGATCTGAAAGAGCAAGCAAGAGTTTAATTCAGAAGGTCATATACAAAGTTTACTAGCCCAAAGAAAAGCGATCCTAAATGGTGATAGAAACTTCCGAGATGATACGAATCCGAACTGATGAACATCTGACAATCATCATCAAGGTATAGAAATAGTCCCGAATCTGACGGCGTGTTAAAATAATCGCAAGTTGTAATATTAATTAAAACATATTAGCTAGAATGGTGCGATGTCTAATCAAGACAGAAATGTTGTACATCCCGAATAGCGTATTTTATGGACCGATAAAGATTATATTATAAATTGATATTGTTGTAGTACATACTTCAAGGCGTAATGTCTTATTTTCTTTTAAATGATTGCATATTTTTAGGCGTTATCATTCAGTGCTTTTCATACCTTTATCAAATCATTTCGCCCTAGATTTGTTTGTTACATACAGCCCTAAAGTATGCAATCCTCACTACAAACCTACAAGAACTGTTAATAAAATGCTTCCCAAAAACAACTTTTCCATCGTTCGTAGAGCTACACGCTCAATATATACTGTTGTTTTTATGGTTAAAAAATCATTGTCCTACGCATCTTGTTAACCGCCGCCAATGCTTGGAACCACCCCCGGAGGAACACAGAATTCCTTTCAAGTGCAAAATCAAAACGACAATGCAACGCCGGTTAACGCCGGCAGCCGCCTGTCCGGGGCTCTTCGATTGTCTTCGCCCAATTTAATGACGCTGTTGCATGTGAAGCTGCCGTATCGCGCCGTCCACACTTCCGCTTTAGGTCGTTTCCGTGGCACAAGCAACAACACAAAACGAAAAATTGTGAGTACAAAAATGTGGAGGAAACAAAAAAAAATCCGGTAAAGATTCACACCAATTCTGAGAGAGCAATAAAAAGCAATGAAAACACGAAATTGGTTTCCGAGAGTTGTTTTCGTTCGTGATCGGTGACGATAGACGAAGAAGCATGTGAGGAAGGAAGAGCGGCACAAGCAACAACACAAAACGAAAAATTGTGAGTACAAAAATGTGGAGGAAACAAAAAAAAATCCGGTAAAGATTCACACCAATTCTGAGAGAGCAATAAAAAGCAATGAAAACACGAAATTGGTTTCCGAGAGTTGTTTTCGTTCGTGATCGGTGACGATAGACGATGAAGCATGTGAGGAGGGAAGAGTGGGGTGGTGGTGGTGGTACCATAGACCGGTGGCAGACAATAGGAAACGGAAATGGCCAGCACTCTTCCGAATGCGTTTCGTTCGGTGTACAGAGTTGAGAACCAAGAAGAACCAGGGATCCAAAAAGCACTAAAATAGGTGAGTTAAAAAGTGTTCGCTGTTTTCGGTGGTGATGTAGCGGTAGTAGTAGTAGTAGTAGGTGAAGCAGTAGTATTAGTAGTAGTAGTAGTAGTAGGCTGTGAAGGTTTAGCTTTGTTTAATGAAATTATTTTTCCCAAGGCATGCTTTTCCATTGCTGTCCGTGACGTTCTCTAAACGTCAAATCACAACGTGATGGTAGAATTTTATTCCCTTGGTAAGGAAGCAAACGAAAAAGGGCTTCCCTTCCACAAATTTCTCTCCCGTACCTCATCCTCCCCACCATCGTTATCTTGTACAAGAAACGCGCCACGAATCTAAGGCCGAACATTTTCGGCCAGCAAGCATTATTCTTCGCTCCTTCTCCATTTTTCCATTGCAGCCTCCGCTCATTTGCATACCCGTTTTCCACCCCTTTTTTGCCACCCCCGGGCGTTGGGACGGTGGTGGTGGTGGTGGTGTCATCCCTGTTTTCCTTCACCCCCTAAGTGTGCGTGTGAATGAAATGGAAAGCACCAACTTATCCGTTCTGGCCATGGTTTGGGACGGGATGGGGGTTTTTCGTTTTAATTTCAGTCACTTCGCTTTCATTTTCGCGGATGCTGCGCACTCCAACTCGCTACGACTATCCAACGGTGTGCGGTGTGGGAGAGACAAAGGAGGGAAAGGAGAGGGAAAATACGAACCGGGAAAATAAGGGGTTGTTACTGGCGCGGATGTTTTTCGCGTAATTCCATGTTGAAAGTGTGTTTTCGCCTTTTTTCCTTTTTGGGCCTTTTTCACTGTCCGGCAGAGAGGCAGCAGTGAGTGTACACACGCACACCAGCGGATGTTGATCGTGGCTGTTGTTCTGTGTTGGAATTGTTATGTTTTTTAGCGTAAAGGAATGTGTTTTTTTTCGGTTTTCTAGAAGGTATGACAGGACAGCGGTGGACAGAGGTTTGTAAAAGTCCTTGACTAGAACCAAAGGATGAACGTGGTGGAATGTATTAGGGTGCTTTTTAGTTTAAAATTTTGTATATTAAGTAATTTAGTATTTTTGCTTGAAAAAATATTATGAAAAGATGATTCATTGGTAATATTAAACAATATCAGTATTGTAGCTGCAGCTTAAGAAATTATTTAAGCCGATCAAAAGCCGTTTATTAACCTTCGCTAAGAAATTCGTTCTACTCACAGAAAGTAGTGGCACTAAATCTATAAAAATGTTCCTTAAAGTGATTTTATGATGTGCTTAATCATAATAATTATTCGATATTTATTATTGTAGTACTCGTGGCCTAGGTGTTATTTAGAACAATAAAAAGTAGCCTTAAAACGGATATCTTCTTCTTCTTTCTTGGCCTAACGACCTCTTGGTCATGCCTGCCATTTCTGGCTTACTAGACTTATTGTTACCGCATAGTTGGATAGTCAGTCTTCACTATGGGGGAACGGCCCAGATGAGACTTGAACCCCGGTCCTGCCGTGTGAAGACCGGCGCCGCTGTCGCATCTACCACCGGGCCGCCCCCGGATATATATTAATTAAATAATAGTTAAAACTATTACTTTAATAGTGGAAAATATCTCATCGATTATCTTTTAGATATTTAAACTACTCGAAGACGTCCAGACTTGCGGTACGTGTTATAATTTGTTACTAACATGAAACGTAGTTATTAAAAGGAATTTAAAATTAATCAATTATTCTCAAATTAGGCTGCTAATATATGGGTTTGAAAAATGGAATGGAAAATTCAGCAAATTAGGAACTTTCGAATTTTTACCATTAAAATATGAAATAAAACGGATGTTTTGCATTATATTAAACGATGTATTGTTTTGAGTAATACTCATACGAAATTATGCAGATGAAATTTAACCTACTCATTAAATATCCTTTAGAAATACTCACTAAAGAAGATCTATAATTCACCTGAATGTAGCTTTAAGAATCTGTAAGAAGTTTAAAGTTAATCAATCGTTCCTTTAGAAGTTTGGTTTAAATATGTATTTACAAGCTCATTTACATTTATTATGCGTTTACAAGTATTAACAATGATGAAGGTTAAGATCAAGACTTTGAGAAGGTTTGAACGTTTTACTCTAAAATTGCCTATATTTTTCAACTCGTTTTCCTGCACTATTTAACCCTCTAGTTCCCAAGTTTTTATTTTGCGAGCAAAAACTGCTTTAACTAGTTTTTGCGGAGAGAAAACTGAAAACATATCCTCAGTTCTTAACAGTAATGAAACCTTTATTAATACTTAACAAAATAAAATCTGCCTCAAGGTGGTATTGGGCATGTTGGGACCAAAAAAATTATATTCGTATTTAAATTTTTTTTACGCCCAATTTTTTTGCAGGTATAATAATGATGAAAATTTTAGATAAATTGTTGGAAAAAAACTGATACCAATCACAAAAAAGAAGTCGTTATCAACTTACTTTCTATTTTTATTGCTGTTGAGTACTTAAAAAACTGTGAAAAATCAAATCAAAAATCAAATTTTCGTTTTAGAAATAGTTTTTTTGCGCTATTTTCACAAAATTTTAACTTTGAACCACTGTCATGTTTTACAAGAAGCAGTAAAAAATCAACCAAAATGTTTTTATGAAAGGTAGGAGTGTTTCGAAGTGGCCCGTTGATTGAAAGCAATAAAAACTTGTATTTTACTCATTTTTTACTCAAAATTATTCTTTAACGAAAACAAAATCCATTATTTGATGCTTTACAAAAATGTATATTATACTTAGGTACTATTTTGAAAAATATTTCAAATATTTAAGAATCCCTATATTTACTATTTATTCATAAATATTTCACTATATTAACGCATATTTTAATAGTTTATTAATTATTAATAGATTATTTAATGATTATTAATAGATTTCTATTGATTGTTCGTTCTCTTTTACCAAGCTTTGCAAATATTTCCAAAGTAAAACAGCATTTTTTTCATTAATTTACTAATTATTAGATTCGTTTTAATGTATCAAATTTTAACACTGCTCTTTTCCAAGCTGTCCAAAGCACCCGGGAGCTGTACAGAACTGCGGAGGGTTGAAAACAAAAAAAAGGAAAAAAAAAGATCCTATTACTAGGCCAGAAACTGTTCGACCAATACACTTAGCGGGGCGAACGCGCAACACGCGAAAAAAACGGGGGGTTTTTGCTTTTCGCTGGCCAAGCATCCCGTCCTTGAGGGTGCTTAATTTTCTGTCTTTTTCCCCTTTTATTCTCTTTTATTACTCTTCTATTTTTTTGCCTCTCGCGCGCACCACCCTTCTTCGTACTTACCTCTTCTGCAGTTATTTTTAAGTTCCGTTTTCCTCACCACCTTGTCCATCGTTGCGCTCACCCCGCAAGATGGCAAGATGAGGCTTATGTACTTTGCTTTGCTAACCGGAGTTAAAAGCCATCGCAAACTCGCCCGAAGAACGGGGGCGAACCCAACACCAAAGGCAAAACCTGCGTCGGTATGCGTAGCTCCAATTTAGATGTTCGCGCTTTTTTTCTATCTCTCTCTCTTGCTTGCGCCTCCTTTCCCATCCTTCGAGACATTCGCTATGTGCAGTTTTCTGTGTTGGCGGTTGGCGGAAAAGCAAACGCACCTCGTAGAAGGTTTAAAATCGTGCAAGTACATAATCGCCGCGTAGTTGGAAGATTGGAACATAGCAAAGGCAGGCGAGAAAACAAGGACACCGCCGTGAACGGTGAGCGCCCGGGAATGATGACGCACCCGTTCGGTTCGAGGGGTTTTTGTTATCCTTAATTTATGTAGGGATACATTAAAAATTCTAATAAAAATGAAACGCGATAAGACGAATTAAAAGAAAGAGAAAGGAGGCCCGGAAGCTGCAAAGAGTTCTGTAGGAGGACTTGGTGTATATGTGTGTGTGTGTGCGTGTGTAGTATCCCTGAAAAAGGATGCTAATGGAACGGAGGACTCCTCGTGCCGATGTGATGTGGAACTCCCGCAGGAGGACATCGCGTTGGGTGCTGCTTCCTGCGGAACAGAGATATAAAAACCGGGACACGGGAAATGGGTTGTGGGTGCCCACCGTGGGTGTGCAAAAGTGTCGTCGTGCTCGGCGTCGTCATCAAACATCGTCGTTCATCCCTTTCGGTAGCTTCCTGTCGGGTTGGGTGCCCGCTCAGCACAGCTTCCAAATTACGAGGCCCTGTAAGACGGAGCGTCGAACTAATACAGCCATAGAAACACAGGGTGAAGATCGACCGCGCACAGTCAGGGGCGGGGGGTGGTAATTTTTGGGAAGTTTCCTTTTTTGTCTGTTCTCTCTCTCTCTCTCGCTCCATCACACACACTTCTTTAATTTAAATTTTTAATGCTTCCACGTGAATGCGTGATTAGATTTTGTTTGGTGCCTTCGGGGGGTGTCGCTTCTTGGCGTAAAGCGTTTGTCGTTGTCGCGGTAATGCGCTGTTTAAGAGAGCTCTCTAGTATCGAACGGGGAGCGGCAAGTATATCTAGCTCGAGATGGTGCCAAAAATCTGAAGGGAACAATGTTTACCGCGAATGAATGTTTAAGACGATGAGTAGAGATTTTTTTCTCTGGTTCAAAGTTGTTTTGAAAAATAATTTAAATAATATAATACGTGCTCCGCGCCTAAATGTATGCAATTTTGTAGCGATTGTCCCTCATTTTGTAGTAAATGGTATTTGTTTTCATCAAATATCAAATATCTCCTATATTTATGGTCTCTTTGAATCTTTTTTTATTTAAAATCTTACAGCTTTTATTTCATTCTCTCATCTATCCGAACATCTAATTTGTTTTGAGTCTGGCACTCCAAAAAGTGTGATCAATTTGCCTCATGTTTTCAATTTTCGCTTTCGGTAAACAGTCATGAAAAGTGTTGAGTCCCATTAAGCCATGTAAAAATAATCAAAAACAAGGGTTTGTTTAGTTATGTTAGGCACCGTACAATGCGCCTAAATGTATTCTATCTAGTAATTTATTTCAGCATTGCATATTAAGTACTTTAACCTCCTCTTATAGTTTAAGCGCTATGGAGTCTGTTTAGTTTGACACGAAGCCAAACTATCCAACTCCAAGTAAATAACTCTATAAATAGCTAAAAATATCTCTTAAGGTTGTAATGCTAGAGAAATTTTTATTTATTCCATAATGACGGCTTGCTACTGCATTGTCAGTTGATAGAGAAATATCTTAATAACATTTTCTAGAAATACCTCAACAAACTTCTATTTGGTATTTAAAAATCATTTTTTAGTGATAATATTGCTCATTTCATACAATTGTGTTACTCTTGCATTTAATTGTAGTAAAACAAACATAACAAACGCCTGTCAGTATGCAAATTCCTGTTGTATATTAGATTTTCGAAGCAAAAAGTTCATGTGTTAATTATGTGAAAGAAATTGTTTAAAATTATTGTTCCCTTCGTTCTACATCCCTTTTATAGCTTTTTTAAATTGAAATAAACTTATTACAGATTTTTTTATTATAAAAATAATTGAAAAAACCCTTTAAAATAGTAGGAAAATTTTTCCTTCGTAAGAAATTTAAACATGAGACAAAATAAAAACAGTTGATCAGTATTAGAACCAAATTTTATTCGTTCGATTTAATTTTTATTTCCGATAAAATGCTAAACTCCTAAATATATGCAATCGTGTAATTTTTATTTAAATTTCCTAGTAAACAGTAATGAAATTTAGTTGAAAACATATTAATTTACACTTTCAACCTCCTTTTAAAACGTTCTAATGTTCCCCAGAAAAATTGCACTTTTCCTTCTTTTCATTAATTTCCCATCTTGCCCCACTCATCCCACTACGTGTTTGATTAATTTCCACCACTTTCACCTGAAGCGGCTTCGCGTTGCAACGTTTCGCCGTTACCGATTGAATATCTACCCGGTTCCGGTCGGGATTATCCCGCTTTTCGGAAGGGGCGACGAACACAGCCTTCTTCATTTAATGGCGGCTTTACCCGTTTATCAACGGTGTGCTGCGTGTGGTTCCGTTTCCAAGGCAATCGATTTTCCCCGAAACGGGAAAATCCGTTACTTTGTTCACCGTACCATGCGCTTGTGGAAGTGTGTGTGTGTGTGTGTGCTGGGGAGTTTGGGTTTTAATGAGTGTAATTTCTAGTGATTCCCCATGTTAAAGCCTCTCACAGGGAGAAGAAAGAAAAATACATTCAAACGAAGGCAAAAAGAGTATCAGCAAGCGATAAGGAAGCCATCTAGGTGAGGTGAGAGTGAAAGAAGCCGGGAAACACGGCGCTAGAAAGTTGAAAAACAGAAAAGAATTTAAATATGCTGCTTTCGCTATCAGTCGCCCCCTTTTTTCCTAACCAGGGAACACACGAAAACAACGAAACCGGCGGACGCCCAACTGTTTCAGTGACACAAACTCCGCGTCCTCGTTCTACACTGAACCGAGGCTCTCGTGCACAGCATAATGAGGGAAGGTATTCAGCGTTGGGCCGCGGAAATGTTGCACAAACAAAGCAACAACAGCAGCAGCAGAAGCGAAATAAAAAAACCTGAAAGGGGAAAAGTAGAAAAGGAAAAACCTTTTCTTAATTCCGTTCCCGACGAAACCTTTCCTCTGTGCCAAAAGAAAGCAATACCAAAACAAGGTGGAGAAAAGACGAACGACTTAAAACGGAAAAACAGCCTGGGCAGCATCCAGCACAAGAGATGAAGGTGGGACAAGGAGAGTAAAAACAAGACGAGGAAAACGGTTGGAAAATCAAAAGGATACCCGGTTTCGCAACCCGGCACACAAGAGGCAAAATGAAGAAAGAAAGATGGTCGTCCAAAAGCGCGTCGTTTCCTTTTTCCCCCTTTTTTGTGCGTGGGAAGAGGGGGGGAGGGGAGGGAGGGGGAGGTGGAAGGGGGGGGAAGGCGGGAAAGAGTTTCCTCATCTCATTTACATCTTGGGCCGCACCGTAATGGCAAAAGTAGCGCGCGGAGTAATTGCGCAAGTAGTAGTAACACTTTGTTGGCTCGCCGCTTCTTCGCTTCTCTTGTCATCTTTTTGGTACGGAACGTGGGTTAAAAGTGTGTGTGTGTGTACAAGCGTCTGTGTACCCGCGGTTTTTATTACGACGAATATCCGCGGGAATTGAGCCATACCGTGCGGCCGGGAGCCCGCTTGGGGTTTGCTTTGTGCGAACCCCGGAAAAAAGGGGTGTATTTACTTTTCATTAGCCAACGATGAACGACTGCGCCTATTTCTTTCGGGGTGTTTGTTTTTTGTATGTGTGTGTGTAGGTGCTGAACAAAAGAAGGGGAGCATTTTATCATTTTATCAGCAAAGGTTGAACGTAAACCGTACCAGAACCTAGAAGGGTGCGTGCGAAAGAGAAAGAGTTTTTTTTCATTTAAAAATGTAAAAACCGGACGATGAAAAACCACCAACACAATCGAAGCTGTTAGGATATAGCGTAAGGAAGGCATGTAACGGGAAGAGTTGAAAAATAAATAGGCAAAAAAAGAGAAGCAAGAAAAAAACAACAACCAACAAGATGTAACAGATTGCCCAAATTTTAATTCCTTCACTTTGTGTTTCGTGGTGTGCGCGAAATTGATAAATTTCCTTGTCGGCCGTGTGTTTTTGTGTGCCGGACAGGACCGGCAGTGGCTGTGGTTGGCTTGTTATTGTTGGCTCTCGTTTATGTACAACAACCGGTTGCAAAAGTCCGGCCGAATCGAAGGACGCGTTTTGGAAAGGCGCGAAGAACCACGCGGTACATCCGCGAGCACCCTCGAAACCAGACAGGAAGGATAATCAACGAGCAAAAGGACGAAACGATGGTGCGCCTGCTTCGAGCGAGAGAGCGAGCGCGAAGACGAGAGT
This sequence comes from Anopheles maculatus, assembly GCA_002091835.1. Classification (NCBI taxonomy): domain Eukaryota; kingdom Metazoa; phylum Arthropoda; class Insecta; order Diptera; family Culicidae; genus Anopheles; species Anopheles maculatus. Next base: position 141,084 of record KZ061727.1, on the reverse strand, counting down.
TGCTGCGTGTGAGCGAGCAAGGCGCTCGAGAGGAGACCGAAACCCCTTAACATTAATCTCATTAACGGCACGCTGCTCTCACACTGTTTCACTTTCACTAGCTCTTACTCACAAGCACGAAATGCCTGCTTGGATGCGCGTTTTTATTTCGCTGACGTAGTCACGAACGTTGGTGCCGGTTTTGTGCGTGCGCGTGTGTTGGTACATCCTTTCCTAACACACTAATGAAGAGGATGACGAGTACCACACGGGTAAACAAAGGGAATTCGTGCACAAGGAGACGTGAAGTGATACAAAAAGCCACATCAAAAACTCACCCCCGCCGCGCCACGTACACGCCAGAATAAAGGATAATGTAAAGAAGGAGACCCTTTCTTTTATATTTTAACGCAAAAACCAGACGCACACACACACAGACAGGTAAGGTGGTAGCGATGGTGTGCGTGAGCAGTCAGTCATTAAAATTAAATGGCTGCCACTCGGTTGGAATGCGCGCTCGCGCATTTGTTTTTCGCCCTCGCCTTTTTTGTCTTTCCGTATCCTTTTTCTTCGCTCTTTGTTGTAGGCATTTAATCACACTCCGGCTTTTACTACTTCGTTGCTGTGTTGGGTTTCTCTTTAGTGGCAGCAGCAGCCGCGTGATAGGAGTTTCTCGTTTCGACTTTTATCCTTTTCCCTTTGCATTTACATTTTCATCTCCCAAGCTTTGGTTAATGATGAGGAAGTCTTTGATGAGATGCTGCAAAACAAAAGAAAAGTGTAGTATTTTTCTCTCTTTTCTAGCTATTATTTAAGCTTAATGCGTTTACTTTCTTCTTGATCTATTTCATTACCATGTTTTCTCATTTTCTTCTACAATTTTCACTTATTTTCTCAACTATTTGTTACAATTTCAACATAACTTTACTTGTGTATGTTATAGAGTACAGTTTTATTTTGTTGCTCACGTTTTTAAAATTCATTTAATTATTTTTGCATATTGTTCGCTCTCTTAACATTTTGTTTTTCCATAGTTTTACATGTGATTTCGTGTTCTTTGTATGATTCCTTTCATAGTTTACTTGTCCTAGTCGCACTTTATTTTTCGTTTGTTTGAGGTAGTTACAATTTCTTCATCAGTTTTGTTGTTTCTTTGTTTTTTTTTGTTTCTTACTTCAGTTTGCATAAAGTGCATAAAAGGTATTTAATTGGCTTACGATGATAATGACAATGACACTGTGTGACTGGGGTTCTTAGGGTACCTTGTGTTCCTGTTTCCAGCATGTTGTATCCTTCTTTTTCTCTAGAGCAAAAATTTGTACTATGGTCAAAGGAGAGTTTTGTTGAATTGTTTTTTTGTTCTGCTTCCATATTTCTTCTTTCCATTTTTACGTTAATGATTACCGTGGATAGTTTTTTTTTCAGTTTTGTAACAGTTTCGATTCATTCTTAAGTACATCAGCTAACCAACACACCTAACCATACAAGACGATACACATTTATATATATGACAGGAATCGTTTTTCTTCTTTACTATATTTTTGTGCATTTAAAGTGAGGATTTTCAGGACGTTCTTCTTCTTTACAATAATTCTTTAAAACTAAACTTTAAAGTTCCTTCTTTGCTAATACGTTTCGACTACTTCAGTTCAAGTTTACAATAACTTAGATAAAATTAAAACAAAGCTTCTAGACTTTTGATTATTGAGTTTCGAAAATAAAGTGTTAAAAATTGCACATTTTTGTCCTACTCCTTTCTCAATCTACCTAACATCCTTTCCAATTCCTTCCCAATTATTTTGCTGGAATCGATTTCTCATCAGGAGGGACACAGTTTTTCGATTTTCATTTTTGGCATTACTGTTTCGTACACTAGCAGTATTACATACTAACATTAACAATTATAATCCGTTCCGCAAACCTTCGTTTTGTTCGTTGGAAACTACTAAAACATCTAGCCTTAAATTGTACCACACGGTTTCGTGTCAAGAGTGTTTGTGTTTGCGTTTAATAGTTTCTTCCCAACCGACACTTACTGAAGCAGAAGTTTTCAAACTGTTGGCGTCACTATTTACAGCACTTACAGAAGCTCGGTCTCGCAAAACTCATCGCAAACATTCGGCGGGATCGAATCGGATACGTGTCAGTGGGATAAAGGTTTCGAAAAGCAGAAACAAAAAGAGAAGAATTAAGCGTCGTTTCCTACTTCCAGTGCTACCTGCCGGACCACGGCAGGACCGGGACAGTGAGATGACACAACCAACCAGTGATAAATGTCAACCGATTGTGTGCGGTCTTTCGGTCCAGTTTAAATGCATGTAATTATTTACACCACCCGACCGCCTGAAAGGGACCAATGTTCAAGGACAGCCAATGTACAATGGATTGTAAAATCCGGAGAAAAAGAAAAGAATTGGCAACCAAAAGATTCGCAGGGCTTTTGCTGGCTAGTGCTGGAACACCGAGACGGGCTGGTTTATGGTTTATTTTGTCGATATTTATGGCCACAATTGGAGCGGTCGGGGTTTTCGCAAATGCAAAACGGAAAGGTTGGTTTGGTCGATCCGGGTTTCTGACTGGCCTTGGTTTGCATATAAGTTTGCAAGGGCAGTGGTAAGGATGGCCTAGGATGTCTTTTCGTTTTTTTTTCTTCTCTCAAAACTGTGTTGAGAATAGTCTGCGTGTCCCTGAAAAGGACTTCGAAATAGAAAGTTTGCTCGAGTTGATCGATTTCTTTTTCAAATCATCGACAAATAAAAAAACGATTCTGAACGATTATTAACCTTTATCAACACGCGTGTTCCGGCTAGACATGAAGACATGAGCAAAACCAATGCCACTGCACCACTCGCTTAATTGCATTCATCCCGTCCGAATGTGTCAGCTCCGGCAGGAAATAAAAGGGTGTAAATTACGCCTTTTGCTAGTCCCTTAATTCACACCCTTATCAAGAAATCATCCACAAACTAAACCCTTTTCATTCCAGTGCTGCAAAATATTTGCACCAAAACAGTACCGAACCCCTTTTTTTCTTTTGCGTGAGGCCGCTCTTGACCATCCGGAGAAAATCCACAGCAAATTGTTATTTTATTGAATGAAAATCACAGTCTCAGTCGAGAGTGAAGGGATTTATTGGGCTGTCTTTAGGCGAAAGATACCACTTGGAGTTCGCAAAAAAACACGCCGGACTCCCTCGAGGGAAGGTTTAGGTCAAGCGTGTATGTAAAACATGTCCCTAATCGACCCCGTGACCGATGGCGATAGCTGGACGACAAGGAATTTATGGGCTTTTCTCTCCCCAACTCGCAAAAAAGAACGAGCAGAATGGAAACCCTTCTATACGGAAGGGTTTGTGTGGGTTGTTTATAATTTAAAATGACCGGCAAAAAACAAAAAAAAAAAAACGAGAAAGGAATGCCGGAACAGTTCCGGAAGTGAGGAACAAAATGTGTTCTTAATCGAGGGATAAGCCGGTGGAAATCAATCGAGGGCGGACAACTGTTGATGCTTATCGAAAACCCTTCCGTGGTCATGGGAGAGGCGAAAACAAACTTAAGCACTAAGAAAATAAATTAAACAAAATAATAAAACACAAGAAAAAACAATCATCCATTTTTCAATAATCCGTTTTCTTGACTTTCCGTAAGAAAACGAAACGTTTAAATATGCGTTTTGTTTATTTTCAAAATAAAGAAATAAAAATAATAATTAATAGTATAACCGCACCAAATTTTTTGCTGGACCCTTTGCTGTTGGTTTCGTTTTACCACTAACACCTTTGGGAGACCATTTTAAAATAATGAAAAAAAAAACCCCACCGAATCACACGCCCTAACCCTAATCGTCCTAACCCTAAACAGACCTTTCGTTTTGTGTTTTGTTTTTCGTCCTAAAAGTATTTCCCCGTAACCCGCGATCTAATATAACTAAAATATTTCAACTAAAACAAACGAATTTTGATTTTGCTGCCATGATTTAAAAAAGAAAAACAAACAAAGTAAACGATTTTTTTTGACTTCAATGTTTAGGCCTACTACGACACGAGAAGAGCTGTGTTTTTTTGGCACTACTGCATGGACGTAACCCTGGAGACGAAACGATCCACGCGTTCGCTCGAAGAAGCGATGGTATGCACCCAAACGCAACACTTGGGGAACACTTGTTTCGTGCGTTGAGGTGAAGGTATGGGGAGACATCCTCTACGATTCTTCGCTTTTTCTTCGTTGCATTCCGTTTCGCTTGTTTCAGCGCGACTATTGTGGAGGAACTTGTATACCAAAACAAACCGCGTACCTGCTACAAATCCTCATGCATTTGGGTCACGAGGACTGTTTGATCGGTCCGGCTTGATCGAAACGAAACTAATATGAGCAAATATGAGTGTTTTACTTGTGTGTGTGTTACTTGAGTGAGTGATCTTTTTTTGTTTGGTTTGCACACTTCCCTAACACATTTAACATAAAAATTTCGATTATGAGGAGCATCACTTACTCGCTCTTTCTCTCTAGTTTTAAGCTCCCTGAACATTTTGTGACTTGGAATAATGGTGATGTTTCTTGTAGATTTCTTTTCGTCTTTTCTGTGAGAGAAAGAGAGAAGGAGATGGAGAAAGAGAGGATCATCTTGAAGAGTGATCGTGCGAAAGGATAACGTTTTTGTTTTAAGATTACTTTGTACATCGAGATTTCAAAGGCTCATACATTCAGATATATATACAGTGTTCTCTTCTCTCTGTCTCTGTCCCTCTCTTTCTCTCCCACATACAAGCACACATACATCTCATCTGGTACGAGAGAGTGTATATAATATAAATTCTCCTATAATTCACCTGTTCGTGTGTATAGAGGTCGCCATCCTAGATCCATACACGCTCTACCAGCAGTAGTACTAAGTGACTCTTAACAGTAATTCTTTAGTTACTTATTAGATTGGCATCTTGAGGTTGTGTGTTTGTGTGTGTGTATGTGTTATCGTTTTTGGTTTTCTTCGACTCCGTCTTCCCAGTTGTCACTTAGCTTACAGCTCCATCCCGTGGTGTTGCTGCTGTTGCAGCAGCTGCTGACGCTGCTTGAGGTAGAGTGTCGCGGCATCGTCCAGCTCGTCCAACTCCTCCATGGAGACGGGCGAGCGGGGCGAATGCATGCTAAGATCTTCCGGCTCGGTCTGCTCCGGCAGCTCACTCTTGATGTGTGCAATCTGCTGCGGAGTTCGCGATCTACTCGATGCACGCAGATCCATCGCGGCCGTCCCCGCATCGGACGTCACCTCTGTTGGCAGTGGACCGAAGTTAAGCGGTAGCGTTAGCCCAGGGAACTTCTGGTGCAACAACATCCCCGGTATGGTCGGAATCTTCGTCAACCCGTCCAACGATAGATCGCTCGATTCGGACCCACCACAAACCGATTTCGCGTGATCGGACAGATGATCGACTCCACTGGCGGCGGGACTGACGGCCGGTGTCGGTGGGCTCGGCAGACCACACTTATGGTGCAGCAGATGATGCCGCCGCCGATAGCTCGAGTTGCACCTATCACAGTGGAACGGTTTCTGGCCGCTGTGGCTAAGCATGTGCGCCTTCAGCTGGTTCGAATCGCTAAACTTCTGGTCGCACATCTCACACTCGTACGGCTTCTCGCCGGTGTGTACCCGCAGATGCCGGCGCAGGTTAGCGACCTGCACAAACTGACGATCGCAGTGCGTGCAGGAGTACGGCTTCTCGCCCGTATGTAGCCGCATGTGCGTCTTGAGGTGATGGTCGCGCGTAAAGCGCTTATGACACTCGGGACATTCGAACGGTTTCTCGCCGGTGTGCGTCCGCTCGTGGTTCTGCAGGACGTGCTTGTACCCGAACGAGCGGCTACAGATCTTGCACGTGAACACTTTATCGCGCGACGGATCACGTGACGCGATCGACGAGCAGGACGTCGATGAGGAGGAGTTGTTGATGTTGTTCGAGGTGGTGGTGGTGGTGATCGTGGTCGGCAGTTCCACGCTCCCGTTCGACTGTGGCGACGAACCGGACGTCGGTGGCGAGATTGGTCCCGGGCTGACCGGAATGTCGACCGGAATCGAGAGATGGTGCGGGTGCGTATGGCTCGGCGATCGCATCAGATGGTGCAGGTGATGGTGATGATGGGATGCGGTGGACGATTCCTTGCGCGATGCTGCCTGATGCTTCCGCTTGGTAAGCTTCTTCGTCTGGGGCACTATCTCGGAGGTGGTGGACACGATGTGATTGTTGTTCGTGCTGCTGCTGTTGTTGTTGTTGTTGGCGGCGGCGGCACTCAGCTTCAGCGACTTGGAACTCTTGTGGCTGAGCGCGGGTGAGATCGGACTCTGAGGTGGTGGTGGGCTGCTGTTATTGCTGGTCGGTGTTGGTGGTGCCCACGCACCGAACAGGGCGGCATGCGGTGGGAACAGACCGGTGGCGAGCGATGCCCTCAGGGACATCGGAAGTCCGGCAGCCATTAGGGCGGCGGCAGCCGTCTGGTTGGCGGCTAGTAGCTGCGGCGCAAGCATACCCATGGCGGATGCTGTTGCCGGGTGGAATCCACCGTACAGGGAGGGCGTGTGCTGGAAGTTCATACCGAGATGGTGCTGCTGGCGCTGGCCAGTGAGGGGCGGTGAAACCGACAGGCTGCGCTCCTCGTCACGGTTCATACCTTGCAACGTACGGACGGCGGCTAATCCTACGATGGAGACAAATGGGAAATAGCGAAAAAGAAAAAAAAGTCAATAAAATGATACCGACAAAAAGGATTCTTAACGAAACATATTTATAGTCTACATTAAGGCGCTTAAAGGCACAACTCTTCTAAAAATAGCCATTACAACTTCCGACATGTAGTACACAGTGCTATTCCTAGACCAAGACAAACGCCGGCAAACGAAAGCGAAAGCCGGCTCCAGCCGAGCAACAAACCCGGACCGTCACGTATCCTTTTTTGCCGTACCGAATAAAGGGTCCTTGGCTCTCGCGCTCACATTCTCTCTTCGAAACGAGTTGCCTTTAACTCGTGCGCTAGTACTACCAGCACACCTATACTAACACACACACACATCGCAGCAAGCACATGTGTGTTGAGCAGCAAAACAAAGCTCCACCGCTCCACGACACACTGCGTGCCGTGTCCTTGCCCGTCGTCTAACGCCGTGGAGGCCGCGCCGGCGAGACGGATTGAATGGGTTTTCCCAACCCAATTTTCTTCTCCCGCGCTTGCTGCGGATCCTCCACAGACTAAGTAAAGGGTGGCGCATACGCGCGAATATGTGTGTTGGCTGTTGCTCCGGTAACAACAAACTCCACATACGCACACTCACGTGGCGCGGAATATCCTTGCGAGTGGTAGTAGTAGTAGTAGTGGTAGCAGTAGGCGCTGGATGTGATGTTTCATTATTATTATTTTTTGCTCACACACATGTTGGCGAGATGTTTGCGCGTGTATGTTTGTTTTGTCTCTCTTTCTCATCAATGGAAAGCTGCTATTGATTGTTTACGTTTGCGTTTTGTTTGTTTGTTTCGCTCCCTTTCATTCGTCAAAATTAGAGAACTCCCCATTTCTACTATGGAAGGAAAATGAGGTGACTATACGCGCGCTAAAGGAAAAAGTTCTTACAGCCCGAAAAAAACCCCTTTCAGTGGAAGGATTTTCTTTGCGTTTTGCACGTGTGTGTGTGTGTGGTGTGCTACTTGATTGAGTTTCCTGTTTCGTGTTTTTTTTTTTGTCATTTATTCAGGATCAGGAAGTGAAATTAATTCTTGTTTACACTGTTGCCTGTTTCTAACGCACCACCAGCCAACCAGTTTTATTTATTTGTCATTTCAACGCTTTGAAGCGAGCAATAGGCAGAGCGAGTGTGTATCAAGAGGTGAGTGTGTGTGCTTGATTAAATTTTGCCCGTGCCAAAATGCCGTCGGTGTTTGAAAAGAGTTGTGACATAAGACGAACGGAGCAGAAAAAGGGGTCATAAAGTACGAAATTGCTTAAGAATAAAAGGAGATTAGTTTTCCTTTTTCCAAAAATAGAAAACATCATGAAAATAGTATCTTTTTAATAGCAAGCAATGTACACGAGCTTAAAAAATGAAGTTTAAAATATTAATTTCTTCTTTTAAAAGAATTTTCAAGTTATTTAATAACCCGAAAAGGATATTCTTTCTCCATTTAAAGATCTTTTTAATGTTTCAATTCTAATATTGTTTGATTTTATATTTCCCTTCAACAAGCTCAAGCGCTTCAAGGCCTCGGCCACACTAAAACCCAACAAGGATCTCCTCTCCCGGTGCCAATTTAATCCAAACCCCGCACGAGCTGGAAAAAAAACCTCCCGGAGTGTGAATGAAAAGTGAAAGTGATCCGGCTGGCGGTTCTCCTAACCTGTGTGCCCTTTTATATACTACATAAACGAACCGACGAAGGACCTTGCCGTACTGCGCATGCAACCGCCACAGCGTGTTTGTGTGTTGCGATAAGAGGACGCCTAATCGCGGGCAAAAAGGAAATCACACTGCTCAGCTGTGTGTGTGAGTGTCTTAACCCGGGTGCAAGGCGAAAGTTTCACTTTCATTCACTCTTACCCTCGGAGGCTTGATCGTACCAGACCCCCTGGGGGTCTTTAAATTGAATCAATTAAAGCAATTCTAACCCTTCGTGTCGTGTGCTGCGTGTTTTTAAGTTTAATTTAAGTCATTATCTGCTGGTGCCGTGCTTACCTCTTGCTGTTTGAGCGTCCTGCAGAAGCGACAAAGCCATAACACTGCCTTGTCACTTGCTGGTTCCGTAGTGTACCGTTGCCGGTGAATGAGCCCGTGGCAAGCACTGCGCTTCCTGAGGCGGGCACACCACACAAGAAGTGCTTCGATTTCTGCTAGTACTCACACACTGCTTTCTTAGGCAATAAAACTTTCACCAATAAATTCTACACCACACTTCACCGTCTGTTTGAAGGTGAACCGGATTGATGATAACTTCACACGAAAGTAGTATCCTTCCACATAAAACTGTACACACAAAGAGAGTGAGAGACACACACCCGGACACGTAAACACTGAACGTCACTTTTGGGCAGGAACTGTCGGAAGAATGTTTACAGCGCTGGACACACGCTGGTTGGGTAGCAATATTCAATTCGAATTCGTTGCTGCTTTGCTGCTGCACCAGAAAACTCTTGATTTGTTCGCATAATTCATTCACGGTATCATTGTTTCACTATAGCTCAACACTCAACTACTCGTCTACACTTGGCTTGAAACTGTTGCTGCCACTGGTTGCGACTGATTTATGCGACCGGATTCGCGGATGGACACCGAACGACTGATGACGATGCTGCTGGAGTAGTGCCTTGGAAGCACGCCGGAATGTGACACAATTGTCCACCTTTGAAAATAGGCTCCGCCGAGGGAACCGAAGCAACAACAAGACTCCGTAAAGGGATACGTAGAGCAGCAAAAGGCGCCCCTTAGTGTGTGTGCACTGTTTTTTCGCTTGTTCCAGTAAGAGATCGAAGCACAAACGGCACACAGCAACCGTCGGCTTTGAGTGGCGGCACGCGAGTGATCTTTGAAAAATAATAGAAATCAGAACGTTAGCAAAAGTGTGTGCGGCCAGCAACAGTGCACGCACACACCCTTGGTACGCACCGAATTTGACAGTTTCGGTGATTGCTTTCTCGCTCGTGCACGTACCGCAAGCGGCAGCACGCAACAGCTAACGACGGCTACGAAGCATGCATTGGTCTCTTTCTGCTCTTCAGCGCACAGTGTCGTACGGTCTCGTTTTATCGGACGCAGCGCACTCTTTCCCGCACACTTTCAAACAAAAGGTTTTTAGCTTGCGCTTGTGTTGGTTTTAGCACGAGTGCGAGTATTCGAGAGGGTGAATTTCGTAGAATGTGCTCGCTTTCCCCTTAGAAAAAGGTTTTTTTTTTACGTAATTTATAATCGCATTCTCGCTCTCTCGCTGTTATACTCAAAAACTCGCGGTTGTTTGTTTGTTGGATCATTTTCCCCTTTTTTTCTGATGTTTTGCTGACCTAGCACAACAATATGCTGGGCCCTTTTTGCTGTAGCGGTGTGCGTATGGAGAAAGCGAGAGAGAGAGAGCGAGCGAGCGTGTTCCAATGGTTCCTGAAGCAGAAAAAAGAGAGAGGCTTTTCGATTCTTTTTCATTGCCTTTATTGTTGCCCTTTGAAAACGGGTGAGCAGACTCTTTTAAGGTATCCTTCTACTCGTACCATGATCCTTTTCGTTAGAAATCGCTTCTTCCCCTATCGAGCGGCCCGCGCACACTAACACTTTCACAGTAAAAACCCTACAAACGCGCAAAGGGACAAGACTACAGGCAAAAACAATATATTGACAGCACACACAGAAAAAAAATAACGAAAAGGTTGCATAAAAAGAGGTTCCTGCCAGTGAACCGGTTGTCTCGCTTCACCGTACAGAGTTATCGTAATGCCGATGCGTAAGCTGTCACGCACTTTATCCCCACTCTTTGCCGCGCGAAAACGCTGGATGGTAGAAAAATGAATATCATGTTTTAATTTTCGCTTCGCTTTTCTGCACCCGCTATCGGAAGTCCTTGGAGGAATCTTCTGCACCAAGGATCATCTTCTCTCGTTTCGTTTCCCGTTTTTGGGCCGGAATATTTCGACAAGATGGAAAAGAGACAGAAGGAGATCTGGTTCGTTCCTAATCGTTGGTATTCAAATTTTTAATTGCTCACGTTCATCCCGCTGCAAGGCCTCTACGGGAGAAGGATCAGGTTATCAGGGAACACACAGCATATGCACAAGGGAAGGCGAAAAACAAAAGGGACCAAACCAGATGCTGACCAAGACTTACCTGGACACGTACCGGGCATCTTATCGAAGCATATTTTCGGACCTGACAAGATTTGTGCCTTTTTGACGATTGAGCTACTCCTGGCAGGGCTCTTCGTCGCGGCAGGTTACGTCAAAGAATCGTTGTTTCAGTAGCTGCTACCCCTCGGGGAAGAGGCACAGGCAGCAGAAATCAATTTCGAAAAACCGGAATGTACCACCATTTTCCGATCAATCGTGTTCGCTTGTGTAACGCACCCGCTAAGGTCACAATAACGCACTATCAAACGGAGATCTTGAAATGGTCGCGTAACAGAGCGTACTTTTATGGGGTGATTTAATTGCGACCACACCCGAGTGGACATCCCCTTGCTGGGTGGGTTTTATGCAACTGTCCGTACCTTCAGCGTACCCAACGGCATCGGATGACCCTGTCGAAAGACACTGCCGGTGGTAGCGAACAAAGGGAACTGGTTCGTCGTTTGGTTATTAAACCACCCGAAAGGCCCCTTTAGGCAGATACGGGGCCAGTTCGGTTCGTAACCGTCAACCAGTTTCCAGACCTCCAGACCTTGGGAAATCGTTCTGGAACTTTACACGCGATCCGGTTTTGTCAGATTTTCGCATACGAAGATCGCATTCAGGAAGTGATCCACTGATAGTTAATCTTGCCGAGATGCTTCTCATGTCCATGATCCTTACGATCTAACCCTTTTGTTGTTTTACCTTGGGGAAGACTTAACCGGCTTAAAGCTCCTTAAACTTCTCTACCCCGACCGTTGAGCCGATCACCATAGCTGGCACCTTCCCTGCTGTGACAAAACCACCACCGACAACGAGATATACCCGCGACCGTGTCCTTTCGCTTTAGCCCGACGATGCCCAAGATACACCCGGGGATAGGAAACGAAAGGGTGTTTTGTTTTGGCAAAACAAACATAATCTCCCAGCACCCAACCGAAGTACCGCCGGGACACTGCCGGTACCCACACCGATCGTTCCGCTTTGTGTGCAGCTTCATTAGGGCGATGGCGAGCTTTAGGCGGCAACTCCCATACCCCAGCCGAGAGCTTCGTAAACCCACTCCCGTTCCCTGTACCCGTTGACCCTTTTACGAGGATTCGAAGCAAGGTTTTTGTTCGCTTGTTTGTATTTCTTGCTAATTTAATTTTTATGACACTGAGATCGCGAAATGCGAAGAGATGGGAGTTTGTTTGCAAAGTTCGTAATGATGTTTTGACCCTGCAGATACGGTGAAGGAGTTGACCTGGTGTACGCCCACCAAGACTAGATCGGGGCAAGGTAGTGGAAGGCGGCGAAAACCCCGGCGAAGCTGCGCTTGAGGGTCAGTACTTGGTGCCAGGTAATGAATACGTTTTATAAATC